>VZRW01005381.1:185730-228218 GCA_013398125.1 Aegotheles bennettii
AAAAAAAAAAAAAAAGAGGAAACTTTATATTCAGCCCTCCCCCATAGAGGTTTTTAAAACCTGTTGTAGCTTGACTAAAATGTTCAGAATGTACAATTTCAAAGGCAGGTCTCTTTTATACAAAGAAACTGCTGGCATTCTTAACTAGTGAAGAATTATGGCAAAACCTGCCTTTTCTTCAGAAGTCTCAGACATGGTCCAAGAAAGCATATTCTGATTGTAGCAACTGACCAGCCAATCCAGAGTTCCACTAACAAAACTCCTGCCCTGTTGGCTTTTGTTTGTTTGTTTGTTTTTGTTTTCTGTTTTCCATTTCCTTCCCTGAGAAAAGGGCAACGTGTGGTCCAAGCTGGAGAGCTCAAAGGCATAAGTCTTTCCCCTAAACGAAGTATTTCCCCTCCTTCTGCTCCTTTGAATTGGCACTTGATTGGCAGAAATCCATTTGTATAGGTTGATCTGTGTCACACACAGTAATTCACAAAAGATTGCTGCGGGTTTGTTTTGCTTTTGGAAAAAATATCCTTCCCCCAAGTGATAATGTTCTTCAGCAGTTGCCATTATGATGACTCAAGCTTTGCCTTCTTTGACAAAGGTAAAGTTTCCTCCTTATCTTCATCTTCATCATCCTCTTCATCATCATCAGGATAATCTACAAGCCCAACGAGGCCTCCCTGCAAAGAGAGACACGATTACTGCACCTAAGAAAATGTTTGCACATTGATACTTCACGTTTGTATTGGAAAATGACCTTTGCACAGAATATTGACATAAGCACACCGATTCATGAAGTTTTGAGTAAAATGAAGCAGAACAAAAGTAAATCCTTCAGTATGAATAAAAATTACATTGTCTGAAAAATATTTAAATGAATAAATCCAAAATGGGGTTTTACCTATCTGACTGGACAGAAGTATTTCCAGTTGAAATTTAAGAAAACCCAAAATTCTAATTAGTTTTGCTAAGTGTTACTGCAGCTCTCTGTAAACATGTAAATTTTTTTTACTAAGCATAGCTGACTGCAGCAACAAGCAACCTGGAAGCACTTCAGAAACAAGTACAGAGTATCCTTCAATTTGAATTTTTGAATTATGATACTTTTAGAACAGTCTGTCTTCACAAAAGCTAGTTTAAATGTGCAGTAACTTAGGTAATTTTTTGTAACATATAATTGAATGAAGTGCACAGGTTACAAAATTTAAACAATTTGGCAACTGAAAATAAAAGCTTATCTAGTAATAGTAAAACCTCCATTGTATTGCAAATAATCACAAATTTTGAGATTAGGCAGCTCTGGACCCATGAAGAAGCAGCATGAAATTCTAAAACTTCCTCCAGCTACAGTATGTTGCAATTTCTGAAGCTTAACCAGCATTTGACTGCAATGGCAGTTACTAGTACTTTACATAAACATCATATTACTTATTCATGTGTCTACTGACAGACACCCAAACCAGAAAATTCCAGCCAACTGTATACCGAAATACAACTTGATAAACAATTACACACAGTCTGTACAGGCACATACAACATGACACTGAGTATACTACACATAAAATAACAGGATCGGATAATTAATGAAAAACCAAATTTTAACAGTTTCTAGCCTGCAACTGTGGCACTTTCACAAACAGTGCGCTTTTTACTGGAAGAAGGTAGCTTATGCCTGAATCCATGAGCTGTTCTTCAGTGCACCACCTAGTCAGTGTAACCTGAACTTTTTTCTTTTGCCACCACAACTTGAATTTTGGAGCCAATACTGTATGCAATATGCTGCACATGTAAAGACTCCATTTCAGATTCAATGAATTGTACCATCTGGGAAAGACAAAGCCTCCAGCAGAAACACAGAATAGACTGAACTAAACTCCAAGCCAGTTCTATCACTTTTAAAAAGTCCTTGACTAGCTACTGTATTTTTTTTCCTTAAGTGAAAGAAATCTGCTTCCCCTTCCTCCCCAGGATTTAGAGGAAATGTCGCTTAATTCTTCCATCAGCCAAACTCTTCTCATTAAGGTGTTTTCAACAGAAGGTAATCCAAACACAAACTCTTAAGCCATGTTCAACTATAAGAAAGAAAAAAAATCTAAAATCTCATTTGCTTTTACTAGAAGTTAGGTAAAAAACCAGTGTGGTGGCATTAAAAAATAAGGATGAATCAGAGTTATCCCAAAGCTATCTGAGAACTGAGATACCTACCTGACCTTCCAGAAATGGAAACATTTGTAATGACATTAAATTCTCACTATTCGAACTACACTGAACCAACACTACCTTATCTGTTCCCCAGAGCTGAGAAAACACCAGTCACTTATTTCCCTGACTTGGTTTAAATAGAGTTTTAGCCAAAAATCTGATAAAATCCAACAGCGTCCTAAAAAGTACTTAAAAACACCAGTTTACATAGAATCATCGAACGTTTTGGGCTGAAAGGGACCTTAAAGGTCATCTAGTTCTTTTTATGTACATGTCCTACCTCCTTAAAAATGCTAAAGGCCAGACAAAAAGTACAGACAAAGCAGACAGTCCATTACTGCTTAACATGTGAGAATTCACACGAACTTGAGAGTGATGCTAAAGCAAATTCCTAGTCTGCAACAATGAAGTCAACCTATGTCCATTCAAAATTACCTTAGTTGTAATGGCTGCCATCTGAGATGTGCTTTTAGAAACTGATCCTGGAGACCCAGGGGACCCTGGGGAGCCGGGAGACCCTGGAGATCCGGGCAGATTACTTGCAGATGACTGGCTGGTAAGGTTAGATTTTGTACCACTGGAAAAGGAAAGCTTGAAACTTGGGCTTTGACGACCTGAAAGGTTAGTTTTCAGAATAACTTCCTTTTCTTCACTCTCTTTTACTGGAGAGAAAAAATAAACACAAAAAATGCAAAAGTAAAGCAATATTATTGAGCGAAACATTTAATTACAAATCACTTTGCTGTGTGGGAAAGGCTTAGCACTTTATGTATGTATGTATGTGTGAGTCATTATAGACTTTTTTTTTTCCACACTACTATACCACCTACCAGCTGTTGTCATTGGTCAGGAATGAACACTTTTATTCTACCAATGATATAATCTGAACACCTACATTGAAAATTTTGAATTATAAACCTAAATAAAGCACAGGAAAGCTTGACTATCACCTAAGATTGTCATCCAAATGATTAAATGAATCAATGACAATCTTTTGTATCATTCTGCTTTTAAAGACAATAAAACTTTCTTTGAAGGGGTGGTCCACCAACTTGGGATTCACAATTTAAAAATCTAAGAACTTCAGAATAAATACGTGCAAATCCTTCATTGCAGTAGGACTAAAGAGTACAAGTTATGGCTTCTGCATAAGCCATAAGCCATTCTTCTCATCGCTTACATTTTTTCCTTTCCATGAATTTACTGATAGGGTCCATAATATCTTCATCATTTTTAGTTTTGTCAGAAGGGGGCACCACTGCCTCTCCATCTTCCATATCGTCTTCATCAGTATTGAACCACATTTCCTCCTCATCCTCCAGGGTTCTTGCATCCCTTCTGTATCTATGGTTTCTCAAAATGGAGCGCATGCTGCAGAACAGTAAGTTTTAAAATTTTTGATTCAAAAACCAACTCATACTAATAATAAAACTTCTACTCAACATTTACAGTGTCAGCTTACAAATATAAGTATTGTAGAGCAGCAGAAATGCCAGCAAATCATTCCATAATGTGAATTTTTGTATTTCCAATGCACATATTATTAAAAACTTTTCTTTCTAAAGAATCAAATAAAGTACAACTCTGCTAATAGCACATTCAGACTACTCTACCTGTCCAAAATTCTGTAGCATAGAAACAGCACTATTAAAAGTAAATTTTATCAATGTCACTAAAGTGTTGCATTCAGGCTTGATTTAACAGTTTAAAATGGTAAATAAAAAGTTGTAACACAAAAGAGTTCAGAAACTATAGACTTTTTTTCTGAAAATATTTTATAACTCATCACTATTTGAGATTCAATGTGTTAAAGGAAAAAAACCAACCCACAACATCTAACTCAAATACGACTCCAGTTTAAAATAGATGCACCAAAAAGACAGCTAGCTTCTTCTGCCACATCCTCTTGTTAAATTTTTTGGTCAATATAACTATTTTTCACTCTTCAAGGCCCTGGATACAAAGTGCTACTTCTACCCCTTCATTTGATCTATTTTTAGTGTTGGTCTATCTCAGCTCCACCCATCCTTTCATTTTTCACTTCCAGAGCAGTATTATTGTGTCCTTGAAGGAGTGATGTGCACCCTGAAGAACAGGGGGAGAAGTGGAAGGGAGGTTTGGAAACACTCTTTTCATTGCTAGATGTCGATTCTAGCAGCCAGTTTCCAATAAAAGCATGAAACCCTTGGCAAATTTTCTGTAGCACTTACTTAAAATTTACTGTCTGAAGTTTAATTTTTTTCATGAAGCCTCTGTTATTGGAATCAAAGTGTTAGTAATATAATCTGAGCTTATGCCATTTAAGAGCACAGGCTTGAATTTCAGAGTTGTTTAAGTGATAAGCTTAGCTGACACAAGCTAAAATAACAAGCTCACCTGTAAAACATTAGTACTCAAAACTGCAAATCCCACACAGACACTTGAAAGCGCTTCAACATTTTAAAACAAATCTACAATTACACTCTCATTTTAATTGTGTAAGTCTCAAATTGGTTAAGAAACCTTGTGGCAGGAAATAAAGTAACTTAAAAGTCTGAAATTTCAAGACGTCCCAGTATGACTAATCAGGATTAATTTTTAATGTGTTTTCAGACTAATTCAAGATGACAGAACAAGAACAGATCTTCTGACAATTCTTAAGAGTAACTCATCTATTCACAGAAGTAGTCCATTTTGTTTGAAAGAAACTACACATAAAAGCAATACCGTTTGCTAAAAATAAACAGAGTAAAAAGTCCTAAATTTCCAATTTTTACTAACTCCAACCTTTTAACCTTGGGTAACTGTGTACTAAGGAAGGGAACTTTTGCTCTGGGAAATGGAGTGATTCAAGTGTTGTATCAGATTGCTAGATTTGCTGATGAAGTAAAAAACAGTCACAAAAAAAGGTCCTCTGAAAATGTCTTTATATATTCTATTTCTCAGCCGTTTTGGTAGAGCTTATCAAGTATATGACAATGTCTGAGATGCAAGCAGGAGTTCAAGTTAATTACATTTCCCACTATTGCAAAACAACCCATCAATATTTCCCAAACAGAATTAGAACACTAATATACTAGTAGGAGCATTTAGTGCATTTTACCTGTCAAGTTTGGGATTATCTTGTCTTTCCCTTTGTTGCTCAAATCGTAGTTTCAGTCCTTTGAATGTCTGCACATAATCTACATCTTCCAGTGCCTTCCAGTAATTTTCAATTACATGAGCTGTTAACGATTTTATATCTTCCTATAGAAATGAACAAAGTGACTTATTTTAATTCAAATGAATTTATTTAATACAAAAAGTAACTGAAACAAGACATTATTTTTAAACATTCCATAGGAAGCATCATATTACTTAGCTTAATCAAAAATGAGTATTATGCATACAAGCATAATTAAAAATCTAGAGCTTCAAATATTTGATTAGTGAAACAGACATAGTAGCAGCAATTTTCTAGCAATCTCTCCTTCAAAACACAGGAACAGAACCTAAAACCCTGATAGAAAATTATACCAAAGCCAACTGTAAAAGGTCTTTCCCATTGTAACTTAAAAATATTTTTCTATTGATAGATTAACTGATAATTATTGTAAGAAATTAAAAAATACGGTTATGAGATACAGACCTAGCATTCATACTATTTCTTTCCTCGTTGCAAATAAATTATGTAAAAACAATTATCCAGTGCATTTGTTTAGGATGAGAACAAGGAAGATATTTTTCATCAGAAATCAACATCAAGTTTTTCCTTTGTGGCCATGCAGTTCTGGTCAACGTCCTCTACAAAAACCTCCCAACTGTTCTGCTATTTCAGTTTAGCATTGTGGTTGCCCAAAGCCACCCTAGAGAGCTGAGACTAGCACAGGTCTGCATACTGCAGCAGGAAAATTGCTCTTGTGCATTATTTGGCTTTCTTAGTACTGCACAGCATCTGGAATACACTGCAGAATAAACACCTGAATTACAGTTTACTAAAGACAAGCAAAGCAACATCAATGCACTTCATACACTGGTTATTTTCTCTTTTGGTTATGTGCTCAAAGGTCACATCTTACGAATGCTAATACAAAAGTAGTAACAAAAGCACACTTTTTAAATTTGATCTCTTCAAGAATAAACCTGAATAAAATAAAATCGACAAAAATTATTTCCAGATGCCAAGAAGTATCTATGTATCTTGTAAAAAGAAGGATAAGAAAATAAAACATGAGTTATTTCCACATAGCACAAGCTGTAGAATCAGCACACAGTCCCATGGAATACTGAAAGACCACAGCACAAAAGTCAGGACCACATACATGGATTAACTTGTTTCATAACTTCAAAACCATTTTAAAATCAACTCTTCCATGATGACCAAGTCATCTCAGACTTGAATTACTCTGAGTCCCAACTCAAAGAGGAAGGAAGTCATCAGCACAGAAGATTTCAAGAGGTGACAAAGCCTTCTTTTTTCCTCACCCACTTACTCCTCCACAAATGTCTGCATCCTAGCTTGGCCCCACCTGCCACATTTACACTCTGTACAGCATCCTGTCAGAATCTGGATGCAGACAACAGCAAGGAACCAGTACTGTACAGACAGCCAAACTGGCGTATTTTAAGAGACTCCCTATGAAAGGGACTTCGTAGCACTGCATTAATGTAATCAAAAAAAGACTGATACCTCTTCTGTATGTTTCCATATTCTGTTGGATTGACATTACAGAGCATGTGTAAACTTAATGTTTTTGTCGCAGTAGTTTCAAATGACATTTCTGTCATAACAGGCCCATCCAATCTGCATGATGAAATGTAATTAGGGCTGCCTTTGCAAATCTGGGTACCATGAGTACACTGAGTATCAAGTGAATTTAATTTTCAAGCCACGGTACTGTTTGAATCTAAGAAAGAACATGTACGAATATGTAACTGATACAAAAGAAAGTTCATTTAAATACAGTATCATATGGTCACATCACTATGATAGCATAATTTTGGGTACAAGTAAAAAGAAAAGTCATCTTGAACTACAAGATTAAACAATGCAGTAATTATCTTCAGCATATAACAATACTCACCACTCTGATAAATTCAAACATCTCTATTATGGCAGAATTCATCAGATTATAACGGGAACCATTATTTAGAAATGCTTTGACCACAGGTTCAAACAAAAAGCTTTTCATTATGTAACGGTTGTAGAATTCATCCTTTAGTCCAATTATCTTTCTCTTGAAACGAAGGGCACCTGAAACAGAAGTGTTGTCAAAAGAATTCTTCAATTTTTACATTTAAAAGAAAAAAATTCCAGAAATTACTCAGCATTACTTAGGGCAATTTGCAATCTCAGCTCTTCTACAGCACTACATTATCAGGATTAGGTAATACATTCAGCTATTCTCTGCTTCTCAACAGTCATGACTGTAACTCCTGAAGATGATTTATCTATTTTATCATAACGAAATCCTCCATCATAATTGTACAAGTGAACCACTTCTGTTTACTGAAGAAATAATATACTACTGTTTAACTATGTTACTACGAACATAAAGGTGTATTTTTGATTTTTTAAATTATTTATGATAAAGCTAAAATATTTTTCTCATTAGAACTGGGAAATTTGCTTATCATTCCTATTATTCAAATGTAAGTTTGATTACATTTGACTAAGTCCTATTTGATTAGGATGCAAACTACCTCATTTTAAAATTGGTAAATGACATTTTCTTCACATACATAGTAAAACAAAGACTTAATTTACATCCAGTTTGAAGCTCTTTCTGAAACTCCGAAGCATACACAAGCCTGTGAATGTCCGTGCATAAACAGAAAGCATAGGAAGCCCATTTTGGTTAGCAAATAGGTGTACATGAAAAAAATAATATTCAAGGGTTCTACAACCAAACTCAGGTGATTCAGCTACAAATTTAAAAGGTACTTCTTATTGTATGGTACTGCTCAGTCAACTTTAAGCTTTGTTTTACGCTATGTGCACAACAGAATTGTGCAAAAAATATCTTACTTGCCTCCAGATTTAAGTCACACTGCTTTGCTATCCCTGTGCCCAGCATAGTCAAGAAACTATCAGAGTTTGAAGAGCAGCACACTGAACTGTGCAGTTTAATGCAGTTAGGTGACTGTACCTCTAATTACATACCTCTGATAATTTCTACTAAAAAAAATAAATCAAAACCTACAATGGTGTTCCTAGGATATTCAGTATTGAGATACTGTTTTTTAATTCACCTCCACATTGAGATTAAGAAAAATCCTTCTGCTTTCTAGAAAAAAAATAAATATCTATAAATGCAAAATTATTTACTAATACTAGCTGACATATCTATAAATTGGTATGAGAAACACAGAGTATAACAGTTGAATTTCTGTATTCAGTCACAAACGGTCATCATCTGTGAACAGTTTTCTTCCAGCAGAATGAAGGTATATAACACTTCATATTCACAAAATTCTAGTTTTTTCTTTAGCTTTCATACTTACACAACGCCAAGAAAGCATGCTTTGAGGCCATGAGAACAAGTACCCTTCGCAGGATGTCTTTGTTAATGATGTAGTTCTTTATGTGATAAGTATGGTGTTCTACGCAGAAAGTCAGCAATTCCAGTATTAATGCCAAGAGTTGGGCTGTCTGAAAATCATCTATAAGAAAAACAAACTCAAAATAATTAAACATATCTAGGATATTGCCTTCAGAAGTTAACATCAAATATCCAACTGCAGTCTAGTACGCTTCCAAGTTCTTGTATATTCCCACAGATAGTTAGAGAACATGCTGGAGGGTATGTTTAGTCTTTAAAATAGAAATTTAACAAGCCTCTTATGGACTGAATATTTTCTATTTATACAGATATGGCAGGAAACACTCCTAAACTATAGAAACAATTACATTTTGTCTGTCTTGAATCAGTGCCTGAAGGTTCAGAGAGTACAGAACTTAAGCAGTCAGGCTTATTTAACCAAATCTCATTATGATGTCCACATGTCTATATTACAAAATATTGTCCTATATACAGTATCTTGACTAAGTTTGTACCAAAAACGTGATCTATTCTTTCAACAAAAGTACTATGCAAGAAATATCTCAGGCTCTTCTAATACTCCTAAGACATAATCGTAACAGCATATACAATAATAACTCAAATCCTGCTTTTATAAATTAAATGCATGTTAGATTTAATCTTTTAAAAAATGCTACCTTTTGAAAAATATTGCCAGATTGTTGACCATTAAAGAACACAAGTTTTTTAAGTAGTAAAATTCTCACTTCCAATCTACATGGAAGCCAGTTAAGATAAAACAGATTAACCAGCGCCTTGGAAATCTACACAAGAAATTCAGAAGTTTACAGAACATTTTTTTATCATTTATGTACCTTCTTTTGGATGCCTATAACATTAACAAACAAACAGTAGTGCTGCTAGTAGCCAGCAAGAACAGTAACTTCATCACTGATCTCTGCTTTCTTAGTCTGATTTAGAATCAATACCCTCAAATTCAGCACAGTATTGTGATATACACCTTCTCAGGGGCAATTTTGCATCCTCTCCAGCAATCCCAGACCTTAAAAAACTTTTACACATGTTTACAAATCCATGTCACGAACAGCCCCAGGAGTTAGTAAAAATTATACAAATATTTTAATCTTTGCTGAAGCAAAACCTGCAGCAACTGTTTTTCAGTTCTTCAGTCAGATCTCTCTGCTGAATTTTACACTTATAAATTATTCAAATTACTAAATAATGAATAAACATTTTACTTCAAACTATGTATCACAGTCCCAGATTCTCTTTAAGACAGAAAATGTCCTTCAACAGTTATTCCGTTTTAAACATTGACATTCCACATCCTTGGTGAGCCCAACATCCAGAGTGGCATTACCTTTGCTAGGCTTGTCCTCTGTAGTATTGGCCAATAAAGGGGCTGTCAGAACATGCATACAATGTTTGTAGAAGAAACCCAAGAACTCCGTCTTTTCTGTTTTCTAAAGAATAATAATTTTTAAAAAATTATATATGTAACATATCATCAAATACTCTACAAAAAAACCCAAACAAACAACTGTAATGTCCTTTGAAGGTATTTACTTACATTGGCAGTGGCCAGCATATTTTCTGGATCAACTAAAGTACGAAGCAAACCCATGAGTAGCACTGCCCCTCCAAGCTCTGGATCTGTGTCACAAATCATGTGTTCTATAATGAGGTTAATGAGTAGTATATCCTAATGGGGGGGGAAAGGGGGGAAAGGGAAAAAAAAAAGCAAAAATCAATTCTAATGCTATTCCCTTGCCCCACATCTGAAATTAGCTTCTAAAAGGGTTACCTCCTAGTTAAAAATGGTGTTCTATCAACATTGTGTAAAATGTAAACAACTACCAAACAAAAAACCCCAAACTTAACAAACAAATTAACTTTACATGCCACTGACACGTTCTGGTCAATGGTTTAACAGTAAGAACACAAGCAACAAAGCACTAAATATGGTTCTGAAATTAAAATTCTAATTTAGATTTTAGTCTGGATTGAAATACCAAAAGATAAAAAGTACAGAGGCAGATACTTAACCATCTCAAAATTCAACTGGTTTCTGGAAGCGTTTTCAGAGTACAGAAGTTTTGATTTGTATCCCCCTTTAGAATACATACCAAGAGTTTTATTTCCACAAACATACAACAATGAATTTTATAATGCTGTTGAACTGATGAAATTACTTTCACCTAAAAATAACCCCAACAAGTAGAAGATAGTATTTACATTAAGGAATCCCTCCACTGAAGTTGCCTGGTTATCTCTGTCCCTCATAAAAGGGGACAGCCAAGACTGAAGTGGCTGCAGTCACCAGTGACACCCTGTCCCAGCTGCTCCTTTCTTTCAGTACAGAAGTAGCAGCTCCAGCAGCTTCCTGTTCTCTAGCATGTTTTTAGCAGATACAAGAAAAAACATTAGCTACCTCCACTGAATACCCTTCTTACTACTAGTTGCATGCTGGTGTTCTGTATTAATCAGCTACACAGGATCTCTGGGAAATGCAAACCTCTGTCAAAAAGGGTTCTTAAACACTTATTCCACTTTCAATGTGTGTGATGGAAAACTGAACACAGGTTTCCTACAAGTAAATGAAACACACATGTACATGCTAACATGAAAACCTGTGTTTCACATTTTAAGGAGGCCATCATTCAAAACCATTCTGTTTTGCTGTATGACAGCTGATGTTAACCAAAACGGTGGTTCATGGTAACCTGTTTCTCTTTATATGCAATGGAACAAGAGTATGTAAACAGGCAAACACTCATCTCACCTAACAGAACTTCTAAAAACATGGTAGTCCAGAATTCTGTAACCATCGTGATTATATTCCATTACTTCTTCAGAATCAGAGCTCATGTCATTAATAGAGTTATAAATATGAAACAGTAATTTCAAAAATAACACACACGTTTCTGGGGACCTTCTACTTACATCATCATTCTGCTGTGCTTCTTGCATGACAAACTCTCGTACCATGGATGGGTTGTATTCAACCAAATATGAGAATATGTCAGTGGCTGCACTTCGTACTTGTGCATCATCCATACCCTGGTAAAGTCAGATTAAATAATTTACATTTCCTCAAAAGAAAAGGCTTAAATGGAATGAAAAAAGAAAGTACACAAGCCATACCTAAGTATTACTAAAGCTGTATTCTAAAACTGAATTGACTCTAACCTCTTCTTTGTACATTTGACAACTGTTGGGCAAAATAAATTTTACAGTTTCCTTGCCCCTTGGTCTACTTCCATATTTTCTTACTTAACTGTACACCAAGCAGCACATAAACATAGGAAAGCAAACGAGAAAACAAGAACATAAGAATGTCAGGGCACTTACCAATGTAATATTGTAACTGCCCTTAAAGTTTTACAAAAATATTTTACATATTCTGAATCTCAATCTAAGACAAGACAAATGAAGGAAACACTTCAGAAAACCATGTGACTGAAGTCTGGCATACTTACTTTTTAAAAAAACCTCTCTGGAGATAAACAAAATTGTTATCACAAATAAAATGTAGCTGACTTACCAATATGACTTCTAGTGCTGGCAGTATGCCCATATTTGACAACGTTTTGAAAAATGCGTCTCTGTTTTGAGGTTGCAGTGTTTGAGAGAATGCACAAAACTCTTTCAGAAAATTTACCTGAAAAACAGGAACAGTACAGTAGTTAGTAATTTTTTTTAAAAAAGATGCACATACCACTTTGTAGTAACTGTCCCTTTCATATGTATTTTACAGACTTCTTACCAATTCCTGTCTTTTCTCCTCATCTGTGGCTTCATCTGTTAGTTGTGCAAACAAGTCTGTCAGAAATTTTTCATCTTCCTACAAAGCAAAACAATACCACTTCTTTATTTATCAAGTATAATACAAAGTTCTTCTAAATCATACCTCCTGCAATTAAGAGAACATATCCTCGTGTACTGTAGTTAGTCATACCAGTATCAACTTTCTAATTCAATTTTCAAACTAACGTGAGCCTTGTTTTTGAACTTTTATAATTTCCAACACCATCCCATCCCCCAGTACTTCATTCTCAGTTACAACGTATCTTGTATTGCCTTTTGGCTGTCCTGTTTCTATTTTCTACTGCCATTGTCATAGCTTTGTCTATGACTTCTTCTCTAACTTCCTTCCCCTTTGTTACATGCCCGTCCCCCTAAACCACACTACAATACCCTTGCTCCAACTGTTTACATATTTTCATAAACATAATCTCCCACTCAGCACTACACACACACATCTTGGGAATGTCCTGAGATCTTTGCAGCAGAACTAAAGGAAAGGGAGATCTACGTAACAGCAGGAACACGGTGAGATTCTTTACCTTCTGTGTTGTGAGAAGGGTGAATTCTAGAAACCAAATCAAAGTAACTGTTCCTATTACATACAGCATTTATTGGGCATTCTGGCTGGCAGCAATCTAAAACCATTCCGTTATTTTTCATGCTGCTGTACCTTAGCCAAACTGCAAACCACAGCCAACACATTACAAATGTGTATTTAGACAGAAAGCAGCAGCAATACTTTGCTTCCTATAATCTTTATACTCCTAACAACTCAAAGATTATTAAAACAGAAATAAACCTTCCCCCATGCTTTCCCCAATATTATACAGCAATAAGACGGCACTTGCTTGGAAAACATACCTGTATGTGAGATAAAAATAGCTTTTTTCAAAAAGCTGCCAGGGTATTGCTTCTTGTGAAGTCAGTAACACCACGTGCAGTATCTCTCCATCCCAAAACCACAGTGCTAGAAACCCCAGTTGCCTCGCTTATGTGCACACAGCATAAGGCAGAACCATGGAACTACTTCCAATACATCCACATACACTTTCTTACATAGCAGATTATCAAGGTACCTCATTCAGGCTCACCTTGCAGCCTTGCTGAGAAAATGAGTACCTCAGTTCCAACAGCACACCATGCTAATGCAGCTATGATGCTGTCAGAACCCAATCCAGGATCTCTACATGGCACTGAACAACACAGATAAACCCAAAATAGGTTGGCATGAGCTACTCTCCTACAAGGAATTTCACCACACTATAAGGTAACCCTGTATTTAGAATATGCCACACTTTTCCTCTTGTTTGATGCTGTGCTTCTAATCTGACCCAACAGTCTAGTGATAATGAACAAAGAACGATTTCTGGACACAATTTCAGTTGCTATTTCTGTGACTGCTTCAAAATCAAAACACAGAGATAGGAGAGGCTTCATTTGAAGTTTACTGAAATTCACCGTGGAGGATCAAGCACTGGAAATGTAAAGTTTGACTTTCAGATTTCAATAGTCAAACATGCTCAACCCAACAAAAACAATTCGGGTATTTGATTTCAAGAAACATAACTTAAGCTGTAGTGAAAGAACACAAGGATGTTTGTCTACCTGCTCTCCAGCTGTTACCTGACTCAGTGAGTTTTCTGTTCTAATATTTAACTTGTTAGACATTACAGATAATATGACTAACTCACAGCGGAGATATTTATATACTTGTTTACTGAAAAACAAACAAGCAACAAAACAACACAAAACCCAGTTCTTTTGAAGAACATACAAGTTCTTCTCCATGATTAGCAGTGCTTTTAAGAAAATGCTAAGTAGCTTGTTTTCATTTCTCTTTTTGCTATTTTGATCAAGATATAAAACTTATCTATCAAAACTTTCAAGAAGATACAGGCTTATCCCCAACTGGAAAGTGCAACCCCTTTCATAGGAAGAATTTCCATTCTTACTGTAAAATTAACTTTTCACCTCCTTTGTAACGCCAGACAATACCACAGAAATATTGCAGAACAATAACTGTGAGGGGGGGGGGAAGGAAATTTCAGCATTTAGATATGTCAGAGCCACGATTATAGTGTTCTGCATAAAAAAGGTACACAATATTACCCAAAGTATCAGACTTTTTTTTAAGTCAAAATGCAGAAGGAGAGGAGGAGGAGCCCCTGCACTGATGATATGTGGGTCTCATTTACGACCCACTGCAGAGCCCCAGAGACAGAGGTGGCCAGGGAAGATGCACCTCCAGCACAGCAGGGCAGAGGACAGCAGGCAGGGCTTTGCTGGGAAGGACCTCAGCTCCCTGACCACATCCCGCCAGATCCCTGCTTGGTACAATTCTGTATTAAATATAATACTGAAGCATTTCCCACACCAACTCTTCTCCCATACTCCACTAAATAAATAGTATTTTTAAATTAATAGGATTATCTGAAATCTCTAGGCCTCAGAACAACCATGACAACCATGACTTAGTATTTAAAATCAGATGAATTAAGATGGATCTGATTTGAAACACCCGCCGTCACACGGATAACATGCAGTAACCGACAGTTTCTCCATGAAAATAAAACCAACCTACTACTAACTTTGCAGTTATGTCTTAGCTCTGAAATGTGTTTAGGTTCTATGCCATTCCAGGTGCTTAATAAAAGACAAGTTGTTATTGATGGGAAAAACCCCAATCCTCTCACATTTATAGAAAAATTGTGATTGCAATGGACATTCTAAATACAAGCTACTCTCTCTCGAGCTGTAAAATTACTGACAAGGGCAGCATATCTAAATACACATTCCTGAACAACACTGCCAGAATCTATGGAAACACACACTCTGGTAGCAGAGTTCATATATTTTCATGTATTTTAGAAGTCACGAAGCACTTACACTGAATGCTGGAATTATGCAAGCTTAGATGTTTTCTGGGTTTTTTCCAACTTGCAAAAATCCCTGAAAATATGTCTGTGAAGGGAATACCGTGCAAATGCCTAATTCTTTGCTGTGCCCGGCCTCTTCACATAGACAAGTTGGACCTAACTTAGAAGCTGTGAAGGTCACAACTGTTTTCCAAGAAAACAAACTGCAAACAATGGTTTAGGGGGTAACTGCAGAACCTAGCTAGCTGGTTTCTCCATACTTAAACTATGCATATACTAAACACTAAGTATATTCATTTAGACTTTTGCCAGATCTAAGTAGATGCTCCTACAGTTTAATATCTTTCAAAGTTCATGAAGATAAAACTAAGCCAGGCCATCTACTCACTCATTTATGACTTTAAAAACAAGACAAAGTAGGATCACAAAAAAGACACCATTCACCTTTGTGAATTAACTTTCAAAGCAGCCCTCCTTCTCCCAAAAGGCATTTTAAAAAGCATTCTTCAAAAGCAGGACTCTCTCAAATATAATTAACTTTCAGGTTTCAAACACTTCATGTCTGCAATCACAGATAAATGGTGAAAAACATCCCTTTCTAAAAAAAACCACATCATCCAAGAAACTCAACACCACCTAGGCTGGAAAAAGTTTACTTTCTACCTGTTTTCCACCTTCATATCTATTTTAGGCAGAAATATTATTTCAGCACAGAAAGTGAGTTTCATAAAATGTTATAAGCAAACAGAGAATTACAGCTTCAAACACACATTCCTTCCTGCTACCACACCAGATGATTTTGTAGTTTAAAATGTTTCAACCTCCTTTACCTCAGACTGCCTTCCCACACGTGCCTTCATTTGCTATCAATAAGCTATTTCCACTTGAGACAACACACTGGAACAGCAGTGGGATCCACCTAATTGCATCTGGAGTTTCTGCACACATGGAAAATCATTTTCTACAATGAAAAAATTAATCCCAGAAATCAGCATGCATCACTTGCGACCTTCTTTCACCAAGTCATTTCCGTCAGAAAGTGGCAACCTTTTACCATTTATTGCAAGGTAAATTTTGCTGAAGGTAAATCCCTAGAGTTATTCCTGAGCCAATTAACGCAAAACAGCAGACCAGCAGGAGACGTTCCAATCCGAATACATACGGGTAAAACAACCAATGTGCACTGACACAATTCTTACCCTAAAACAACTACAGACAATCACACTTGCATCCACGGAGTTCCAAGTAACTATCTGTAAAACCACCTTCAAAATTAAAACCAGCCTATTGTTCTATATAAATCCAGTAAAATATACAGATGCACCTAAATGCTACAATTTTTTAGTTATTGAAAAAGGGGATAAGGACTATCAGTAATATGAGTTCTGGATTTTAAAAAAGCTGATTTACCAGTACAGTAATGTGATGTGATCACTGCTTTATTAGACACACCAATTATTTTAGCATATATCCAATTTTCCTCTTCTACTCTACACTTTCCTGAAAATAAAAGACTCCAACGTGTAAATACACATACTCAAAAGTAATCCTAACAATATTTTGTATTCTGGAAGATAAAAACACCACAGGATCTTGCTGGCAAAAAAGAACATATGCCAATGAGAAAGTGGGGCGAGAAGGGAAGAAAACAGTGTTTGCTCACTCTATGGCGCAGTTTTGCAAGTTTTTGGTTTTTAAGAACTAGTTCATAATACAAAGGGAAAGAACTGGTGGCCTCCAGTGTGAACATTAGTATATGTTTTTTAAATTGCAAAAGAGCGTCATATAAAGTAAGAAACACCACTTACCTGTCCCACCCCAACTCTCAAAACTTGGCGAACTCCATGTTTCAGCAAGGTTTCTTGGTGGCTATGACATCTCAAGACTAGAACAGGCTGGACCCCACGCAGTAAGAGCGTATTAGGAGGGGCTGAAATTGGAAAAAAATGTTATATACCTCTTTCGTATCTTACGTACAGCGAATCATAAAACCTGTTTCCACAGCAGTTAACTCTATAGATTGGAAATACTGATATTGTGGGTTTACTATCCATCATGACTAACAGTACCTAAGTTGTTGATAGCTTGACATAGTTACTTAAAATTACAAATCTTAGACAATTGAACCACAAACAGACTAACCTTCACTTCTCAGAAAAGCCCATCAGTGTAAGCATTTTGATAAAGATTATGGGAAATATAACCTTAATGAAGAAGGAGGGCAGAACACAGCTCATAACCCTAAGTGACCCATTCTCTGCTTTTGGTTTTACCACAGAACAGGCAAAAGTTATTTACCTACCAAAGAAAGCAAAATCACGGAAGCAGGTATCTTCCATGACTACAGAATCTTTATATATATGTATTTTTTAAAAAAAGAGGTCCAAAATCTGTTCTAGTAAAGCCAGAATTCTTAAGAATCAGCATATTCTTATTTACAGAATTCACTAGTTATAATGGAAAAACTGACCTTAAATGTCCTATCTTGACACCAAATACCTTAAATAAGACACAGGGGTAGTTTTGAGTAAAGTCACCTGTCAAAAAGCATAATACACAATCTGCACAGAGTCTTGTACAAATTTCTAGTCACTTTTCTGCAACTAAGGTATGGCTGAGTTAATTTGAGATGAGGGCATTGCAAAGTGTCACTACAGTTAATACATAGCCTGACATGAAAAGGGCTCTTTAGAACTCATCTTTTTTTCACGCTGGAAGTAACATTTTCTTCTCCTTTCCTTCTCAGCCAGCGAGAGAAAATCGAACAGAATATAAACCAACTCATTTGTACACGCAAAATTTGCAGTATGTCACAGGATAGCAGCTGTTCAGTGAGCTTATTTCTAATCTGAGAAATAAAATTTCCTAAAAAGACAACTCTTCTGTCCACCCTCAGTGGTCTGGGAGAGACAACCTAAAGTCAACAGCAGAAGCGTAACAACCTGTATTACCCATCAACGAAGAACTTGAGACTCATCTGTGGCTCCTAGTAAACTACCATGAAGCATTCCACAAACAATTCAATTAATAATGACTTATAAAAGAAACAGCTTCTTAAGTATATACCTAAGGTTAGCGAGCACCAGGACCTTGTAAGACCTAAAGTAGTGAATGCCAGGAATTCCAGTTACAGACAACTTTAAATCTTTCATGAAATATCATACATTCCCCCACTAAAGTATTGTGATACAACTAGCTACAGAAATGCATGTTAAAGCATGCACTTATGAAAGAAAGATCTTAAGAATCAGTTACAGAAGTGAAATCACCAAAAAGAGTCTTAAATTTTATTCTCAGAATGTTATTTATTCTGCTTAAAGAAGTAAGAAGGAACAGTATTGTACAGTTTATACATGGACTGTAGGAATCAGGGGGTGGATAAAGGAAAGGGGCGATTGAAACTTTAGTGGACAGAGATTACAGAAAAGTGCAACCTGACATACTGCTTTAAAAATAAATTAATAAATTAATGCCAGGTAAGTAGGCTTAAACCCTGGCTTAGACCTACACTGTGAGAACTTGAAAAAAAATCAATCAATCATTCAATCAATCCTTTTAATCTCTTAGAAATGCAATGGGCATATAATGTGTGATAGGCTCTTTTAATTCCCTCAAAACCAAGAATATATCATCAATGTAAAATAATTCCCAAGACTCTTATTTATAATCTCAGGGAGTTCCCCCTCAGTGTCACAGAGCCATACTGTGAGAGGACTAGGAAATGCAATATAGCACAGGATGTGTTTTCTTCCTTGTGTGCAAGCACTCTTGGCTCCTCAAAGCTGTAGAACACACCCGAACAGTTTGAAATATTTATTGAACTTTGAAAGTTATTCAATGCTAACTCTTCTGCCTCCACCACACAAGGAGTATACTTTATTCTCAACCACAGACAACACCAACAGAAGTGAAGATAAGGTTCAGAAACCTGCGGTCACACAACAAATCAGAATTAAATCTGAGCCTCTGTTTCAACTGTAAACTGCAACTAACAAGTTTCGCAACCACACTAAACCCTGATATTCTAACTCAAGCTTACCCTACATCTATAAACCTAACAGAGGTTGTAAGAGACAAAAAAAAACAACCAAAAAAGCCACCAAAAAAAAAAAAAAGAAACTGATCAGTCACTAGTCCTCGATCCAGTTACCTTGGAATTTTTGGCAAACACCCTTAATCATTTTGCAGGATCAGGTCCCCTTTCTCCTCTCCCAGTTTCCTTTTCAAAGTTCAAGATCCCTCTCAGAAATAGCCACTGACACCAAGACTTCTGAATAATTCTTCCCCTCCTCAAGCCAAAATATATCATCCTCAGGACATTGCTCTTAGCAACCCTTGCAAAGAGGCAAAGATATTTTAGAGGCATTAGTCATACTGGATACTCAACTTGAGACCCCTTAACTAAATCTTTTTTAGCACTCTCTCAAAGTCAGGCTTGTAAGCTTTCCCAAACTGGCCACTTCAAAGTGATTAAGGCCTTCTGACTGTTTCAGACACACGTTTGTGACTTTGTTTATCAAGGACACACATAGACATAAAGAGCTTGGTTCAGCTGGGCACAAGCTGGGGTCTAGTACTACTGAAGATGCCCCAGATGTTCCACCAGGCTTTCAGTGGCTGCTCCAGTAAGTCTGTCTCCCATTAGTAAGGCACATGCTTCGGCTGCCAGGCCTGGGTGATGTCTTACACATCTGGATGCTTATCAAATACTCCACATGTGGACACAACACATTAAAGCTCCGAGAGAGTGGATTAAATTATATCAGTATTCTGATCAACTGAGTGTGGTGGATGAGAAGTTGTGAGGTCTAGTTTTGACAGTGATTTGCCATATGAGCTTGCAAAAGGAATTTTCACTCAACTTTGCTGTATGTTCCATGAAATTAAACAGGGTGCATTTTGAGATTCAACAGAATATAAATATGAGTTAATCAGCAGGATCCAGCACTTTGTCCATTTCTTCAGATCTGACAGCCCCTATAAAAACAGTAGCTATTCATTTATTAAACGTTAGGAGAATTAAGACAATGATAATTAAATTCTACAAACCAGAATACATGTGCTGTAACACTTTGCTGAGTTACCTGAAAGCTTTGGGAAGCTCCCGTTACAGAGTTGTGCCACCTATTTCTACACAGTCCAGGAAGTTCATGGGTTGGTGCAGAACACTTAACACCCATAGGTAAGATAGGTAAAGCATCATATAATCTTTTTACATTTGCAGTAACACATACATCATGAAAAACTGGTAGTTCCAAGCAGTATTACTTAGGGACTTATAAAACAAACTAAGAAAACATTCAAGCATCTAAGGCAATGTTATGCTTTCCACCTGTACTTTCCAAAAAACTAAATTAATTTACTTCAAAATTAGAAATGTTAAGTCCTGGTGTGAGATAGTATTTGTGAAATTTAGGTAAATTTTTTTTGTCATTGTAACATGACAGAAATTATCTTTTAACTGTAGTGCCTAAAAAGTCTCAAAGTATAGAAAAAAAACACCTAAGAAAATCAACCCTTCAAAATGCAAACATTACTGTTCATTCCAAATTACAACCTCATTCAGGATTCTACATATGTTTGCTCCATTTACATCAGTTACAGAGAATCTAGTTCAAAATCTGAAATTTAAGAGCATATATTTAAAAGCTCAGTACTCAAATCCATGCTTTTTATGTCATACTTCAAAAAGACTTTCAGAATCACAGAGGTGAAGGTTCCACCAGAGCACCTCAATCTTTCAAAGAAAAATTACCAACTTTCTTTGTCCAAGTGCAAATAAAGAGATGTGAAATTCTGACACTTACCTGTAACATACCAACTATTTCCACTTTATTAAAAAAGATGAAAGAATGAAGTGTTGATAGCATATTTTCCTCAAAAACTGAGGGAGTGGGTAGGACCATGTCTTGAATATACTGTACTCTGTATGTCTGATGTATTTTTTGCTTCAGCTCTGGATCAGATATAGGAATCACCTCTTTAAATTTTGCTGTTTTAGTCAGAAATTCCCTGTGTTTCCGTGACTGTGATAAAGATGGATCATATTCTAGGCATCCAATTACATCCATTATACAATCCTCGGAAAACATGACTTCAAAAAGTGCAGTTCTGTTCAAAAGGAAAATTCCCTTGATAATTTCATATAAGTGGTGTAGTCCTTCAATGTTCTCCAAGTCTTCACACACATGAAAAATTTCTAAGAGCTTCTTAATATAGCCCTCATTTTCTAGTGCTAGTGCGAGTTTTTCACGACGTAATGGTGAAGGCAGTGAAGATGCCACAAGTTCTGCAATTTCTTCTAGTCGACTTAATTCACAAGATGGCAATTCTAGACCTGGCGATGACATATCATCGAAACGTTCCTCCTCAGATTCATCCACAAGGTCCTGAGTAATATCGACAGAAGGGTCTTTGCCTTGAACCTACAAAATAAGATGTGTTCAAAAAAGTGGAATTTAGTGTTTACTGCTACTTGAATGCTTTTTTAAAAACACCATTTCAAACGTCACACACTTTTTCTTTGTATGGCCAAAACAGAAGGGCAAATATAAGTTTGACATTGAGAACAGCTGCTTTGGAAAACATGAGATAATGAAGAGATTTTTTCAAACAGAAGGCTTTATAAAATTATTTCTACATTAGATATTTAATTGTATTTATTTTCTATATAAAGGAGAACAAATAAAGAAAAAAGCTACATTTTCTGAGTACTTCAACTAAAAAAGGAAATTAATCATTACTAGCATGGATGACAACTTTTGAATAGACTACTGAACTAAGTTATTTGTTTCCAGGCTTTGTTCTCTGCACTCAGATTTTCAAACGCAAACCAGTATTACATTAGTGCAGTGATAGCTTTTAACACTTATCTATAGGCTATTTAACTGCTCTTGGTGCTCTTCAAAGCTGCTGCTACCTCAAACAGAAGAGACAGACCAGTCTTGTTAATTTAATTGATGTTTTCAGTTCTGGAGAGCTGCAGGTCAAAATCTGTTACTGTGCACTTTCTAAATACTCAACAGAGGCACAGAACCCCCTCTTAAGAACGGAAACCCCCAAACCAACATTAACCAAAGAGTAGTGGAAATAATGGAGCTGTCAGAAAAACAAGGCACAGGACCTGCAAACATCTCTCTAGAGGTACAACGAGGAAACTGCAGAAAGCACCAATAGTGAAAAAAAATAGAGACAGATGCTTGGGTAGCAGAGTGTTTCAGCTTTAATGACATCTTAATTGTAGTATCTGCTTGAAGTCTGACGTGCCAAATCCAGAAAGGCACTGCTGTGTGTAACAGTAGAAGGTACTGTTCTTTTTTATCTTGAAAATCAGAAAAAAAATATGAGAGAAATAATTCTTCGTGGAGAACAGCAAGTCTATACCTAGATGAAAATCCAGAATGCTGTTAAACCCCACACACAGTTCTGTTTATACCTCTGAAACTACTTCCAGTGTAAGTGGTATCAAAGTTTTCCTTTTAGCAGAAGCTTCAATGATTGAGGAAGCTTAAGATCTTTAAAGTACACTAGGCACAAATACAATAGCATGGCCTCAAAACAGGATGTAAAGACACTGGTTTCTTACAAAAGTATTAGATCTTTATAGGAGGCTAAGGAAGCTGGCTTCTTATCTGCGTGTTTCTTGAGAACACAATTTCCCCTTTCCCATTTTGTTTCTGTCCCCAGCTTTTGGTCCTTTGACTGCTAAGGTTCCTGGAAATGCTTCTATACTTATTTACATAAGCAGTAATTTGTTGAAAAGACTCATTCCTAAGAAAAGGAATGATCTATACACACACATTTACGAAATCAGATTTCCTTTGCTTTACTTCTGAAATCAGTGAGAACAAACTTGGTTGGTTTTGGTTGGAAAAGACCTTTAAGATCATCAAGTCCACTACTAAACCATGTCCCTAAGTACCACATCTACAGGTCTTTTAAATACCTCCAGGGATGGTTACTCCACCACTGCCCTGGGCAGCCTTTTCCAGTGCCTGACCATCCTTTCAGTGAAGAAATTTTTCCTAATATCCAATCTAAACCTCCCCTGGCACAACTCTCATCCTATCACTTGTTCCTTGGGAAAAAGAGACAGACATCCACCTCGCTACAGTCTCCCTTCACATAGTCGTAAAGAGCGATAAGGTCTCCCCTCAAGCCTCCTTTTTTCCAGGCTGAACAACCCCAGTTCCCTCAGCCGCTCCTCATAAGACCTGTGCTCCAGACCCTTCACCTGCTCTAGGTTGTCCTGCTCTGGCAGGGACGTTGTACTAGATGATCTTTCAAGGTCCCTTCCAACCCCTGACATTATGTGATCCTGTGATTATTTATGTAGTATAAAAACTAAGAAAAGTTGTAATGCTTGGAATGGAATCAAAACCCAAACAAGAACTGACAAATTGAGGTAACATCAGTGAATATACTGACTAAACTCTTTTGGCTATTAGTCCATAATATTTGGTCAAGGTATTAACTACCCAGAAACAATACTAATTCAGTGACTATATAGTCATGCGGACACAGTGCTAAAACATAATGAGTTAATTAGCACATACTAAAATATATACACGATACATATAAATTGTTAGATTTCTTTAAACTGCAAGAATTATGGCTTTAAGGTGGTAATACAGGGATAGAGCTATCTCCTACTCACAACTATCAGATCAATCTTTCATTCCCTGAAAGTCAACAGAAGCATACTGTCACGTTTACATGGAAAAAAGTAAAAAAACTTGAATACTCCCTTCACCTGAAACACAAGAATGAGATGAGAGAAAAAGAAGAAAGAGAAATGCAAGATATGGTTAAATCCATGAGAAAGAGATAAAATCCACTAAGAGCTCACATACATTCTTCTCTCTACAACAAAACTTTGAACAGGTAAACTTTTCCCTTCTGGCCAACCTGGAAAAAGTTAATTATGAAATTAACTGTTAAGAAACTTTTTAAGCACTCATTTTGAGCTAAACTTCCTTGTGCTATAATTGAGCTAAAAAGTTATGTTAAGTAAAAAGAGTTTAAAATGATCACACGCAAACATACACAAACCCCAGTTTAAGTTTCTATCAAATTTCTGTAGGAAGGAGAACGCCTTCAAACTCAAACATACAAAATTTGGGAGAGGTGGCTGATAGAAAGCAAAATCTATCTAGTGTGTTCAGATTCACCTCTTAGAACAGTCTAAAAATTCTGGACACAAACATTAAGATGATTTAGGTGTCTCAATCTTACATTTATCAAACTTACCTGACATATTTTTTCCCATATTTCATCACATCCTGCCTTTTCTTGAAAGCTAAGTGCCAAATCATAATTTTCAGCTTCAGACCACACAATCAAGGTATCCTTTAAAGAGAGGAAGAGTATTGTCAGGAAATGTATTTCAGATTTTACAAACCTAAATAATGTTTAAAGATTAAAATTCTAAAATAAGAACAGCTCGACACCTATTATGACAGGACAGAATTACATACAAACGTAATCATCATACTTTGTAAGATATTTATATGTCCTGAGAGTCTTAGGATTAAAAACATTTCTGCATAAATCAGAGTAAGTTCCAGAAAGATACTGAAAGCTTGAGCAGCTAGTTCATGTGGCCATAATGTCGTAAATCTAAAAAATGTTGTTCTAGAATATGTACTTCTACCCCCAATGCATCCTCTGATTAAATATGGTAACAAACCCAACAGGCTGGTTTGGTTTTTTTCTAAAATCTATTTTGACTGAACCACATAAAACTGCACATCTTTTGTAGGATCAAAATTACAATAATTTTTTTTTTCCATTTTTTAGGCCCCAGAAGACACTGTGCCCATGCACAGAAAAGCAGCTTAAAAAGCAGCCCCAAGATGCCTACAAAGTTTAAACAGGAACAGAAACTTGAATATGCAGAGTTAACCGCCTAAGAGTATGCACAGCTGTTACACTGAACCATGCACACCGTTTTTATTCATGCCAACCTACAATTCTGAAAGGATATTTCGCCCTAGATTTCTACAAGTTAGCTGAAACTGTGCTTCACTATGTTTACCACCCAAGCACTTAAGCTCTCTTCTACTTACTAGAATAGTTCAAGAGTTTTGCATATTGCATGCAAAAACAATATATGGAAGTGAAAGCTGATGCTGCAAACAGCAGTATTGCTCACCGGTAAGGTATTTGACGCAGTAGTTTACAGTCTGCTAAATAACTGTTAGAATGAAAGAAACACGGCAGAGAGGAAAATATAATCTGCATTACTTACATATAGAATTGAGTTTTATTTTTAAAGTCTGTTGTCTTCCTGCAACAGCTAGCTGAAATACAGTCACATTAAATATATAGAGCCCCATGAAACCACATTATTTCAGTTAAGTGCTAAAACATGCTTTACTCACTAGGTCAAGAGACAGGAGAATTCTCCTACTTATATTTCGTGAGAACCATAAAATAAGAGTATTTTTGCTCCATTGAGTATAGATTTTTGCTTACAGTGATTACTCCTAAAGGAATTAATTTTAAATATTCGCAAAAGCACTCTAAGTTGCCAGACATTTATAAAGTTTAAGACACTTTATTAATTAGGCTTAATTTATTTCAAATATTAAAATGAACATTGAGGATAAAGAAAAATCTTACATTTCAATGTTGATATGCACTAACTAGAAAACTCTTCAAACTAAACTATAATCTAAATAGCACTATCAGCCAGCTCCATTAGGATTCAGTCAAGCAATACAATATAATCAATTTGCCATTACCAGAGCCGCTATACCGCTTCAGAGGCACTAATGGCTTTACCTTACAAATGGCAAATAGTTTACCTTTTCCTTTTCCAAAGGTTGAGGAAGAGGTGGTACACAGAAGAAAGGGATTTAGGAAGACCACCTCCAAAATACAAAAGGAAGAAGAAAGTCACAATTAATAGTTTATTCTCTACAAGACAGGTCATGGTGCAAATACTCTGGTAATAACAGATTGACAGCACCTAGTACTGCTGACTCCTACAGAGTAAGAAAAATAACAGTTTACAAAAATTTAGAAAGGGAAGTCCAAAAGAAAAAACAGTATTTTTTTAACCATATTTTAAAAACAGTATGTACCTTACTGCAGTATTCATTGTAGATACCAGTTCAAAACCTAATACATTAACCTCTGCAATTAGTATATATACTGCAGTAATTTTCAAGGCCATTATCTTCCCACTGAGTAGCACTCATTTCTTTAAAAAAATCCCACCCTAACACTAAATCTGAAGTAGACCCTAGCAGAACTTGCAACATTCCTATCTAATTACACTTCCATTTAAGTGAAAGTGGCTGGATTTATAGGCAAGCAATTTCCAAAAGATCAACATTTACTATCTTCTCTATGAAAAACATAACTAACAAATAGGGGAATTACTAAAAGAACACAAATAAGGACAGTGTTAATGTAAGTAACTGTGGTAAGTTGAATAAACAGAAGCTGTAACTCTCTGAACAAGGAGAGCACCGGACCAAGATAGGTATGTCTTTTTCCTGTGAGGAAAGGACAGCTGGAGAGAGGAAGGCAGGCACGGGAAAAATGAAAGAGAAGACACAAAAGTAAAGCTGCTTTTGAAAACCAGTCATAGATGTACAGAAGTGTATTTGGCCATACTATAGCAATTGTTCTCATTAAACAAGATCATCTACTATCCCACATGGAAATTCAGACAGTATTTTTTCACCTCTACACATTCTGATTTACTTTTTAAAAATTGTTTGTTCTTTGGGAAACAAAACAAAAAACTGCTGAAAGAAATTATTGAAGCAACAGAACAGTAATATTTAACTTTGGTTTATTAATATTAGAAAAGTATTTTCCAACTGCCAACATTAACAACTTCAAATTATTAGTTATCTGTTGTCTTATCACACAAGGATTTCATATTACTGATTAGCATCAGTGTCTCAACAGAAATTTATCAATTTCTAGTCTCTGGGTCTCTAGTAAGAGAGTATTTGTTTGTACATGCTTTCTTGCCTCAAAGGGCTTTTAAAAAGAGCGCATGAAACAAAGTGAGAAAAGGACTTGACTCTATTGGGTAATACACAGTTCAGTCGAGGTTTAAGTTCACTGTTAAATGCGGACAGTTATTAATGTAATTTCATCTTCTTAATCCTACAAAGCTTATAATCATCCAGCAGCAGTACAACACACACATGTAGGGAGAAATGACTGAAAGAAATTCTAGATGTAATTAAAGATAAAAAAAACATGAATAAAAGCCTAGTTTCTGCTTGTTTTATTTAAAGAAAACTTTGTTTGATCTGAATTCTCCTTAGTGTAATTTGAACCCACTAACTACTCTTGATCTCTCAGCTATGGAATAGGGCTATCTATTGCTTTCAAATGCCAAACATTAGTTCTTGCAACTCCAAAAGCAAGTGAAATTTCTTAAAGACTGCCTCCTCCATTCCAAGAGAAAACAAGAGTGTGAACAAGTATGCTTAGTAATGGTAGCTATTAGTTAGAGACGTAAGGAGATGAGTCTTGCACATTACCCCTCTATGAGCATAAAATCTTAAGTCTTGTATGATTCATAAAAGCAGTTCTGGCTTAGTTTGATCAAAAACATATCCTTTTTCTGCATTACAAAATGTCAGCCTCTAGACAAGGAATTGGATGTAATGACTAAAACAAATGTAAAATTCGCTCTTATCTAGCCTGTCATTAAACACAATTAAAATATGAACCTACAGTATTGAATCATAGCTATACTGTGTGAACTGAGTCATAAACACGGGCAAATGTTTTATCATTGAAGGTTTTTATACCGAGTGCTCCGCAAGAATCCTAGCATTCTGGCTCCTCACATTTTTCAAGATGCATTACAGTTCTTGGCAAAATCTTTTTTAAATAGGATGATACTCAGCAAAGCACTTACGTAGAGTTCACAATCTTATTCAGAGTCTGAAAAACATTTTCTGCCTCACAAAGAAATATTTTGACAACAGTGCCAGTTGGACGTGTGATCACTACCTTGAGGAGACAGCAAATTTTGTGTGCGCTAAGACCGCTGATATAAATTTGTCTTCTTTCATATTATTGTTCATTGTGACTGCTCAGATATAATCAGGAATTCTTAATTTTTAAGAAAAAATTCCGAGCATGGCCTCTTTTTAAAATACCTGTGTATTTAACATTCCCAAAGAGGTATTTATCGTTTCTACCAGTGGAGGTTAACTTTTTGCACTCTTATCCTTACAAAGATACAGTCAGAGGCGAAACTTCTTCAGAATACAATCAGGCATTTCTCTGCTACTTGTCTCATTGCTGGCTGTATCAAGCCCACAAGGAGCAAGTTCTGGTTAGAGATTTTCAAGGAAGCACTGCAATGTGCTACAGCTTTACTTGAGTCTTCATTCCCAAGGAGCTAACCTTCAAAAATACCAGTGCAATAGTTCAATCTGGGAAGCAGCGGCAATTGTACTTGGATGGACAGGGCTTCATATCTACATGATTTCTCCTCATTTTTTGAAATTACTTCCAAAAGGCTTACTTCCCTTAATAGAAAGTTTGTTGGGTACACGCTATCAGTCTCAAGTTCTCACCACAACACTCATCAGATGTCGCACTTTTATTAGGCATTAAATCAGTTTTATTTAGCTATTGGCAAGCTGATTAGCAGGTGTGTTGTACAGCATTCATACAATCTCCAAAGCAAGCCACTGGATTTCATAATGAAGCAATTCAGAGCAACTAGTACTCGGGATTCAATTCTGCTGTAAAATTGATTAAAGATTCCTTTCCTAATGTGATGGAATTAAGAAAACTGTTACTGTTTGGCAGCACCCTCTCACTGGTGTTCATGTCCAGGGAGAATACCAGTCTCCTCTGTAGCTCCAAAATACTCTCTTGGCAACTCTATGAGATTCAGGCTACTCTCAAGAAGTAGCGATCCCCCAGATTAGACAGGTCTTCCATAAATTCTTGCTTTCTATCTTAAACAGAAAATAAATCTCTTCCTGCTAGCCTTCAAATTATTTAGGCCTATGGACCTTTCCTGGCCTCGCTACAAGTTCAACAGAGGAAGGCTGTTCCTCCCCCTCTTGGGACTACCTGATGGCTAGTCTTCCTTATTTAAGCCCTTACACTATTTACAGTTATAGACACTCCCTGGACATGCCAGGCCACCTTTCATCTTGCTAGCTAATTACTTACAGTCAAAAGTACAGTTTTATAAGCAGCTTTCTGCTCATGAAATAAATTAGCGGCACGATCCAGCTTTTTCAAGTTAAATAAGTTAAAAAAAACCCACCCCGGTAATAAAATATAAAGTTTCAATTCTGCATTTTGTTTTGTGGATTTTTCCACCTACAACCTGGATATGCTAACAAGTCATCCCAAAAACTGGAGTAACATACCAAAGGCACATTCAGTCTTTTGGCAGAATGTATTCTATTAGCTTCTATGAAAGCTCAACAATCATACACGACTTTTCAGTTAGTGATTTCACAGCTGAATTCCCATGAATCACACAGAATAAAATCAGTTTATTCATTCTACAACAGAACCTTGACTCACTGGCCTAGTGACCATACCCAGAAACAGCAGAAAAATTAGATTTCACAGGAAAATATGCATAAAGGAATACGTGAGCATTTAAAATGGATGAACCAACCCACCGCAATACCAATAGCAGTTGCTCCCTTTGTTTCTCCCCACACCCCACAAAACTACACACTCTTCCTTACTATCTTAGCTACAACAGGTAAAAATTTTATTGAAATAGTTTCACTGCTGGCTCGTTTGTTCTGACAGCAAGGACAGACTGTTCATCGTCTCTGAGCATTCTGATACTGCCTTTTTTGATATTTTCAAAATTTAGCTTTGTTATTAGTAAGTCTGCTCTCCATCATTCAAGAATAGCCACATTTAAGCTACATAGCTATTAGATGGTACTCGGGATGAATTTAAGCTTTGTATGCTTGTGAGGAACTGAAAAAGGGACTGCAAAAGCAGAGGACATGAGACACTGAAGTTTCCAGTGCAGAGGCAAGACTTTGCAGCTGGAAGCTGTGAGCAACTGAAGTCTTCATCGTTTCAGGCACAAAAAGGGATGCAATACATACTTCATCAATAGGTTGCAGCACATATATGGATGTATCTAAAATAAAGCTGAGGATGTAAGCCTTTACTGTTCTATTGCTAAAGAACTGTGGAAGTATGCTTAAAGTATATTGAAAAGTACATAACCCAGTCCACACCCGCATCAGCTTTCTCCCTAGATAAAAGCTGTGTACACAGAGCTTAATCCTCCTTTAAGGTTGCATAGGAAGAGGTGTGTTGTCCTAAAATAGTGCAGTTATTCATTTTCTGAATAAGGATCACTTGTTTAAGAACAGCACCTCTGTCACTAGCATTCTGGAATTGTGTCATTTTAATTCTTTTAAAAAAACAAACAAAATGTGGAGCATGGATTGAAGTGTGTAAACTGACTTCACCATGACATTACAGTTAAAATATCTTCTACTTTTACTAGAATATTAAGAAAACAATCAACAACAGAAGAGGAAAACTAAGTATTTATGTGTGGTCCAGCAACCCATGGTATAATTAAATTTCACTCACTAAATAAAATTTGCTTTTAAGCTGTGGGTTACTTACCAATAATTAAATCAAATATATTCCATACCAAAGTTCTAAGAGCATTATTGTAACATTTTAAAATAAGAATACCAATAAAACTTAACATATAGCCCTAAACGAGATTAAAAGTCAGGAGGCTGGTGGGTGTACTGATGCACATTCTGCTTTTTTAGAAGAAATCTTCTATATACAAATAGTACCTTAACCTAAGAAATACCAGTCATTTTTCTGAGCCACAGGACAATAGTTTCTCAAGTTCTTTTCTTTCTAGCTTATTTTCCACATATAGATTCCTTTCTTATAGTTCTAGGTTAAGTAAGGACAAGTTTGCCAGGAATTACACAGTTCAGAGCATCCAAAAGCTACCACTTCGGTGGCAGTTCTGTGTTACAGAATCAGATACAGAGACATATTTCTTCTTGAGTGCATAGCAGAAATTTACTCTTCGTTGTGACAGAAAGACTATCTATCTGACTAGTGAAAAGGTAGTTAAAAGACTGCCTGTGTGTTTCATGCTTTAAGGAATTATTTTAAACCTCTAGATGGTAGGTAAGTCTGGGAAGACTGGGGACTAGATTGTGCAAGCTGAAGTCTCTGAGGATCATGTGAATGTACAAAAAATGAGTCTCCAAGCAGGTCTCGGGATCTGCCAAGTATTCTTCCTCTCCAAAAAGAAAAGCAGACAGTTTTATCTACCACCAATTAGATCAACATTTACAAGCACACAGAGACCTGACTAATCCACAATAAAGGACAGTCGTTGCTTTCAATCCTAAACCCCAAGAAATCTAAAGCAGGCAATTTGACAAAATTTTACTTGAAGCTCAGGTTCACAGGATGGCTTTTGCTGAGTTTTTTGTTTGTTAGGCTTTTTCTGTTGTTTGTGGTTTTGTTGGTTGTTTGTTTTTTTTTAGTTTCCATGGATGCTTTACATGCCGAGAGAACAAAGGCGGCAAGGCAGACTTGTACTCAGGTCTTCATACTATTATTTTGACAAATAATTATCTAAGCTGTGACAGTTATCAATAAAATACACATATGTATACTCTGAGACTGCATAACTTGTGATATCGATTAATGAATCAGTATGTTCACACTAACACTAATAATGTAGCATAGGTACAAGGTTCTTTCACCAGCAGAACTTCACTGTTTATGACAAAGGTATCTAGGCTTGTTGAAGAACCCAAAGCATAGCAAGTTCCCCCAAGAACTATCACACGTTTCCTTCCTTCCACAAATTATAACAGTTGGTCCAATAAAAGACTGTTTCTTCTTACAAGCTTCATGTCCGCCTAGACAAGAGTCAGAACTCACCTACTTATTCCATTAGATATCCAGAGTGCCCACAAGTCACATGCTAAGTATGTCACAGTAAAAATGGATGTACTGCTATGTGCCCCTTTAAAACGCAATGGAAGTTCACTCTCACAACAAAATTTTGAGATAAAAGGCTGGTAAGACAATAACACTGGAAAATTACTTTGAAGTTTTAAGTCTTACATTTCCAGGAGATTTTTCTGAAAATTTTATGAGCGCAACTGACAACTGCAGGCACCTCAAAAGTAAGTCTTCTATCCCAGGCTGCTATTTCACTCATGGCTGAGGTGACCCAAGATCCATTCTGCAGCCAAAAAGGAAAGAACTCACTCACTCTTCCATCCCACAGCTTCATAAATGGATCTTGTGTGAGGTAGCTTGAAACTGCTGCTGATGTAGAGTTACCAGTTTTTGAAGAGGGATCTGGAGTACCAAGCTGATTTTCTTATGGCTTAGTGAGTTTAGGCAGTTCAGAGTTCTTACCAGCTCTACTCCTAGAAGCAACTCTTCCTTTCAGCTGCCAAACTCCAAGCTTAGCTCACGCAGACTCAAGTTTGAACTCTCAACTTGCCTTTTACTAAGGAAAAGGATAAGTAGGCCTCACCTGAATGATAACGTGCTACAAAGTAGGATTAATACACACACCAGCAAAGGTTGGTATTTCTAAGGCTCAGAGTGGAACCCTACATTCCATCTGTGTAATGAGACTGTTCTGCTTAAATAACATGAACAATTTCTGTCTGTGCAGCATTTAAGAATACAACTTAACAACAGCACTTTTCCTTCTCCAGCACAGAAAATACGCAGTGCCACAGGGCAGATTCACTTTTAACATTTTTATTTCTCTAACCATGTTTTCACAATTGGATTCGTGCAGTGCTAGATTACAATACATGTCTGACCCAGAGCAGCAATGAGCAGATATGAAATGCTGCTGCACTGACAGGCATGTGTGGTGGTTTGCATGGATCTTCCAATTTTATGCCTACTTTAAGAAGGATTCATGTTTGATCTGGCATAAAGCCTATTGATACAAAACAGATTTGAAACAGCACAGCAAGTTTACACTAGATTAGCACTTTATGCCATAGAGCTGTGAAATTTTCAATGTCATTTTAGGAGTCCTAAAGCTCTAGAACCATGACCTCAAGCTATTCAGGATTACAACTAATAGTTTGCTTAGTATTTTTTCTGGTCTTCTCCATTCTTATTTCCTGCAATTCATTTTTCACCCCACATTGGCCTAACCAGTTTTCAGTATGAGCTGTTTATATGGTACATGATTAATTATATAAAGGGGCAGACACAGGTTACATTTTCCAAGGGAGGGTATTTTTAACCCAGACTGGTTCTTCCCATTCAGTACAACATAGAATCCTACAAACAGCTGCAGCCACAAAACCACTGGGTCTACCTGTGAGAAAAACTACAGCGTGTCTATGTTTATTATAAATGTTATAAGTGTTTTAATACATTAACTGTACTTGATGGATTTTAGCAAGTCTGAGCTGACCAGACAGGCAAGAAAATACTATCTGATTCAGTTACCTCTAAAGGTAATTCTCAGCATCCAAAAGATAGTAACAGCAAACTAAGTGCAAGACCTACAGTTCCTTTCTCAGCCATTTCAGTAGCATTCTTTAGGGGCTCACAATGTATGGCTTAAATAATTGAAGCAAGGTGCAAACTAGAGGTGAGAAGCTGCTTTTATGTATACAGAATGCTTTGAAGCAGTAGTAACCCATATACATCTTCCAAGTAAAAGCCAAACAAAGGTAAACATGTAAATAGCATTGAAGCCTTCTAGTCTTCTCTTAAATAAAATACATTGAAAGTGATAGCATCTGAAATATAAAGAAAAAAGCCAGATGATGAGTTTCAGATACTATAATCCTCAGGAACCTCAGCTACTTTGTGATTTTCACAACTTTGCTTGTCTCTCCTAAGCATTTTTGGTGTAAAACTGAATGCAGTTTATCTTCATACACAAAAAATGCAGAGAAATAACACACATGTATCATGAAATGCACAAAAATACCGAGAACTACTTTGTCGCCCATTTTTGGTACAAGAAAATACAATATGCAATAGAGGCAAAAAAATTGACTGCATTGCTGAAGTTAAAGAACCTGCCTTTAAACGCAAGGGAAAAAAATTATGTTTACCTGTTGCTTCTGGTACGCGGTGTTCGGGTTAATTTTGGACTCCAAAAGAAGAGAGCCTGGAAAAAAAAAGTTCCACTTATTTACATGTGTACTAGAATTTCAATCTCAAAGTAAATATTCTGATCACTCAGAAAAAACACAAAGCTGCAAGCACCCCTTTAAACAGGCATTTCTCCATTCATTTGCCAGCTTAAATTTATACCTTAAGAAAAGTCCAAACTTTCTTTAAGAAAAGTCTCAACTTCTCAGTTTCATAACTATAGTCCTAAGGCAGTCTTATATTACCAGAATATTTGACTAATAACATCACAAAATCTATGCTAAAGAAAAATTAAAATGCTTCAATCACCTCAATTATGGAAGCCTGAAAACTTTAAGACTGGACAAGAAAACAAATTACTTGGATTTGAAAAATACGCTTGGAATTCAAAATTGTACTTTGAAATCTCACAGTAGGATCAACAATGACTAGCTGGTTTTCACTATAAGAAGAATATACCAATTATAAAATCCACAGCCAAAAATATCTCAATCCAGTATTTGTTTACTAAGTATCACTATCCTTAATCTCATAGGCTGCATTTATAAAAATAACCCAGCCTCCTTTCCTGAAGAATTGCTACTGATCAACAGAATATCATAGAATCACAGAATAATTTGGGTTGGAAGGAACCTTTAAAGGTCATCTAGTCCAACCGCACTGCAATGAGCAGGGACATCTTCAACTAGATCAGGTTGCTCAGAGCCTTGTCCAACCTGACCTTGAATGTTCCCAGGGATGGGGCACCTACCACCTCTCTGGGCAACCTGTGCCAGTGTTTCACAACTCTCATCGTAAAAAATTTCTTCTTTATATCTAGCCTGAATCCACCCTCTTTTGGTTTAAAACCATTACCCCATATCCTATCACTACAGGCCTTACTAAAACATCTGTTGGCACCTTTCTTATAGGGCCCCTGTAAGCACTGAAATACTGTTATAAGGTCTCCCTGGAGCCTTCTCTTCTCCAGGCTGAACAACCCCAGCTCTCTCAGACTTTCCCCACAGACCTGTTCCACCCCCTCTGATCACTTTTGTGGCCCTCCTCTGGACTCGTTCCAACAGCTCCATGTCCAGAGCTGGACTCAGCACTCCAGGTGGGGTCTCACCAGAGCACAGCAGAGGGACAGAATCACCTCCCTCAACCTGCTGGTCATGCTTCTTTTGATGCAGCCCAGAATATGGTTGGCTTTCTGGGCTGTGAGCACGAATTGTTGGCTCATGCCCAGCTTTTCATCCACCAGTACCCCCAAGTCCTTCTCAGCAGAGCTGCTCTCAATCCCTTCATCCCCCAGCCTGTATTGATACCAGAGGTTGTCCCAGTTGCAGGGCCTTGCCCTTGGCCTTGCTGAACCTCATGAGGTTCACATTAGTCCACTTCTCAAGCTTGTCCAGGTCTCTCTGAATGGCATTCTGTCCCTCAGGCGTGTCAACTGCACCCCTCAGCTTGGTAGCACCAGCAAATTTGTTGAGGGTGCACTCGATCCCACTGTCTGTGTCACTGATGAAGATGTTAGGTTGGGGGAGGTGAGGAAAGAGAGACTGAAGAACCAGATCAGAGAACTTCACTTGCTGGAAGAGTGGTGTATCATTAAAAAATTACACAACTATCAGAACAGTTTGCTCACTGATAAGAAAGGCTATTCATGAGTTTAGAAGGTTTACCAAGGATTTTGATATCCATTAGCTTACTACGTCTGTGACAGTAGGATAAAAAAAATATAATTGTAACTAACAAAGTAAATTACCTGTGATAGCTGCTTCTTCCTAATTTCTGAGTCTGTTGTTGTACAAGAAGTACTCTTCACTAATCAAACTGGCTTGAGAAGCTATTGCCCTGTCTCAACTGCTCTTGCAGCAAGAGCAGTTTACAAACCAAGATACAATCCAACAAAACTGAACTAAATAGCCCTCAAGGAAAAACAAGACAACAAAAAAGCAATCTCTCTCCAAAACCATATATACTACCTTTCTTTTTTTAAGAGTTTTTCCAGTTTTCTAATCTGAATCAGCATTGTTAAAAAAACCAGCTTATTTGCTTAACTATGACAGAATAACTAAAGAAAAAAAGTCACAAACTATAGAGCAGGATAAAGAAGGAAAACATCTAAGATGAGCATTACCAATGAATCCCAATACACTGTGTTACTTAGGCCATAGGCTCAAGCTTTGAATTTTGAGCTTGCCTAGTGAACATCTAAAAACAGCATTCCATTTTCCGTTATGATCACCAGTGACAGGCAGTATTTCACTTCAATCTTGCTTTCAGTTTCAAAGTCTCAGCTTCAACTACATAAAGTTTTAGAATATTAATTTGTGCTATTTACTTGGTTGACTAAGTTCTAGAAAGTCTTTACTGTCTATAGTTAACACCAGCAAATATGAATTAGAACCTTGTAAGAATTAAAAGCAATCGTTAATTTCAACATTACATTTTAAGTGCTGAACACAGGTCTACAGTCACGGAAATTAGCAGAATATCACCCATAACCTGAGCACCATGTTTGACAAACTACTATTAAAAAAGAAAATCTTGAAGACAATCGAATGCAAACATTACATCTTCCAGGCTTGAAGCAGACACTAGAGAATGACCTCTTTACTAGACTTACCACAAAAGAGCCTTTCTTCTTCTCTACTAAACCTGAGGCTTGCAGGAAAGACAAATCAAGCCTTATAAGGCTTGACTTGCTTCTCATTATCACGTGATTCAAACTTACTCCTCACTATTCCAGACAACAACTAGGAAACTGTGAATTTGAAGACAGAAACATACTGAAGTGTAAAGTGTGCTCTATAACCTATAACTGCCCCAAATCCATCCTTCTGGAGAATCCAATGCTCAATCTGGGCAATGTTTCCCAAAAAGGGTTCAACAACTCAAAATCAATTACTATTCTACTCATTACTTCAGTGAGTTTACTTTCATGCAGTAAGTTTTACAGGATCACGTCCCTTCCTGGTATGAGGCAGACTTAGGTCTCTGTTACTTGCTTCTGGAAACCAGGCAACAGTTAACAGATGTCTGTAATGCAATATACATTCTTTACAAAAACGTTACTGAAATTTGACATACTGCAAATAAAGTTTTTCTCCATTCAAAGTCAGTATCAGTATGGATTCCTAAATACAGTTCAATATGTTTAGTCTTGTATTTGTCATAAGCAATTACTTTCCATGTAGGTATTTTTCTCTTGGTATTATTCTAGAATATGTGAACACTATCCAGTTTACTTCATAAACATACAACAAAAAAAATTAATCTTCACTGACCCAATGACTCTGCTCAAAGTTAGGCAAGACCTGAAAACTCACCTTAATACAAACTATGGTTTTAATAAACCCCTCAAAATTATGCAGATCTAGTTATTTTCTAAATTACAGCCTTGAATGAATTTGTAAAGCTAACCGCAAAACATTGGTGCCAGAAAGTAACACCTGAAACCACTTAAAAAGAGGAAAACATCGATTTGCAGAATTCTGTTATTTGCCACTGCAGTGCAATATAGCACACCTGGGTTTCTTTTGGTTAGTATAACACTGTTCTGTGCTATGAAAGAAATGCACATATAAGGAAAGACTTGCTGAAAAGAGATTACATACAGATACACAATGCTATTTTCAAAGATACTGAGAGATCATCAAGTATATCAATCCCACAGTCTTAGACTTGTTTACACATACATGTCCGGAGGAGACCTGCTGATATGGAATACTGCTCCTCTCCCATCAAACTTATGTGGAACCTTCCTCAAAAGGAAGTATAAACATGTTTATGTTTAAATTAAAATTTCAATCCAAGAGCTGTCTTTTGCAAGATGTGCACAGAGGCTGAACTTCTGCAATCAGTTCAATGCTTCTGAATCACAGAAACCAATCCACAGAAACGTAGGAAACGGCTCAATCTGAGGTCCAAGAACGAGTTCTGCATTTGCTAGAGACTGCTCCTCAGTCCAACATATTTCTGAAGGCCCAAACATTAAGAAGAGGGCAGATCCAGATAAAGTACAAAACCACAAAATTTTTTATGTTGCTTTCCTAAAGATAAATAAATAAAGTTAACCCCTTTAATTTGAGCAAGGTAAAGCAAACTTAAGCCGAATTTTGTCTTAAGTTTTTGCCAGTATTACAGGGTTACTGATACCTAATCTAAAGAAACAGTGAGGATGTGGATGCCTGCCCTGTGGCAAACTACATCTTCTGAATAAAAGTGATCAGATAGTTCCCAAAAGATACCTGGCAAATACGGCCTCCACTGGGAGAGTTCCCTTTGGCTTGTAAAAAAGTTTAGTTACGGGACTAGTAAGCTTTTATTAAAAGCTTAGGCCTTCAAATTAACCCATGTTAGTTGAACAGAAAAGTTCATTTTAGAGGTCACTTCAGTCATTTGGGCACAGAACAAAAAGTGATCTGAAACCATTCAGTAAAAATCTAGAAGCACACAGACATTTTAGGAATGAGGCAGGCCACAGCAGCATAAAATACCATGCGAGAAACAGGTAAGAAATCAGACTTCTGATTATACACAAACTCATGTGGAAGATGATCACTTGTAAGAAAAGAGTTTACTACTGCTCTACTGCAACTCGAGTAGAACACACTGCAACTACGAGTCACACTGAACAACTTTTCAGGGTTTCAAGTAAAAAAGTTAACAGTTGTTTAAGTGTAAAAAAAGAAACACAACTCCCTACTTCAAAGCATAATATATCTGATCAAAAAGCACTTTATGGTATTTCTCCTCTGTAATAGATCACTGCAAATTGCCTGTGATGACTTTTTTTAGTGCCTAGGAGCTTTCATGACATCTCTGACAGCAGCACAAATCACTCATCTGTTCTAAATTATTTTCTTTTAAGATGGTGTTAAAAAAAAACACCAACCCAAGAAAGAAACCACCACTATAGATAAAAAAATTGCACTCTCACTTGGTTCTTATTGCTGCAATTCCAGATGATAGCTTACCTTGGACTTGGCATAGTGATTGTAGCTTCCTTATCTGAACACTCTGACCCTGTCATAAAATCTCAACCACTTGTAAAGCAGTCATGGAGCTACACCGAGCCACAGCTGCACAATCAAAAGACTGAACTATGTGCTAGCCCACAGGGTAAGCCAAATGAACTCTGCTGCTCCTCTGGTAATTTTGCTGTTGCTCTGTGCACAGCTGAACTGGCCCTTTAACAGCAGTGGGAATTTCCCATACACAGCAGGAACTGCTAACATTCCCCACAGCCTACCCCACTCAGGAAATGGAGCCCTCAGCTTCAGACAGATCCCAAGGTTTTCAGTCAGCTTCCTGGAGCAAGTCAGTAAGAACATGCCTGCATGAACAGGATGAATCTCAGCTCAAATGCTAGAAAAAGCTGGTTTAGAAAAGGAGGAAGGAATAAGTTTCATTGTGGAAAGAGGAGGAGCTGACAAAGACAGTATGAGAACACAGTGGAAGCATGGAGGCAAATGGTGCATAGGTCAGGTTCCTAGTACTTGTGTGGTTTTGGGAACAGGGGGTGGGAGGGGGATAAAAAAAAATAAAATCACAGTCAACCACTTCACTTAGTTAAAAAAGCACAGGAGGGAACACATAAATTGCATGGTACCTAAAACACAAGTCTGGCACTATCTTTTCCTAATCATTTTCTCACATGTAAAAATGACTGCCTTTGCCTTCAAAATTAGCACACAAACAATTGACACTGGGAGTAAATAAAATATAAATCAAATTTTATGAGGTGTTTACACAAGCAAGTTAGAAAAACTACCCTATTAATAGAGTGCACATTTACCCAGGACTGATACTGCCTACTAAATTAAGAACTTTCGCTCTATATATTATTCAGTACTCTTGAAGTGTATGTATACTGTTCGAGAGAAGTCTGATGTGTGTATCTATTAAATATATTTCTGTGTATTAAGTGGAGTTAGCAAGTTTGAGCCAGTTCTGCTTTGATTAGCATATCTTAGCTATGCAATCCAAAGTAATAACTTCATCTTTGTTTCGGGATCATTTATACCACTTTGTATTTTCCTTCTTACAGATGTTCCCTTACAACAAATAAGCTGGCAACAACAGCTCAATTCAGGCTCTAATCAGTCTTAAGCATACATATCCCACTGAAAGTCAATAAAGGGATTTTAGTTTGAATGGGCCGTTTCTTCACAAGCAGGTTATGAACTGCAGTTCTTTTGCTTTCTTTTCTAGGAGGAATTTAAAAAAAATAAATCAGGAAATGGTTTAGTGTATAGAAGACATGACATTTTTTAAACATAAGCACAGCAGCCATATAGACAGCAAGGACTGTATCTACAACAAAATATACTGTAAAGATTAGCCTAAGAATTTAGTGATAACCTTTTAACCTCCCTCTCTTCACATTGAAATTGAAGTAACTCTATTTCCTTTTTGAATGTTTTCTCTTATACCATGTAGTTGGCCAAATTATAAATGCATCTTCTTCAGTGTAAAATAGATAAAGTATCAATTTAACTTTTTAAAGTATAATCAAAAACTACAAAACCTTGAAATTCATGCTTATCAGAAGCTCAATTATCAAAATCCTGCTCAGATGGAAGTTTGATTCCTCCATATCAGTTTATGATCTTTGCTGTAGAGATTATTGTACAGTTTGTCAGAACTTTCTCAAACAGTAAGTATTAATGATTCTCAAGCTGCTTTTCTTCCTAGTTCCTACAATGAAAAAGCCAAATAAAGAAAATTACAAGGTCTGTCAACAGTCAGAAGCTACAACTAGATCTAAAAGTCACTGGATACAGTGGTTATGTATCTAATGAAGTAGTAAGTCATGCACTGACAGACTTCACTAGCAAAATGGTACATGCTAGATATTGCAAAGTATACGCTTTAAAATCTACATAGCACGCATGAACTCAACCAACAACCAAGACTAGCCCAGATATGTAGCTACAGGGGTAGATACGACTATTCAACCTAAATTATTGTCATACGTTGTCAGAAAATGTGAAGGAAGTTGATAATGCACCATTTAAAATTTATTCACATAAGATCTAGAACTGCTGAAGGACTGAGAACTACCATTCTATAAAAAGAATTATCTTTGAAAATGCTGTTCTGTCCATTGTATTGTCTGTACTACTGTAACAACTGTACTCTAGTAATGGCTGAGAGCTTTTAGAGTATCTTGCATAATTCTTGTAACCAAAGAAAAGGGGGGGAGGGGGGAGAAATAAAAGGCTATTAGCCATCCAATGACCTTTTAAAAATTTATACTAAAAAACATGATTTAAGTTTTGAACAAGTCCTTTCACCAGAGGACTGTTTCCAGAAACATCTAAGGAAAGATACATCACAATGAACAGTTTTGGAACTGAAGTACATTGGGCATCTAGTAATTGATAACTAGATATCCAAACCCATACAAGATTCAGAAGAAGACCTGAACGTATTTTGTATCAACACCGTGGATTCACTATGAATCAAGTGCCTACTATGCTTGCACTTGATGGCAATCTTCCATTCCTTTCCCTTGGCCCAACACGAATTAACTACGTGTAGCACCTACTTTCTTTCAAGAATCACATCTGAATTATGCAGCAAAACTTCATGGCAACAGACACATGGGTAAGCCCCGTTCCTTTCCTGGGCAGGACCAGTAAAGACTGTACCTTCAGACGTACACACTTACTTACCATCGCTCTCTGCCCTGACTAGCAGGGACATGCCCTTCAGTCTCTCCACGTAGGAAGAGGACACATGCCCTGTGCCTCGATCATCCCACTGGCGGTCCTCGTTTAGCGTGTAAACCTTCACCCTCCGCCGGGTGTCAGTCATCCTGCCGCCTACCACCCCACAGCCACCGCTCTGGCTCGCAATCGCCGCGGGAGCAGGGGGCTGGTCGGGGGCCAGGCCCCCCTCAAAGGAGGGGAGCGGGAAAGAAGGTAGCAGCCCCACACGGGCACGCTGGGCAAGCTCTTCTTACTCCTCTTCAGGGCTCCAACGGGATCCTCAT
>VZRW01005381.1:229635-317997 GCA_013398125.1 Aegotheles bennettii
ATCTCCGCGGGCAGAGATGGGATCCGACAAGGGCAGCAACAAACGGGAGCTGCCGAGGCTCTGCCTCTGCCGCTGCTGCCGGCGGCCGAGCGTGGGTCTGACAGCTCTGCCTGAAACGCGGGAACAGCGGTGTGCAGGGACCCCGCACCACTGCTGGGACCCCAACACCACTGCTGGGACCCCAACACCACTGCTGGGAACCCGCACCACTGCTGGGACCCCACCACTGCAAGAGGGGCGGGTTCAGAGCCGGTTCCAGATATGGTGTGTACGCGGGAGCTCATTGCAGCTCACACACTCAGTTAGATAAATAGATTTGTACTCCATACTTCCAAACAAGTATTTGTATTTGTTAGTCAAAGTGAGTTATACTGGTGCTGGTTTGAGCCAAAACCACAGATTATGAGCTTTCACCCCAGAATTAATTGCACATCATGAGGAAGCCTCCAGTCAAGCCCTGCCTTTCTTTGTCTCCTGTTTAGCTTGCCCCGTGAGAAAGACAGTGTCCAGCTCCACAACCGATTGCCAGTTTCCTGATGTGCTCAGATAAAGCTACTTGGCCTTTGCCTTCCAGCCTGGCTCTGATGCCTAAGGACTGGTTAAGAATACAAATGTCCTCAGGAGTATCATTTGGGCATCCATAATGCAGCTGAAGGTATATGTTGTGCTCAGTTGTTCTTAGCATGGTGCTCTTGGCTGATGCAACGAAAGGTTTGGACAGATTCAGTTGTCTGAGAACTGCAGATTCCGGGCCCTGATGAATGGAAACTGTGATGCAGCACGTGAATAGACAAATGCTTGTCACCTTCCTTTGGTGACCCGTGCAGCCCCCAAAAGGACGTGCCTGGGGAGGTACTGTGCCAGAATGTCTCTTCACAGAATCACAGAACCACAGAATGTTAGGGGTTGGAAAGGACCCCAAAAGATCATCTAGTCCAACCTCTTAGGCAGTTCTGGAGGTGGATTCTTGTGACTTCAAAAAAGATTGATGTCACTTAGGGAAACCTCCGTGGGACCATTATATTCATTTACAATTTACAAATTGTACCTTCTCGTGGCCATCAGATTAAGCTTAGACCACTGTTCACTGCAGTTTTGATTCTTTTAGGGTTTTTTGTGAATTGAAAACAAGAAGTTCAATCAGATTTCGGTTTGCATAGTTTGCTTTATGAAAATTTTGGGTTCAGCTTCTTTTCATTTGCCTTGTATAGTTTTGATATCCATCCGAACAATGCTCAGTCCAACAATAATGCCCACTTGTCAGATTTTATCCTGGTTATCATTATATTTGACAAGGGGTTTTAGTTTTTCAAACATTTCCACCCCAGTGATTCCAGAAGAAATGCTGGGCACTGAGGGCAACTTCCCATGCTGTAAAGCAGATGTGAAAGAAAAACCCGCTCAGTTTATTTTTCTTAGAGTCATGAGTTAGAAGGCAAAAGTGTGCCAGGTCACATCTCAATTCCTTCTTTCCATTTCCAGGGGTTGAAGGACTGTGTCCAGAAGGAAGTATCTTGAGGGATCATGAGAGGCCATTCCTGACTGAGTTAAAAGGTTAGGCTCCCCTAGTTCCTGTAACTAACCAAGGACCTTACCATGACAGAGGTTTTGGCTCACCAGTGATAGAGTAATAAATGAGAAAATGGAGTATTGAATACAGTTTTAAGTTTATCATATTCATAGGAAAGTAACTGCATACAGATCAATGTAATGGGAATAAACCTAGAGCAGGTTTACCAGTGAGGGCCTCTCGCCCTGCAGTCAAGACTAAAGGACAAGATAACTCTTTCTTACAATGTCAGCTCATAATTTTGAGAAAGCAAATTGCATTGTTATTACGAGGAACTTCGGATCAGACGTGTAACTTGAAGCTACGCACTAAAGCATTATTAGAGTTCCTAATGATCCTAGCTAACGATTTTCTGACCAAAAATAATTGTATTAAGGAAACTAACAACTTTAGACTTTATTATGGTAAAGATAATTGCTAGAATGAAAGTCAGCACTTGCCTGAGTATTTAGATCTGGTTACACTCAGTATGTGCGAACAAGGTTACAATCTACACTATGTACACAGCCATGGACACTGGCTATGTCTTCTTGTTCCCAAGACATATGTTCCAACTTGTTCCCAAAAAAAGCTGTGGAAAATGAATGACTGAGTGAAAAGTTACATAGAAAAACTGTACCAAAGTAGGGGGAGTCTATAAAGAAGATGTCTATGAAGGAGTCAGGATATTGTCATCAAGAAAGAGAGGACATTCAGAAAAATACATTTCTAGTTCAGTGAGGAAGTCAACACAGCAGTTTGAAATAAATACATACAAGAAGTAGAAAAAAGGCAAACTTAGCAATCATTACAAGTTATAAAGCATAGAAAAATGGATGACAATGTCAAGGAAGTAATAGTTTAGGTAAGTAAGTAGTAAGTTTTGGTAGCTTTAGGAACAGCTCAAGTTTTCTAAATCTTAACACTGTTATGGGCCTATTATATGTAGTCTTTAAAAATGTTGACATTGATAGAAAAAAGTCGAAGTGTTCAATAAATACATTTGTTCTATACTTGAAAGAGTGTGATCTATTTGTATCATATGATGATGATGATGATGAAGTGCCTTCCTGGTTGTTACTGAGAAGGATATTGAAAAACTTTTCTTAGACACAAGCATTTTATAGTACACAGGTCCTAAAGAACTTGGATTGGATAATTCTAAAGGAGTTTGCTTGTGTGATCCCAGGAAGCATGAAACCATACTAATTTTCAGTAAAGCTTGAGTTACTGCAGAAATTCTGCAAGGCATGAAGACTGGCAATAAGTATTTAATTCTGGCAAATGAGTACACATAATAATAGACTGATTTATCTGACATCAATCACTTAGAGAGCCTGGAAGAGTTATACGTACAGCTGAGGACAGTGGTCATAAACAGACAGGTTCACCTACTGATGGAGGAGAAGGAATGGCTTAGTCTGGGAAGGTTACTGGCAGCTACTTCTATCTTGCTCCAGCTTTGTATCTATGAGCTCAGAAGCACCTCCCAGTCATCACTGCGTTTGTAAAGACTTAAAATTCAACTGAAAATTCTGAGCTGTAAACAATGTTGATTCAAAAGCTGATTGATGAACAGCCCAGGCAGGCAGGGTGGGGGCACGAGGGTCAGCTTGGGGATGGCCTAGCTGTGCTCTGACTTATACCTCTTAAATGGGACCATTCAGACACAGCCAAACACCAAGTCATACCTATGGGAATAAATAGCAAGGCAGCTCTGAAAGAAGCTAGGCTGTATAGTAAACAAGTAACCCAAAACAAAGTTCTTATATCACACTGTGTCTATAAGGTCTAATACCTTGCGGGTATATTGTGAGCTAGCAAGCTGTGGAAGAAGGTAACATCAGGACTAGACGTAGCTTTAATGTCATGTTCTATAGTTCTGGTGTCCTTGTTAAAAAAAATTAAGAAATTTAAAAGGTTCAGAAAGGACCACTCTGGAGAACTTATTTTTTTGCAGATCCATTGCACTTCAACACCTCAGATTCTTGCAGCATGCACTGTTTTGCAGCACACCCTGTGAATCATGTCTCAGATGCCGCTGCTCAGTTTTCACATCCTGCCGCAGATCTCCTAGAAGCAGTAGCCTTGTTCTTGTACCTGAACCACAAATGTGACTGTGTGTAGGTCAGCAGTTAAAATTCTGTGACTCTTCCTCCTACAAAATGTGTGTATGAATCCCCTCAACAGAAATGTCAGCTTTTCTTGCAATCCATGTTGTTTTCTTGAATGTCACAGTGCTGAAAAGACCCTAGTCTTCCAAGCAGAGCTCTCTTTTAAGAGTTCTGTGCAACTGCATAGTTGTGCAAAGGCTGTATTTATTTTGAATTCCTTTATAATTCCCTGGAAATGCTACACTTTATCTAAATATGTAGGCCTTGTCATCCAAGACTGAAGAGTTTCAAAGTGCTGCTGAAGCTATTGAATGCAGAGAACGTGTCTGGGTCATTTATTCATTCCCCTTTTTCTGGGAGGGGAACTCTGAGACATCTGAATTATGCTGGTTGTCCCCATGCAATGCATATTTCTATTTTTACATTTATTATTATGTCTGTTGACTGTATTTGTAAACATTTTTGTATGATGTTAGTGACTACTTTTTCTCCTTTTTTATAGCAGACTTCCTATTGCTAACTTTTGCTCCTGTGTATCCTTTCCTTTTTTTTAAAAAAAAAGATTTCCAGTACTTTATCTGTAACTCAGCCTGCAGCAGGCTTCTCTTAGACCCATACGGTTGGTGGTCTTTTGAGAAAATGGTGGCTAGAGAGGCAGGAAGTGTGGGCTCCAAGTCATAATCTCGTTTCCAAGAAGCTTTAAAGTCCACCAGAAATCCAGAAGATAAAAAACTAGCCCTATTTTCCTATTATGTATCTGCCTAATCACCTAAAAAATTACTAACCAATGTAATATTCTCATCAAAATAAATTCCTCATTACCATAGACACATCCTAGTGTGAAGGTGGGAACTGTTAAAGCTGTTTACAGTTTGTCTGAATAAGAGCTACTTAGGTGAAAAAGGAAGAAAGACCAACAGGTCAGAGCCAGAGTAAGACAGCGGCACACTCACACACGGAGTCTCAGTAGGTTGATACTTTAATTAGAGCAATCATCTGGGATAGCTGGACTGGGCCTGTGTAAATTTAGGATTAGGTTCCTGGATAGAAGCTGGTGAGGCTAACAATAATGCTGTGCATAATGAAATGTAATAAATGTTAAAAAAAATGTCAGAAACATGAAAAAATATTCTGGAAAAAAAGGAGGAAGATGAGTTTTTTGAATGAAGCATTTTAGAATCGGCCACTGTACTGACAGCAACTCAAATGGAGGCTTATTTTTTGTTTTAAAAGTTACGAGTCACTTCAGTGTTCATGACAATGATAGCCTTAAAAATGCAAATAATTTGAGACTTGCATAGAGTAGGAATGATTGTGGTACAAGTTGCAACTAGGTAATATGAATAGCAGGCAGACTGGGAGCACATCCAACTACTAGAGAGATTACTTTCCTAATTATCTAAGTCTGCTCTAGTATTTTCCATTTTGCATATGAAGCTACTAAGCAGAGGTGAGAACTTGACTCCCAGGCTCTGCAATCTGTGGATGAGCTCTGCAGTAGCAGAGGCTGGGGGTTTAGGGAGGGAAATGTACACCATCCTCACATCCCATCTCTTCTCTAGCTGAAAGTGAAGCTAAGTAGACCAAATGCAAAATTGGAGGTTTTGCTCTTATTGTCACCTTGAAGTAACAACCTGGGTGTGCCTCAACAGTCACACTGAAATTCTCCTGATTCTACATTCCCAGCCCAGTCCCCCAGTTTTCCATACTTGTTGGCTCCTTTCTGGCTCATGCCAGAGGCAGGATGTGGCAGACATCTGTAACATCTTAAACGGCATGAAGTCAGCAAGGGCATTGTTCAATGTCTTCTCCAATACAAGAACTTTTTTTCCTCATGAGGGGAAGAGAAGGGGCAGGTACCAATCTCTTCACTCCTGTGACCAACAACAGGACTCGGGGTAACAGCAGGAAGCTGAATCGGGGGAGGTTTAGGTTGGATATCAGGAACAGGGTTTTCACCCAGAGGGTGACTGAACACTGGAACAGGTTCCCCAGGGCAGTGGTCACAGCACCAACCTGCCTGAGTTCAAGAAGCATTTGGACAATGCTCTCAGGCACATGGTGTGACTGCTGGGGTGTCCTGCACAGGGACAGGAGTTGGACTCGATGATCCTGGAGGGTCTCTTCCAACTTGGCATGTTCTAACTGAGGAGCAAGCAGTCCAGCTAGTGGGTCGGATGGTCAAAACAAGAAAAAGTGATCTTTTTTCATACCTCATTGAAGAAAGTGACAGAACGCTCTGCTGCGAGGTGATGTGGTTGCTGAAATCCAATGTGCTAGACCAATGTACTAATCTACTGCCAGGCTCTCTTGCAGAGCGTATGGGTAGCCTTAAAGCAGGGCTCATAAGTCAGAGACTTTCTGTGATTAACAGTGCAAGGCATTAGTGGCATGTGGGGATTATCAGCAGATGTGCAGGAGGAAGAAGGCTGTGAATGGTTTGCGTGCTGGTGAGGTCTGTAGCAGTGAGGTGCAAAGGGGGTATGGCAGCTTTCACGCCCCAGTGCGTTGAAGTGTAGTGTGAATGCCATGCATGTGCTGCAGGGCTCTGAGGCCTCTACTGTGCAGCACTCTGATGCATGCCAGTAGGACCAGGAATAGTCCTAAACAAACAGGGCTAATAAACAGTCGTGAATAAATACGACTAAGAGCACACTTGGACATTACTACCAAAGACAATGTAAATGCACACCATTTCTTTAATCATCACTACAGCTTGCAACTCTGTAGGAATTATTTAATAGCTATTAAATATTAACTCACAATTGTCTAAACTAATTAACATGCAGGATTTATCTATGAGGTTGACAGTTTGGTGATGGAAGTGGAGAAAATAATTATGAGAGAATCTGTAAGAATATATCTCAGTTCTACCTTTATATTTGTACTTAATACTAAAACAGCACAGTGAGAAGAAAATTCTTTATGTTTTCTGAAATCTTATGCATAAGAAAATCTTGTAAACATAAAATTTCTGGAGATTTCAAAAGCAATTTGGAAATGATGACTCAAATTCTAATGGAGAAATTATATATGTAAAAATAAAAGTTCCAGAAGAGTAGTAATATATTATAAAATCAGGAGCTACGTTTAACATAAAGCATCTCGAAGCGGTTTAGTAAACATGCAGTGGAAGAAATAATTTATCTTCTGGGTATCTTCTTGTACATATTTTGAAAACACTGCTCCTTCACCCAGGCAGAAGTAGCAGTTGCAGTATTTGAAGTTTGTAATAGTGGTCCTCTGTTGTTTCCCCTGAATTTGTGTTTCTTAGTTCTTTATGATTCCATCATAATTTTGTGTCAGAGGTGCTGCAGAGATAATGCCCACTAATAATACAATTGCTAATATTCAGATAAAATGTTTTTCAGAAAGATCACAGCATCATCAATATAAATCCAAAGCTGAAAACTTTTAAAATATTTGTTATTCAATTGTTACTAATATTCTGCATCAAAGTTTTGATGCATTGAATTTATAATTTATAATAGAAAACCTAATTCATTCTCCATACAGAGGTAGAAGAGCCAAGCTTTTTCATGGAGCCAAGCTTTTGTCAGTAATGACTAATGATAGGACAAGGGGCAATGGTTTTAAACTGGAGCATAGGAGGTTCCATGTAAATATCAGGAAAAACTTTTTCACTGTGAGAGTGACAGAGCACTGGAACAGGCTGCCCAGAGAGGTTGTGGAGTCTCCTTCACTGGAGACATTCAAAACCCACCTGGATGCGTTCCTGTGTGATGTACTCTAGGTGACCCTGCTCTGGCAGGGGGGGTCAACTAGATGATCTTTCGAGGTCCCTTCCAACCCCTTAGATTCTGTGATTCTGTGATTCTGTGTGAAGAGTATGGTCTTTTTCTCTTAGATGCAAATAGTCTTGGAGCTCAGCAGGAATTTTGTCCTGCTTCAATATTTCAGAACAAAATTGCTAGGTTGCAAAGTGGAAGGTCGATGTTCACCACAGGAAAGCAATTTCAGTGATGGAATATAAAAAAAATGTTTTTACATAGTAGGTATCAATTGTGTTATGGCAACATGTAATTTGTAAATAAAAAGCTGAGCTAGAATTATATACATTTCATTAGTTCCTTATTCTACCTTTTTTGTGGTTTTTTTGACAACAGGTGTTTGGGGCTAAGGGCTGTATCTACATCTATTTTTCAATAAAACATTGAATCATGAAGCCCCAAACCCCACTATGGATCTTTGTGTGTTAAAATTTTCCAAGGTAATGATAATGGCCTTTTAAAAGCACTGTCTGGTTGTGTTCTATCAATAAACATCATCATAACAAATAATAGATAACGATGAAGTCCCTCAGCATGCAAACCTCTCTGGGCCAGCAGTACTTTTTATTGTAAAGTTCTCTGTGGGTAGGCAGAGGGCTGGAGACTGAATGGGAGTTAATGTGCAACCCCTGTGCTCATCGTCTCCTGTTAGAGATGCTCACTAAGAGCAGGAAGGTCAAGATCCATGACAGGCCCCAGAGGGGACACCAGAGCTGCAGGGGTTCCAGATCTCTGTGTAACTGGCAGGTGCAGTATAGATGGAGTTTGAATTTGAGCAAAATGGATCCAGCTTACCATGTTTAGAAAACTGTAACACAATATTTGAGGGCAACTGATTCTGCAAATGGCTACGTATGTGATCAGGACACTGTCCAACAAAAGAGTTGAGGTTGCACTTTTGCAACTTGTTGCACTTGCACAGGTGAAACTTTTGAGTAACTTACTTGTTTTTCATATGAAATGGTACGATTGTTAGACAAAAAATTAATGACACTATTAACAGTCTATTTATGGTACCTGAAATACATCAGACAGGCCACAATGGGTAAGTTCAAGAACAGTTGATACTTTGAAATGGAAAAGATCCCTTTTAAAAGAAATTATCGTCATAATCAATGGATTCTTTGTTTTGCAGAAAAAAAAACCAAAATCAAAATATAGGCTTTGCTGAGTACAAACATTTGACACCATTTTCAATCAGTTCCATAAAAATTGCTGAGTTTTGAATATAAAATTGATCAAAAGTAAGGCTAGGAAGGAACATACCTATGCTGCGCTTAAAAGCAATAAATCAAGATTTAAATAAGGATCTTGAGTTGACTAACAGTTTTTTCTAGTGATGGGTATTTTTTGCATTCTGGTGCTCACAAAAGGTCTGCTGTCAAGCAGACCAAAAGCTAGGTCACTGTTTTCTTTATATATTTTGTTTCTTCTTGATCAGTAAGAAAGGTTTGCTTATAAGTCAGATCAAAATAAAAGTGCAGTTTCCTCATTTGGGCAGCAGGGCCACATTCTGCTGCAGGAGTTGTAGTCTCAATCTTCACAGCCCAGCTCTAAACAGGTGACACAGGCCCAGACTGTAATTCCTATAAGGCAGTGCCTTAGGAGAAGACTTCCACAGAGGCATTTAGAGGGTTTGAAATCAACTACTATCATTCAATAAATTCAAATAAGACATACTTATTCTTCTAAAATCTGTATGTCAATATAAACACACAGTTTAATAAGTCATATTTCTAAGGCAAAAAATCTAGGTGACAGTGTATAGAATAAACTGATTAGTTAAAAAAGGCAGGACTTTTAACAAGATGTCTCAAGCAACTTATTCCAAAGGTTGATAAACAAAAAACTCATCAAAAGTTTCCTTCATTGTCTCTGGGACTATCACCTTAAAATATTACATGATGCATAAAATATAAACCCCAATTTATCCCATTTAGATATGGGCCCAAATTATAAATGTATAGATATTTCAATTCATATTGAAACTGCCTCAAAGGTAAATGGTGTTTAGTTCTGGAACTATGGTTTATACCCATTTTTGGTCATAATATTTAATTTTAAATTATGAAGCTTGCATATATGTTTAAAAACAGACTCCGGATTATATAGGGTAGTCTGCTGTATTTTTCCTGTATAGTCTTCTATTTTTAACATTCCTTGTGCTTTATTGATACCTGTAAAATTAAAAAACCCACCACTTAAAGATATTTTCAATTTTTTATTTTCCCCAGATGTATTAAATGCACCTACTGTAGGCTTTAGCTTCACAGACACATGAGGAAAGAGAATTAGTTAATTTTATTTTATTTTATTTTAAGTTTTCCCCATACTGATTCCTGTAAGACACTGAGCACTGTCTCCCATTACATGACAGCTTAAATTCACCACTGACAGAGGTGTTTGGGATGGTTTGGAATCCTGTCTCTTAACACAATGCTCAAGGATCAGGCAAGCAAGTTGCTCACTGTGAGAGATTGTCCAAATATATAAAGTGCAGCTTCATGAGAAAGAGAATAAAAACCCAGCATGTTATGCAAGGTCCATACCCGAGTCGTCATTCATAAGATCCAGCTCAATCTGATCAACCATCATCAGTGCTGGGCAGTTTTGACACCCACTACAAAACAAGCCCAAATTTCCCAAAGGCAACTGTAGGTACTGTTCATACTGACTGAGATGTTTCAGTAGCCATGGACTCGTATTTTTGGATCAGCATCTGGCTCAAGATGCTATGAAAGCTGTATGGACTCTTGGGAGTCCAGTACTGGAGGGTAAGCTGGATAAACAGTCTAACTCATTTGATGAAGGTAGTGTATAAACAACAGCAGGAGGTGTCCAGTGCATTCTTCACGTACTTGCAGCAGTGCACGAAAAAATTTTGAGCCTGATTTTTACCTCACTTCCATTTCTTCTGTTAGACATTTGGGGTTTTCAGATTTTTATTAGCCTCCAGAGGTATTTGAGGCTCACTGATTTCAAGACATTCTCTAGTATTTCAGATATGTGGTACCATAGCCATTCAATTTAATGCATATGTATGGGGACAACAGAATTGCCAGTTGTGACCGGCATTTGTTGAGGTCCCCTGACACTGCCACCCTAAAGCACTGATCACCTAAAGATCTCACAGTGCTTTGCAGGCATGAGAGAATTTTAGGGCAACTAGAGATAAAGGAAAACAAGACTAATTCCAGTCAGTAAAGCTGCAGCCTTGATTCCTTCCTGCTTTCCTCTGTGCTTCTCACTTCTCATAATCCCAAATAATTTGGATTATGATTTACGCTTTCCTGTTACCTTTTATATATCACATGGATCAGCACTAAATCCCTTCCCTAAACTCCTCAGCTAGGGAACCATGGGTCCAATCACGCTCATCTCCCTCCTTCACAATTGCAGCTGCCTTTTTTTTATCTTTACTGCATTTCTTCTCATTTCTTTCAGCACACCCAAGTGCTTTGTGCTTAGGTTATGCTCTCACCTGCAATTCTGCTCATACACATCACTAGTTTGAAATACCTACTTTACCATGTCCCCTGCTATAGGACTAATCTCTACATTTGCAAGGTCCTACACAACTTGGTTTCCTCTTCAAGCCAAATACGTTCTCAGTGGTTTTTACCATCCTCCTCCTTCCTGTCTTATACTGCCTTGAAAGCCTTCCCCTATCAATCAGCATGAATCAGTCTGTGGTTTATCCCATGTGTAGTGCGCTTTCTTCTTCACATTGTAAACACTGTTCTCAGTTTCCCCAGGAAGTGACTTTCCAGTGATTCCTGCACACAGGCTTGTCATTTAGTTCAGTCTAGCCTCTTAGTAGGCATGGGGAGTGGCCAGGGGAAAAAGATTCCTGATAACATTGCAAAATAACTGTAAAGAGAAGCCACTGTAACCACAAACTATGTTGAAGGCATGGACACGAGAAAAGTAATATTATGGGGGGAAAGGGCTGCTTTTCTTAGAGTAATACTCAGAAGGATTTCTGGTTTCTGTTATTATGCAATGACATTTAAAGATCATGATTCCTGGTTTCACTGAAATTTCTGGGTTTTGTATGGATTTATTTGGGTCAAAGTTGTTCTATAATTTCAAATTATCCTTACCTTTGACCTCCCAGTCTGTCCTTTGGTTGACTGTGACAAAATAAGGAAATGACAGGTGGACCTGAAATGCTTAAGCTGGAAATTAATTGGAAGCATTGTAGCTTCATACTTCATTCTTAGAACCTGAAATCTAAGTTGTATATTGTTAAATGGCTACATTTAAAGGAAAACTGATCTGGTTATTTCAGGCATTCTTTAAACCTTTCAAACCTTGGGGGTGGTTTGGAATGTCTCCTCCATAATCCAGTTCAAGCACAATTTTCCTTGGGCACTTCTTAATCTAATACTGGTTGGGTGTCTGGCCAAGTACCAGAATTTAGCTTAGAGACAATAATTTTGGTACTTCTGCTTTATTTCTTACCTTCTCTCTACAGTCTGAGAAAGCTGAAAGTGAAGACATTTTCTCAACCAAGGTACAGCTGCATTCAGCTCAAGATGACTTGTTAGCACACTTAGATCCACTTATATCCATGAGAAAAGGCCATGAAAACTGATTCTAGCTCAGTTTCTCGAGTAAATCCTGAATACAAGACTTTACAGAAAAAGTTATGAGTAAACCAGTGCAACTATCCCTGCATGGGATAGGTGATTTCAAAATAATGATATTTGCTACAAGTGAGATACCAGCAAATACCAGGCCAAAAATTTTAATTTCTAATCCAGGAAAATACTGAAATTTTAGGATTTTTCAAAGAATCTGGTATTTAAAAAAAAAATAATCAGACTTACAAAATGCTTTTGTTAAGATTAAAAAATTTCACCTGTACTTTATTGTTTCCACTAATATTACTACATCCAAGAATTCCGATCTTTTAAAATTTCAGTAATTTTTCATCAGTTGATGGTATACTTTGTTTTGATGAGAGAGGATTTTCCAGCAGAAAATAGTTCCATTTAGGAAGAAAAATGAACTGTGAAATTCCTAAAAGACTTTGAAAAGCAAAAAGACCAGCACTGGATGGATCCAGCTGCCCCTGTCCAAACCAAGGAGAAGAAGGGAAGGCGAGGGGAAAGACAATCCTTCATGCCATCTTCCTACTTTTCCCTGCTGGAGAGAATACCTTTACTTGCATGGGCCTTCCCCTTTGGTAACATGGAAGCAGGAAAACAGGCTGATGTGTACTGGGACCAAGGGCATAAACAATGAGCCCAGAGCCAACTGGTACTAAGGGAGCTCTTTGGGAAGGATGGTCTTGAGGAAGCTCCTCTGCTGCCCCGTGAATTTCTGGCATAAGTAACTGCTTTCATACTTATGTTTAAAGCCAGCCCTGCCTGAATGACCCAGCTGCTCACCTGAGAGTTCCTTTAGTCAGCCCCAGCTTAATCTCATTGCCAAGGGTTCTATTTCTTTAGACTCACAATATGGTGATAAACCATCTAATGGGCCTTTCCTTTTCCTGCCACAAGCAGAAAGTGAACTTGTGCTTGGGTTGTTAGGAAGCGTCTATAAAGAGGAGATCTTTAAAGTTTAGAAACCTTTGTAGTGTAGGCAAAAGACAGGAACACAGAGAGGTGGGTGGGAGTTAAAAAAAACAACTGTGAGCACGTTCCACATGACATTTTCAGAGAGGAACCACAAAACACTACTTCGTATGGTGTCAACTCTGTATTAACATTTTAGGTTTATTAACACACAAAATGAAGATCTGTTTAAAAGTCTCAATCTGAAAATTTTGATAACCAAGTTATTTTTTTCCCCATATGTCTTACAATTTCAGCATTATCATGACTGACACACTGTGTATTATATGTTTTAATAACAGTGTTTTGGGAGGGAAAGAGCTACGTTTTCGTATATCCTCTCCTGTCTTTCTATTTTAACTCATGACAACTTATCAGTACCTCTGCCAGTGGTGATGAGAATAGATTTGAAGTGGAAACTCTGACACAGGTGCTTTCCTCATTAATGACTATGATTTAAACATTTACAGTGAAATTATCTGATTTTATATTTCAATTCCTGTTCTGTCCCACTGCCTATCCTCTCTGTTACTGTAATATGCATAATTTTATACCATCACATCTTTCAGAGCCTGGTATAAAGACATGTATCCTCCAATAGTCTACAGTAACCGAAAAGTCCTAATTGAAAGAAAATAAGCTGTAGTAAGCACACCACTGAACTGTTCTGTACAGTCCACTTTTTAAAATACTGATTATTAAAGTACATTGTACTTTAAAGTACTAAAGTATTAAAGTACTGTACTCTAGGTGACCCTGCTCTGGCAGGGGGGTTGGACTAGATGATCCTTCGAGGTCCCTTCCAACCCTAGAATTCTGTGATTCTGTGATTGTAGAAAAACAAAGAACAGTGGTATGAAATAAGTTATGGTAAAATAATTCATTTTAAGATATGTTCAGTAACCACAAAATGATTAGAAAAGACTTACTTTTGAATCTTTAGGATAATTTCTCATTCTTGGTTTGCTGGGATCTGTGTTATAATTTTCTTCACCAAGTGGAATACCTGTTCTCTGTTTAGATACAGGTCTGTAGTTTACTCGCATATAAATGCAACATAAGACAAAGGGATGTAGATTAAATATACACTTATTGTGCAGAAAGCATGATAAAAAGATATTCTGAATGTCAGGATAATACAACAGAAGAAATGGTATGGTATGAAATCCAAAGCATACAAAACAAAGCAAGTCATTAATCTATATAGAATATTTCAGTTCCCAGAAGTCCCTCAGAGAAAAAGAACTGTCTTTTTTTTTTTTTTTCAGTCTTAGCAGTCCCTCAGCTGCTCCTCATAAAACTGAGTTTAAATCAAAGACATGAACAGAGTATGTATCTTATAATAGGCAACAAAATCAGAAACAACAAGTTCTGTTGATCAGTTGCACTTTAAACACAGGACATACTATGCAGTTTTATAATATGTAGTTTAAACTCAGGACCAAGAAAAACTTGTTAGCAAAGAAATCTTCAGCCATTTAAACAGAAGATGCTTATGGAATGACAATTAATGGCACTTTTCTAATAGCAGTACAGTGAATGGTATCATAATTGGGAACTGTGCTATTTCTTGCCTCCAGCTATCTCAGTTCAGATCTTTTGTAGCAGAAGGACTTTGGAATCCTGAGGGAAATTTATTTTTTTTTTCCAAAACACTGTACTGAAAAATAAAAGCCCTGGGAGGTCATGGGGTTACATGGAAAGTAGCAGTTTAAATTATTCATCCTAAATACCAAAAGGCATATTTTGGCATACATTAAAAATAGACTAATTTTATGCACTTTTTTAATCTAGTGTCTGATTTTGTGTGTTGATTTATTTCCACACAATGCATTCTTGCTATAGAAATTGGTAGGCTGTTGTTGACATCTTCTTCAAATAAACATGCACATAAGCATACACATGCACCGGGTTGCAAAAACAAATGCACAAGGTAGGAAGTCTTTCCTTTTCTATACCAATTCCTAGGCACCACCTAATGGCTGCTTAGCTTTCTTACCAGCAGTTCTTTTGGAAGAGGAAAATCATTTTCATCTTTTGGACCTTTTGTAGCCACAGTTCAGCAGTCATTGGAACTGGAGAAATGTAAGGAATTGATTTCCCACATATGCTGCCACTCTTCAGTGTTGTAATATATGCTACCATATCACAAACACACAATGCTTCTGTGATAATCACAGCTATGGTAGATTTACCCTATAGGTAGTTATTTTGTAGAAATACATTAGTACTCCCAAAACAAAGACAGATATTTAAAAGAATGTAGTAAATACCATGTTTGCACAGGCAGATATATCTGCACTGCAAAGTTTGTTCCTCCTGCATACTGACCTAGTGCAAGGGTATAAAGGGACTGGTTTTAATTTATTTTGGAACCACTCATTTCAAAACTGGCTTTCTCCCTTTGTAATGCTCCTACAGTAATGATCAAACCATTTAATTGATCCCTCTTTTGGTAGGAATGACTTCATACTAGAACATGCTCAGCAAGTTGTCTTCGACTGAAGAATTCATAGTTCTATTTTTAATGTAACAAAGCCTGATTTTGTTAGTTTTTGGTGTATGTGGCAATGCCATACTTTTACCAGAGTACCTGGGGGAAGCAGTTGTCGATCATGAATTGGTAAAACCAATAACAGAAATGATATGGACGAGTACGGCATAAGCAGATCACTGCCACACATGGTTGGTGCTGATGTTATTTATGAGCCTGTGTATTTTTAGCTATGGGCAATGCCTGCCACAGTAGAGAGGAGTGGTAGATACAAACGGAAAGAATACTTTGAAAAGGGTGTTATTTTTATACTGAACTTCTCATATTGCTCAACTGATGATGTCTCAGCATGACACTGAACACAGTCAAAGAAAAAGTGTCTGTCACAAGACTGTAAGAACGGCCACACCAGTCAGACCAAAGGTCTGTCTATTTTAGCATTCTGTACAATGACAGGTTGTGACTTTTCAGAGAAAGAGTATAAAAAACAGGGTAATACAAAGTGGTCCTTTTCCTGACAGTCAGTTATTAAAGCATTTTGGACCACCAAATTCAGTAGCAAACAATGGACATATTTGTCTAATCCCTTTTTAAACCTAGCTATACTTTTGACTTCTCTAGCAATGAGTTCAGCAATTCAATTAAGCAACATGTGAAAAAAAGGGTTTCCTTCTGTTTGCTTCAAATTACTACATAGCTTTTGCACTTCTGAGAAGAATGAATTACCATCTTTATATGGCTGATTTTAGACCTTATCAACCTTTAAACATTTCTTTTCCATGAAGGAATGTCCTGTTCAGGTTCCCTTGTATAGAACCTATTGCTTCTGATCACTACTGTTTACCTTCTCTGTGTCTTATCTAGTGCTACTACATTGGTCTTTGAGATGAATGACAAGAAGCGCGTGTATTTGAGATTTAAGGTGGATACAACAGCATTGTGATATTTTCCTGTTTTCTTCTCTATTCCCTTCATAAGGAAATAATTGAAATATTCAGTTTGTCTTTTCTTGCCACAGAGCATGACACTGCCTATCCAAATAACTCCCAAGTCCCTTTCACGAGTAGTAACAGCTAAGAGCTGTATTTTTTCTTTCATTTGTTTGAATTTGTTAAGCATGCATTATACCAGCAGTTTTACTGTCTGGCTGGTCAGCACTGCTTAGAACATCCTTCAACTCTTGCTGTCTGCTTTAGTTGTGACTTTGCTGCACAACTTTTTATCTTCTGCAAACTTTCCTGCTTCAGTATATACCTTTTCATTGTCATTTGTGAATAGCTTGTACAGCAAGATGTGAACTTCTGTAGATCCAGTGGTACCCTACTGGCTATTTTCTTTATTATTTGTGAAAAAATGATCATTTATTTGGATGTCCCATCCAGTTGCTAGCCTATGGATGATCTTTGCTCCTATTCCATGGCAGCTTAGAGAGCTTCTTTCAGAGGTTTTAGTACGGTAGCTTTCTCAAAGCATTTTACAAATCCAAATATGCAAGAATCACATTGATTTCTTAAGGAGATCTCTCAGGTTGGCACACTGAGTCAGGTTAAAAGGAATCTTCAGTGCCTGTCTTTGGTTTGAAAATGTATGTGTAGCTACTTCAGTTTTCCAAAACCAGCTGTTGGTGGGAGTGCTGGTCATTGTCAGTACAGTTTACTACTCAGAGCACTCACTCAGAAAGTACACGCCCTAAATTCAACTTTATTCACAGCCTGAGTCCAAACCCTTTTCTCAAGAGAGCATCCTGACTGTTAGCTTATAAAGCTGGGTAAGCATGTTGCTGTCTCCATCTTTTCTCTTGCTGAAATACTTGCTGTTATCCACGTACACAAGGAAATGAAGCCAGAAATACAGCATGTATGGGGGAGCATTGTGGTTCAACCTGACAGCACTACAGAGGGAAGAGAGTCCTAAGTTCCTGGCTGATGGCTGGAACTGGTTTTGATACTCCAATGACTAATAAGAACAATCTTAAGATCAGAGACCAGAGTTCAACTATTAAGCGGCAAAGTCATTGTGCAGTGAGTGAGAACCCAGAATGAAGGGCTTATATGCAGAGAAAGTACTTGTTTGGTAGCTTTGGGAGGGAACAATTCAGGCCACAGCAATCAGAGCAAGATTACTGGTACATTTGCAGTGTACACAAGCATCAGTGACAGCAGCACACTTGGTGAGGCAGCAAGGTCAGACAGGTACCACTGAAACCAATAACTGACCCTGAAACTAATAAATTGACTATCAAGATTTTAGCATTCCTGAAGGGTGTGCATACTTTTTCCATGAAAGACTGTTTCGAGTCTGCCCCTGGTCTTCCTCAGTCTTCATCTAAAGTCATCATTTCTGCTGCCTGTTTTGACATTCCACTAAATCCTTGGTGTCTATTTTGGTTCTGCAGGCATTCTCTTCTCCAGTGCCCCTTCTGTTTACAGGTTGCACACTGGTCTTTGTCTAAACGAACCAGCAGGGCTTGTCTAGAAATATTTCCAGGCAATCCTCCCGTCAGATCTCTTCCCTCCTTTCCCAGTTTCTTGTGTGATAGCTACGGCCAGCAATTGTCTTTCCCTACTCATTTCTTTATTTTCCCTTGCTCTTTCAATTACTTCTCTGTTATTGTATACTCTTCAGACTGCTTCTAACAATTTCTTGAGAGACTGAGAATCTTTTCCATCCAGTTTTTGCAGCCTGTGTTTGATGTCTGGATTTGACTGCCTAGTAAAAATATGTGCTAGCTGTATTGCATCACCTTCTCTTTCAGTTTCCATCTCAGTATACTTCCTAGCTGTTGTCATAAGTCTCTCAAAAAAAGCAGATGGAGAGTCATTTTTCCTCTATACTATTTGATATAACTTTGACCAATCCTTTGCTTTAGGAATCATGTTTCATTCCAAACAAAATCAACCTTTGGTATTTGGTTAATAACTCCCACTGGCCCTGAGTATTTGAATCCCACTTAGGAGCTGTGGAGGGAAAATGGTTGTCCACTGTCCCCTGCTGGGCTCCTGTGCATGAATCCTTTCTGCCTTCTTTGCTTTTGCCAGCACCATAGTTCTCTCATCATATGTCAGTAAGGTATCCAGTACTACTTGCAAATCATTCCAATCTGGATCTTGTGTTCTAATAATTGTCTTCATCGCCTTAGACACTTTATCAGGATCTTCCTGATAAGTCCCGGAGACAGATATTTCCAAGTTCATAAATCTGACACAGAAAATGGCACCTTAAATGTTACCATTCCCTCTGCCCCTGCTGCCTGGTATCAGGGGTCTTGAATGTTTTGGGGAGCACCTCTCCTTGTTCACCTTGCTATAGGGCTGGAATTTTCACCCCCAGCACCTTAGCTTTCCTTCCCATCTGACTGCCCCTGTTGTGCACCATCTTCTCCCCCATCGTCTCATCTCACTTCATCTCACCTTATTTTACCTTTTGGCATAACCAAAAATTCCACATCCTCCTTTTTCTCCTGCTTATATTTAATGCACCATTTATCAATACTACATGCAGAACAACATCTCTTAAGTGGTTTCTTGTTATCCTTTTCCAACGCTAATACCGTAGGATCTTTAGGTATATGTATACATCCCTTTCACAACTCTGAATTGTTTCACAAATCAAAGAACAAATCAACATACTACAATTCACCCCACTTTCTCTCCCTCTGGCAAAATGACATCAATTACAAAATTGTATTATAATTAACAGTCCCATTAACAGGCCATTTCTTCTGATCTCCTAACTTATACACTGGCCACTAATGATTACAATATTCAACAAGATGTTTACATGTCAAGGGGTCTCCCCCAAACTTTTTCCAGTATCTCAAAATACAACCTAAAGAAGAACATTTCAGGATCCCTTTCCCCAGGTATTGCTACAACTGTTGTGCACAATACAAAACTGAAATCCAAAACACAATCCAAAAGTTCCGAAATCTGAGCTATTCCAAAACCCAAGCTGTATTCTGAGCATCCCCGTAGTAGTGTACATCCTTACCCAACACTGGCAAATCCATACCAAACCCTTTTTGCCCAGCATTGCGTATGACCTTCGTGCAGGCAAATACCTCAAAGTAAAAAAATAAAGTAATGTCATTACCTATTTCCCGAGGGAATGTGCAGAATACTCACCAGACCAGGGAATTGGGAGATCTCCCCAAAAATACTTCGGTGTGCGTTGGAGCTCCAGTGATTCCTCCATTCTGCCAAACTCCCAATGCAGGGTCCAATGTGGGTCGCCAGAAATTGTCACCAAAATCCAGAAAAATAACCTCTCCAACCAAAATGACAGGTTAGAAAGCTGACATTACTTTATTACAGTACTGGGTGCATGGGGGAATCTCTGCACCGAGAAGAGACAGTTTACAGCTTATACATCTTAATTGCATACATATTCATTATAATTCCATTAAATATCTGCCTAGTTCCCTGCAACTTACTGCATATGGTATTTGAGTAGATAAGACCGTGCGCATATGCTATGAATTTGAGGAGTGGTCCTTGGTGGTCCCTGGTGGTCATTTGGGGATGAATACCCCTGATCACTTTACTATTTCATGGGCATATGTCATTTCAGGACACCAAAGTGTTTGCTCAGCTTACCAATTATCTGCATATCCTTGGTGCAGATTTATGGCCCTGAGAATCCCCTTTATCTGTCTTCTCTTGCAACCGTGTACCTATTTCTCAAGTCTTACCCAAAGACAAGGAGGCCCACATCCATTTGAAGGAGAACATTTGGTTCAACTTAGCTTGGGAAAATTATTAGTTCAGTCTTTTCTGCATGCTTTCCCTATCTTCAGAGTACCTGCAGTTTTACCTATGACTACTGTAGCTCTATACAAAATAGAAAGCTTGTTTAACTCTGTATTGTTAACAAGCATTTGACAAAGACATAGGTGGTCATCTGGCATAAGACAACTTTTATCATTCACCTCAACATTTCCTAGTAACAAACAGAGGAAAAGATCTTACAAACAATTTTGGCATAATGACAGTTCCCTTCAGCTGACTCTACACTGCACGGATACAGACAGGTCAACGTCGCATATGGGATCTCTCAGCAGACTTCAGAGACACTTTTGAGAAGAACTTGTGATCTGGAGTTCTCAAATGGTGTTTACAATCTGTATGGCAAGAGTAGCTGCTTTGAATTCAAATAAATATGCAAAATAATATTAAGAACCAGAAAATAAGCACTGGTATTTGAATGCCTTACTTTGCTTGTATAAAACATGTGTAAAGGATGGGTGACACAAATGTATCCTTTAAAATACTCGTTTATATATATATTGATTTGTGCACTAGCTATTTTTTTCCGGGACCTGAGTAACTTTGTTTTATATGAATGGTAGTTGAGCTAGCCGAGAAAGAATCCTCATCGCAGTAATGCGAAGTTTTCCAACTGTCACTGAGCATTGTTAACAGCAAGTGCTTTTTGCTTTCTGTGCACAAGGTGGTGCTCTTACCAACAGTCGCCCTGCCAGGTAAGTGCAATGAGAGCAAGAGACCGCATTGCTTTATGGAGCACAGGACTCTTTCCATCCAGCTTTTCCATTGTCTGTACTGACAGCTCAAAATCATAGGTTTCTGTTCCTTTTGCCAGATACAAGGAGATGTGGAAGAATATTAGAAGCAGGATAAAATTTAAGAGATTAAATAGCTCTAAAATTTAAGAGATACTTGGCAATTAGGAATCGAGATGTTCTCATGAACTAGGGAGTTTGGTCTCCAAATTCTATGCAGTTTATTGGGATATGAATTTCTTCACAATGTTGAGATTGAGAAGCTGAAAAAATAACTTCTAAATGGACATTACTATTATTATTATTATCTTCCTCTTTAATTTAAAATCTGATATTTTACCTTCATAGATTTCTCTGTTTGATAGACTGGTGATTATACCATACACTTGCACTAAAATAATAATTCTATGAGAAACAAAAAGAAAGAGATCGGTAAAATGATTGTATCTATTTTGACATAAAAATAAATCTGTAAATAACACAAATTTGCTTTTAGGAAATTTGCAAAAGGAATGATTCATTGTGCAAGTGACGGAGCACTGGAACAGGCTGCCCAGAGAGGTTGTGGAGTCTCCTTCACTGGAGACATTCAAACGCCGCCTGGATGCGTTCCTGTGTGATGTACTGTAGGTGAACCTGCTCTGGCAGGGGGCTTGGACTAGATGATCCTTGATGATCCAGATCCTAGAATTCTGTGATTCTGTGATTGTATTTGGATAGAGCTAGATCACTTAAAGCTTGACTGATCTCAAGCTAAGAAGGAAGGAATATGGTCAGTACTCTGAAGGACCTCCAAGGAAATAGCACACGGATTATTCTCCTAGTCAGGAAAGTGAAACATCTGAATGTAAGGAAACAGCAGCAGCAGCAATACCCCCTGCTGGAGAACTAACTATTCTGATGATACAGAAAATCAAAGCTTTGTTCATTCTAACTGTTTAAAATCATCCCTTTCAATTCTTATAAGAATATCTGCTGGTAACATCCCAGCCAAGTTCAAGTAGTTGCAACTAAATTTCAGTGTTACAATCCAAAGTTGCATTTTTCTAATATCTTGGCTTACCCTAAAATGTCTCGATGTTAAGATGTTAAGCTGTTGAGCTGTTTTGTCCCAAAGTGTTCAAATACTTTCAAACAAATATTCATTCACGTAAAGAGATTTGCAAATATGAATATTGAAAACAGATTACATTTCCAGCCATGGAACCTGACTTTAGAGAAATAGAGGAAGAAAGGAATGAAGAAAGATAAAAATAGCACACAATAAACACAGCACAAATTGTAATGATAGTAAAAAAAGACTTGCTGGCGCCTCTACAGTTTTTCTTGTTCTTTTTTCTATCTGTTATTTTTTTTTGTTTCTTTTACCATTGGGTCACAAAGTAATATTGGCATAGTCATTGGCTACAGTAATGGAATGTTACCCTTTAATGAGGCATTATACTGTGGATCTGCTCTTGCTCCTCCAGTGCACAAATATATATATAGCTATTGAGAATATTTAATGGATTTTAATTTTGTGAGTAAACACCTGATAGCTGTCCATCATACAATCATGACTTGTGTTGCTAAACTTGCACATATCCAGTTTATAGAACTGGAGTCAGTCATATACTTCACGTGCAATTGGAATAACAACTGATGTCAAGCCCGAGTCCTTTGCTAGGAACATAGTAGTTTTTTCATTATTATCTAGTGAAACCTCTTTGTGCCTAACACTGTGCAAGAAAAATTAAAAGATAGCACTCATTTCAAATATAATTCACAGTAGTATCCTGAGCAATATTCAGTTTCAGAAGCTGTGAGCATCTTGCTCCAGGGCTTGTTTTGAAAGATTGTTACCCAGCACGCATTTCAGAAAGGGTAGGAATGGATCTTTAAAGCAAAAAAGTTTAAAAAGAACTTAAACACAGGAACAAAAGAAGCAGGGACAAAAGAAGGGTATATACACACACACACAAACATACATACATATATAAACAAAGCAGAAAGACTTCTAGCTGGCTATTTCTTGATGATCGAATTTAATGATGGAATACTTTCCCCTCACATGCTAATTAAGCCTTTCATCTCCTGAGATGCTATTTTTTCTGTGTGAATCTGTCAGGTTTTGTAATGAAAAGCTGAAACATTCTCAGTTCTTGCTGAAAAATTCAACAAGAAAACCTAGGAACTGCTTTTGCCTCAATTTATACCCCAGTGTTTTATAGTGTGATGTTTCAATGCAATTAATAGGTAAGCAACTGCAAAACCATTCTGAAAAATTGAGGTAAATTTCAACAGAATATACTTATGGTAGTTCAGATAAATCATCTGGATCTGTTGAATACAATGTTAAATTGCTTGTTAAAAATGTTCTTAAATTATTTGGTAATTTTACCTATATGCTATTTTACTTTTATTTTCTGTTGTTTCTTCCAAGAGGTAGGAATAACACTGGAGAAAGAAAGAAAGTTTAGTGCAAAATTCAACAAGTATATGGACACAGGCATCATAGGTGTGTTGTAAATACTGAATAAGACAAGTTAGAGTAAGGAAAGGCTATAAAGTGTTTTCACACTAAAAGAAAAAGAAGTTATATTTGGAGTAACAGTAAAGGGAGAGAGCTTAGAGATGAAGAGTGAAGAGTTTAAGAGTTCTCTAACTTTGACCAGTACAGAAGATAATTTAATAATCAAGAGAGAGGACAAGTCATGAGACTCAGAGCTTTGGGGAGGAATAGGAGAAGCTGAATCTTGACATAATAGTGGAAAAAACTTAGACAAAGCCTGCAGGACAAAGTACAGCAAATGAAATACAGAGTGGCAAGCATTGGCTACATGAGAAAGGAAGCTGTAAGGATATCTGGGGAGAAGTAGGTGAGGAGTTCAGGAGATTTTTTTAAAAATCCTTTTAGACTTGAGACAAATATCAGAGACAGGAGTTAACACTTTATACAGACAGGCTGTCTTTGGACAGACATCTAAAGTTAGATGAGAAGAACTTTGCACTCTAAAAATGCTTATTTCTCTCCCTTGACTATAAAGAGTTTAGGCAATGAGCCATGAGTAATACCCACATTGTACATAAACAAATCCAGAGATTAACCCCACCTTAGAGAACAAGAACAATAAGTGAGGTCAGGTCTGTTGTCTGTATGAAAAGCCATAGCCCTTTGGAAAAATGAAACAACTCTTTGTCCCAACACATAATGAGATACTTATGTCAACAAAGCATTTATAACTCGCTTTGAAACAAAGAGGAAGGTCTACACTGAGCCTTGTTCTTGAAACATATGCTGAAAAGGCCTTTCCTGTGCAGTTTGTTATGTCACAGAATTATAATTTTTTCCTCTTTCACTTGTTTCCTACATTAAATATCCCTAGACGTCTGAATGTCCTTTCCTATATGAGATAATTTCATCTGGTTTTGTTTGGGGTTTTTTGCCCCACTTAGTTTCTGCATTTTTTTAAACAAAGGAATAAAAATAGGAAGAGTGAGAATACAGAAATGAGCTATAAAACACATAAAAATACAGAGAATATACTTCTATTTAATGATCTGGCTATGTCTGAATTTTAATTAAGGCATTATACCAGACTGTTTCATTGGCTAAGCTGATTTTTCCAAAAGGACACAGCAGATTGCAGAAGGTAATTTGATAAATTATAACAAATTCAGAACATACCAGTTCTTTCACATATTAATTGCTTTTCACGTGTTAAATTCATTGTGAAATCCCAAAGATCTACACTTACCCTGAAGTAGCACCACAGATGAGAGCTATGACTACCATATCATTAGCAGCAGGAGATTTTGACAATGTGGTATTTACTACATAACGTATTACAGCATCAAGGTCTTTAGGGGATATTTTTTCACTGAGTTCCCACTAAAGAATAGGTTCTGTGGAAGAGAAATATCCAACTGCTTAACAGATTAAGCATGAATAAGCTGTATGCATATGAACCAGTCTTGAGATATTATGGATTTGAGGCCTAAGATGACAAGTATAATAGATACAAGGTTAAGTATAGTGAGCATGTAAGAAAATAAATTGATTGAATAGTTTTATCTCTAGCATGAAAGGAAGAATACACTTATTAACAAACACATATCAACAACAGAAACATCATTGAAATATAATATCGTGCTTTTAACACAGAACTCAAATTCATTAAACAGGTTTGTGTCGCAGTATTAGTACACATACTGTGGCAAAAAACATCTGTGTAATATGTAAGACTTTTCTGTTTCTTAAATTACACTTTACATGCATCTGTATTAAAAGGAACACTATGAATATTGCAAAGTTAACCTGAAGAGCTGCCAGATTGGAAACTTCATGTCTTCTGTGGTTGGGATTGGAAAGAGATTTGGGATAGCACACTGAATTTAGTCTCTGGTTTCAACATATAACAGGACTAGGCCTTATCTTATTCTCATCTCTGAGAGTACCCAGTAATGTTCCTTCAGCAGTAAATATATTTAATTCGTGAGGCGTTCTGAGTTTTAAGTGCCACTCCTCTACTGGAACAATGTCTGGTTGAACATGAAGTGAATATTAATAAAATGTTTCAATCTTATAAAATACCATAGAAGAATGATACTCACGGAAGGGATATTTTTCCCTGTCCCATCAGAGCTCTTTTTTATTAGCAACTGTTTAGTGAGCAAGGACCTCAGTACCTAGCTAGAAAAAAATGCATAGCTAAAAAATTCATATTAAAAATTATCTGAATATGAGGAATACAAGAAGTCAATATACCTGGATATTTGTTATCCTAAACATTCACTGGAAAGGTCTTCACTGTATCAACTGAAAGCTAGGTAAAGAGTACAAAGTAAAGAAAGTGACAGGCTACAATGTTTGGAAAGCCAATTGTTTTGATATACAAATACTGAGTTTTATCCAGAATTACTCCTGCCACAATACTGAGCACTACACCAGGCAGAAGGCTACTATCAAGAGCTTCAGATCATTTGTTCAGTTGCACAATTGCCTAACAGCAAAGATTTTAGGAACTCCTCCTAATCGCACAGGCAGCATACTACCTGCACTGCAATGAGGACACTGAGAAAACCACTGCTCTGGGGTAAGTTGTTGTCTGACCATGAGGGCATTTAATGCAACATCACAGTGATTAGTGCCAGGCAGATTTCTTTAAAAATCTGAAATATTGGCAGGAAATGGTAGTGTTAAAGTGTCTAGACACTAAATCAGGAGAGTTTGCAGGCATAAATGAGCACTGAGAAATCATCTAAAGGTCTTAGAATTTTATTTATTAATTAAATCAGTCAATCAATCTATCAAGGATTCCATCTAAGAAAGTTAAAGCTAATCTTCAAGAAGAAATATAATATGAAAACCAGATCTTTTATGAGATACAAATATGAGCAGCAGCAATGCTGAAAGCAACAGTGTGTTGCTAGACAAAACACAGGAGTTTGAAACTGAATATACTAGCAGGATTCTGGACATGAACTCTCAAGTAGGGAGAACCATTATTATAAAATAGTTTATAAAGTCTTAACTCCAGCCATTTCTGCTATAGTAAGCAATGAATGTATTTGTTTATCAGTCAGTAACTACATTCCTACCAGCAAAGTCTTTGGAAAACACAGAAAACTCAAGGAAAAACACAGAAAATTTTATTAAAAATAAAGTTTAGCAAAACCAACCACCTGTAGAATGTGTATAATACCATTGTAAATGGATTAAAAAATCTACAAATATTTGGGCAACAACAAAAATCAAAATAGTATTGAACACAGACAGGAAAGTGAATTAATTATGGGAGAGCATTATAGCTACAGAAAATAAAGTATCTGAAGAAAAACATATTGATATGAAGTATGATATGAAAATTCTCACCAGTATTATGTGTAATGTTTTCTCTGGCGATAATGATGTCCCAAGTAATTGCATTGTCTCCAGTTTGCTTTAGAAATGAAAGCCAGTATTTATAAAATACTTTAAAACTTCCTTGCAAAGGCTATATTTGAAAACATCCCCTTCTCTGAGTTCCTATCTAATTGCCCATGACTCACTGCACCGTTACATGACCTAAGTCTAAGGGTAAAAGCTGCTAGATACAAAAGTCTTCAGAGCACATTCCTTGAGTTTAACTCTGGCTGAAGTCAGTGGGGATACACCAGGACTCCCTGGTTCACAGAACCCCTGGAGTCATTTATCACAGAATCACAGAATCACAGAATCTAAGGGGTTGGAAGGGACCTCGAAAGATCATCTAGTCGACCCCCCCTGCCAGAGCAGGGTCACCTAGAGTACATCACACAGGAACGCATCCAGGCGGGTTTTGAATATCTCCAGTGAAGGAGACTCCACAACCTCTCTGGGCAGCCTGTTCCAGTGCTCTGTCACTCTCACAGTGAAAAAGTTTTTGCTGATATTTACATGGAACCTCCTATGCTCCAGTTTAAAACCATTGCCCCTTGTCCTATCATTAGTCATTACTGACAAAAGCCTGGCTCCATCATCCTGACACTCACCCTTTACATATTTGTAAACATGGATGAGGTCACCCCTCAGTCTCCTTTTCTCCAAGCTAAAGAGACCCAGCTCCCTCAGCCTCTCCTCATAAGGGAGATGTTCCACTCCCTTAATCATCTTAGTGGCTCTGCGCTGGACTCTCTCAAGCAGTTCCATGTCCTTCTTGAATTGTGGGGCCCAGAACTGGACACAATACTCCAGATGTGGCCTCACCAAGGCAGAATAGAGGGGGAGGAGAACCTCTCTTGACCTACTAACCACCCCCTTTCTAATGCACCCCAGGATGCCATTTGCCTTCTTGGCCACAAGGGCACATTGCTGGCTCATGGTCATTTTCGTGTCCACCAGGACTCCCAGGTCCCTTTCTCCTACACTTTATGCTTCCCTATCTGTCCCATTAAGCCCTGACTACATGTCAAACACTTCTTTAGCTGACAGGAGTCAGCTTCCTTTTGATATATGCTCTTGAGCACCTGGATTAATTTATTTTTGTCCCTCTCTTTTGTTTTAGCAGCTTGTGCTGATAGAACTGAAGATAAATTAATCTGGAGTGAGCAAAAGAATGAATTGTCCTTGTTTATATAAAGATCATGTTACCCACCATTCTCTTATGAAGTTGTACATTACCTTGAACCTAGGGGGTTCCAAAATATTTTGTAAAGATAACCTTCCTCTTCCAGCATTTAACTATTATGTGATTTTGTAACTATCATTTGTGCTGCTTAACCAATAAATTAACAGAAATGACAACTCAATAATAAGGTCAACTTGCCTCTTATAATACATGGGGCTCCCGAAGATGGTGGAAACATCTTTAAAATTGTTGCAGCCGTGTTATAGAAAATCAGCAATTCCATCTGTTAAAACACAATAAATCTTCCAGAGTTAAAAGTCTAAAACTCTAGGAGAAGAGACTTTTTCTATCAGCCCTACAAGAGAGGAGGTTATTTAAAAACACCTTTCTATTGGAATTGAACACTTCCGGATTCCGCTTGAAATCTTTGCCTTCAACACCTTGTTGACTGTGAGCAAGTCTGTTAGCTCTTAGACCACCTATGTTGCCCATCTGACTGCTTTACCTTGCATTACTCATGGTGAGACAAGGACAGAGTAGGAAGTGGTAACCAGCAGCAGATGGGAATAGGGATTCAGTCCACGTTTACCTGACTTTGTGTTACTTTGAACAAGTTACTCATTCACCATGCATCACATACTCCACATCCATCTGAGGAAGCACCAAAGAGCTTTTGTTTATAAGCACTTTGAGGTCTAGGCAAGAAGGTATAGTACACATTGTAAAGTCTGATGCCACATCTCCTTTAGTAAGTTCTCCTTTACACGTCTGTGCTTCCTCTTTGTTTACATTTCTCACCTCTCACTTCAGCTTTATCCCTGTTATTCCCTGCATTTAAGGTACTACCCCTTCTTTCTAGCACAGCTGCAATGCAGGCAGCTGAAGAGACGGCTTCTTTCTCCACACTGTGCCTGCTCGGACCTCTCTACCACCTCATCTGTGCTCTGCTGGGCTGGCAACAAACCACCACAGCTCCTTGGCTGAGACCACCATTGGCAGCCCCAGTCATCATCCCCTGCTGCCCACTGACCCCAAGGGCTGTCAGCTCTGTCTCCTTTTACCCCTTGGACAGCAGTCCTACCTCAATGGCTTCAGTCACCACAGAGCTGAAGCTCACCTGCATTCCACTCCAACCCCGTGAAGACCAGCAGTAGCAGTTTGTGTTTTCCCTTTAGCAGTTTAAAAAAGGTTGATAACCAGAGCTGCCTGCTGCAGATCTCACCTTCAGGGGGATTAACGCCTCTCACTTCACCCTGCAAACTATTAGATGTGTGCTCACAGCCAGCTGAATGGAGATATTTGCAACATCTGAAGCAGTCCTCACACATCTGCTTGCAATCATCTGACCATACTGCTAATTGGTATGAGCTACATTATTTCCTTTGACATGCTTATGACAGATTTCTTGTACTCCAGAAAATGAGGAAAATCTAAGGAGAATAACTAATGCCTCTATTTTTTAAAGATGCCATTTCTTTTCTAAGTATCCATTTTTATCCTTCTATAGATAGTGAGTAAAGATCGCAGCACCCATCAGGCCTGAATGCTTAGTGTTTTCTCCCCTCTCCTCCAGAACACAGAGAAAGCCCAGCATGGACACAGGTTACTGTGCCATAAACGTGTGCAGCAACATACTGCCAACACAACTGCAGGCAGTTCTATCAGCTGGCCAAACACAAAACCACCATAAAGACTTATTCACAGGTGATGGGATCAGTGTATCTTAATTTCTTCTCTGCCCTCCCAAGCTGCAAAGGAGAGAGCTCAAATACAGGGTAATAAAACCAGGAAATAATTGGTCAACCAAGGCAGACATCCACAGAGCAAACTGCAAAATGAGAAAGTTCAACAGGTGGAAGCAGAAACTGGCTGAGAAATAAAAACAGTAGGGACACTGCTGCCCTACATAGTCCATGTATGCCCTGTGCATATTAATGTATACATATGTACAAATATAGATATTTGTAAAAGATTGGAACAGGCCCTTAACTATGAAAGTGACAACACATTAGAACAACTTAACATCTATATATTACAATGCTCAGCTCATAGAATTAATAGTAATTGCAAGTAACACTTGCAAAGATATTAAAGTCTTTTACAAATGCCAGCAAGCTGAGTTCCAACATGCCCGAGATGCAGACATGTACAGTCACACAGTAGATGGTGAAAATAAAGGTAGGGTGGTGAAAACTGTTGTCCCTAACTCACCTAAAAATGTCAGACAGGAAAAGACTTTCGATCTCAGAATTTCAATTTCTGATATCCAACACTGATCCAAAGCACACTGTAATCTGTACGAAGATTTTTATGTATTACAGAAGCTGTTGGGTCAGTCTCTTAAAAATAAGACCATGCTGTCATTACAATATCAATTTATTATCAGTGTAGGAGAGCAATGGCTGCCAAACATTGTGTTACAAAGCAATGATAAGCCAGTGAAACATGGCAACTGAAATAAGCAGTGGAAAGTTGTACTTAGTACAGAAAATTACCACTTAAAACTACAGAGAAGAATATTTGAAGAGAAGGAATATTTGAAGAGAAAAATAGGAAATACAGAAATAAAGGAAGCTTTTATATTAGAGAGAATTTTAATTCAAAGGAAAGAAACCAGTAGGTATAATAATATTCTGCAAAGTTCAGTTCTCACCAGGAAGTTAATAATGAAAAAACCCACAACACTGAGAAGGGTAAAGAAGGTCATAGCACAGTCCATACTGCCAAACTCGTTTCTCTTAGTCTCAAGGAAGCTGTGAGAGCTTTCCAAGTACTTACTGTAAATAGCATACTCCCTTCCCATCACAGAATATGTAAAGGTCAGTGGTGTCCTCGAGCCTAATCTCCATAAGTTACCATAAACTAGTTTTGGCTGACTTTTTATTTTCTAAATTTCTTGCTACTACTGGGTGCTCTCTTTACATTCCTGAAGCCTGAAGAGGTGCAGCCAAAGAACAATACATGCTTGTCTCCCAGTCCTAATCTAGAGGATCTGTTGCTTAAAGAAAGAAAGCTTTATACTAGTTGGTATCTGTGATAAAGCAATGAGTTCTTAGGTTGCTGTAGGGTTTTAAGTCATGTAGATTTGTTCACTGTGAAATGGGTAATGGCCAGTAAGGATATTTCATATAATCAGATACAAACCTGTAATTAGTAGTTCTCACTGTTCTGTGCTTGTTTAGGACTAGTGGTCTAACAATGAAAGGCTGATCACTCATCATCAATCTCATCAGCTATCCAGTCCCCTACTCTATTTGCTAAACATGGATGATATTTGTAATATTTTAGACATCTGTGTTTTAAGAAGGCTCTGGCTTTCTCTCAACATACTTTTCCATGATACTTGACTCTGCGGTAAATCTGTAGTAGCAAATCTCATTTTGCAAACATAGAACACAGGATCACTGTAGACTCAGTCAAATGAGGAAACAAAGGTTAAGGAGATACATCTCTATTCAAATACGCTTAGCTCCAGTATTAGCAGAGGCAACATGAAAAGTGCTTGGCAGAGTGCATCCATTTGAAAAGAATTTTTTTCCAGAGTTCATTCTAGTGATAATACATGTCTCTCAACTAATGCTGGAATGTCAGTTGTTAGATGGGGGACAGAAAATTTTCAAGACATCCCAGACAAACTACATTGGCACAGTTATGTTAAAACTGAAGACATTTTTTGCAGTGAAGTCCAAAATTTATGAACTCTCAGACAGTTTGTTAGGAACAGCAGGAAATGGCAGACTACTATTATCTTTTATCTTAGACTGTAAGTTCTCTGGGAGAGGTATTGCCTTTTTTTGTGTGTCTTTGGCTGAAACTTGGCAGAACAGATGCCTGCTCCCTGCCTGGCCCTCATCTGTGACCACTGGGTCAGTCATGGGAGATTATGCTATTATTTTCAATGGACAGTGAATCAGACCCCTTAGTAATATAGAATAAGAATAATAATGCTCAGGGAGTGATTCCTTAAGAGCTCAAGGAGTAGTACCTGAAGGGAGGGTCTCATAGGTTCTACATGTTTATTGCAAGGATAAAAATGATTGAAGTGTCTCTCTTGTCAGTCTGGATTTTAGAAGGATGGAGAGGTCAACCAGCCAACCCAGAAGTCAGCTGTTTTGCACATATGCATTCAAATTGTTGGAAGTGCAGGGCTGTCATTTTTCCTTTTCAAGTAACATGGAAACTAATTTTTTTTTTCAGCAAATGAAATGACGTAACTGAGCCATATTTTTAAGCTGAACTTTTCTTGGACAGTATAAATGAAAACTACATTTTGTAACCTTAAATGGAGAGAACTCCTTTTCAAGGAAGATCAGGAATTCATTCTGCCAAGTAGTATCAGTAATGGGAAGGAAGGCAAGAGACTGGTTTCACAACCTTCTTGGCCAATGGGGTGAATCTGATCTAGCCTAATGTAGTCTCTCCATGTATCTCTTTTAGGAAGATAATCTGGGCTGGTAAAGAGGAAGACTTCCCAATCTCCGTCTGTTCTGAGGAGAGTCAGACAAATGCATCAGATGGCTCCTTAATTCAGCATACCCCTTACCAAAGACTCTGCGGACACTGTAAATCCAGCTCAGTGAATTATGAATCAAAAGAGGCTCCCTGCTAGCAGCTTGTTGATACCCTCTGTGATGAAGAAAACAGTAGGTTCCCTCACCTGACTAGAGGGAGAAACGTGTGCTGGCATTGCCAAACCAACTAGAGAAGACCTATTTCCCTTCAAATCAGCTATGAGAGGATATAGGGCTGCTTCCTTACCTACTGGAATTGCTTTCATTGGTCTACAACTCCCTAATAGTGATTGACTCTGGTTTCAACTTTGGCAGCACCTTAGAGCAGTACCTGTATGATTCAATGTAGCTCCCCATTTAAGAGGCTGGAGCTAATGAGCTATTTGCCATGCCTATACAGTCCAGTGCTGCTCAGCACCAGTGTGAGACATCAGCTTGTTACCATAAAAGCCAGTTGAAGAACTCTCTAAGGCTCGTTTTGGAGTTTTAGAAAGCAGGCATTCTTTATTGCAGAGCTGGGCGCACATGTTGTTGTTGCTTTGCAAAGATGAGCACACCTACTGTTCAGAATCACACAGGTTATATAGTGTTCAGGTTATACATATTCATAACCTTTCCTGGGATCATCATACATATGCTAATATAAACTAATACACACAGATGCTGTGAAATGAGTTGGTGGTCTTTCAGGGGTCTCTAGTGGCTATCCATAGTCTTCTTCACCATGTCCACTGGTTGACCTGAGTCCATGCTTGCTCACAAAGGTCTTTTAGAGGGAGCTGTGCAGCTGTGTGGGTCTCAAGCTGGTTTGTTCTAATTTGCAACTTTATCCTTGTCTTCAAGCTTCACCTCTTCCCAGAGCAGCCTCACAGCTGCACATTCTGAGAGGTTGTGCTGACCGAGTAGGTGTCAGTAAGGCCTAGGTAACAAATACTAGTAAAACAGAAACCAGACATCTCTGCCTACAAGCTCGGGGCCCAGGAGGCAGGTAACCCCCGTGAGAGTGGTGGTGGGTTAAACAGAACTGCTGTGCTGTGTGTTTTGGTGGCGGCACCTGGTCTTGCCACCTCAGGACAGCGTGAGGAGGGGACACCCGCACACCCGCACAGGGCACTGCAGGGCTGGCGTGGCTCTGACCCCGTTTGCAAGCGATCCGTTGACGAGATAATAACGCTGGAGCGGGGCTGGGAGCGGGGCGGTTCGCTGCACTGCCAACTGGCCGTGGCGTGGGGAGAGTTCAAATCTCCTCGCCAATGTCCCGATTTATCAGAGGTGTGCCATGTGTTTTTCGGGCTGTTCTGCACAGCAGCCACTGTGCGGCAGCAGAGATCAAGACGATGATGTTCTGAGGCGGGCAGCAGGGCAGGCGGGCGGGCAGGCCGNTGCTGTAAGAATAAATCGAACTCACTGCTGTTTGTGTCTGTTTTCCCCCTCTGGAAAGGAAGGACCGGCTGAGGAGCTTGGGAAGAGCCTGTGAGAGGGCCCGGGTGNAACTGGCCGTGGCGTGGGGAGAGTTCAAATCCCCTCGCCAATGTCCCGATTTATCAGAGGTGTGCCATGTGTTTTTCGGGCTGTTCTGCACAGCAGCCACTGTGCGGCAGCAGAGATCAAGACGATGATGTTCTGAGGCGGGCAGCAGGGCAGGCGGGCGGGCAGGCCGCGGCTGCCGGCGCGCGGCGGGCGCCATCTTGTCCGTTTGCGGCGGGCGGGCGGCGTGTGAGGAGCCAGGAGCCGAGTGAGGCACCGTTAGCTGACAGTTACTTGTAAAAGTGCGAAAAATCCAGTCCGTTCAGTTAAATGGGCAGAGCCAGCAGCTGGCGTGAATTTCGCTGCCGAGGAGAGCGCGGCGCGGCCTGGCGGTGCAGTGCGGGGGAGGAGCGGTGGCTCGGAGGGGCCGCTGAGGCGCAGGGTGTGAGGCGCGGCTGTGGGCCCCGCCGGGCTGGGTCTGAGCAGCGGGGGCTGCCTGGGTGCGGGTGCGTGGGACAGCCAGGCAAAAGGCTTAAAGCTGAATTTAAAATGAATCCCCTCAACAGAAGACAATAAGTAGAACTCCAGGGAGTTCCTGTTGGCACGACAAGAAAAATTAAATGACATTTCCCCTCCTAGAATCCAGCATTCCTTAAAAGAAACAGAAAACTTGTTGATCCGCATTCAGAGCAGAGTAGGGAGCCCTATTTTTAGCAAATACTATTTTTCGTGGAAAACATGCTTTCAGAGCATCACAGTTATTAACGCTGTCAGACACCGCTTTATTAAAATTTTCTTAAGACCTAAAAATACCACAGAAAGATCAGTGCATGGTGTTGCTGCAAACTTGGGACAAAATTACAGTTTTAAAATGACATTTTCATTTTAAATTGGATTTTCCAGACAATGTATAACAAGAAATCAAAATAAACTTTTGTTTTGGGTTGACTAAATATGTTTTCAGTTCTACCCAAACCAAAATCATTTTCTGTTTGCTTGGTTTGGCTGCAGAACTGAGATGCTCATATGTCATTGTCCACACAGAGCCCAGAAAAGACATCCTAAGGACAAGCAGGGTTTTAATTAGCGCCACTTCGGTATTTCAGATTGATGCTGAATGGAATTACTGACAGAATATGTATGTCCTGATCAGGAGTTTAAATAAAAAAAATTATATTTTTTTTCATGTTAATTTTGAATTAGATACTAAAAGCTTTAGAAGTGAGTCAGGGCCTCTTTGAAGTAATCATCACATACGTAGAGAGAAAAGCTGGCACCAGCTCAGTGTGCTTGTAGACAAATAAACAGAATTGGGTAATACAAAATTAAAGTCAAATATGATTGTTTAAGGTGTAGTGTGGGTAATAAGCTACAGTCTCAGCACATTTGCTTAAGTACTGACAAACTAGAAGAAAAAAACAAAACCAATTCAAACCTACATCTCTTAATTGAAGCCATCATATCAAAACACCTCAGGCTATACCAGATTGTTTAGAGAACGGTGTTGAACATAACCATGGGAACAATTGATGTTGAAATCCAAGACCACCAAAAAATCAGAAACACAAAAACACCCGTGTGAATTTGTAAAAGTTAGAGGAAACACAATCCAAATTTCAAGCAAATGGTTTTGATAGAAACTCATGAAAATTAAAAACTTAAGGAATGCAAATACAAATATTCACTTCTTGTTTGCTTATTGTGGGAATGTTTAGAAATTCTGTAATGTATCTGTGTCTTATATCTTGTTTGGAGAAGACTTCTGTCTTAGAAACCTCTGCTGCATGCTGATGGCCAGTTTCTTGTTTTCCATTTCTCCTGGTATAGTCTTACAGAACTACGATGATAGTTCTGAAAGACAACATGCATACAACCTGGCTTTTATAAAAAGTGTAGAATGTATTTCCAGCATATGAATGTGGGCATTAGTCTCAATGGCACTACTTAACTCACTAAAAAATTTGATTAAGTTGGCCTGATAAGATGACTACCTGCATAAGACTGTAAGTCCCTCACTTCTTACAAGCAACAGCTTTGCACTGGTTACAGGTTAAAAAGGTTTGCAACTAAACAGGAAAGAAGAACTCTGAGAAAGCTTAAATGTTGGTCAACTGAAGACACTATTGCTGGAAGAAATGACTGTGACAAAACTGATTCTACTTCCTTGGACATCTGATCTTCTGGCTAAAGTTCAAGAGAGAAATTTGAGTGTACATGGAATGAGGAACCAGAATGCAGCTGTCAGTGGCTAAAGGAGTCATAAACGGCCAAATAGAACAAAGAAAAGATCTTATAAGAAAAAAACCGACACAATTATTCAAATTTACTCAGTTCACAAAGACCTATTCATTCATGTGATCTTTTTACATGGTCCTATTGAATTGCAGGTCCTTTGAGACTGGTTTTCATTGTGTACTGCAGAGTGAAGAACAGAGAGGCATTTAATAAACAGTCATTGGTTTGTACCAAACTTCTGCTATATCCCAATTTTGATGCTGTAGAATTTGATGCAGAATATATGAACTACTGTAAAATCTACTAGAGGGAGGAAAAAAGGGAAAAAGAAGTACCATTCTTATGATTGCAAAAGCAAATATGGAAATATGAACCAAGTGTGTCAACTTCCTAAGTCCATACCCAGCCAAAAACAGTAACACTAGGAGGGTGAACTTGACTTCTGCATGTCAGTGGGTTGTTTACATTTTTCTCTGTAGGTTTCAAAGTCAGTATTCATTCCTGATCTCCACTGTTGCTCGTTCTAAGAGATGTGTCTTTCAGCAGTTTGTATCCCAGGACAACTTGATTCCTTTGATGAGCTGCTTCCTTTGATTAGCTACTCAAGTTGCTCTTTAAAAGGCAGAATTGACAAGGCCTGATTTTATTTGTTTTTCTGATGATTAGGTTGTTTCCGGGATCATATCTTTCAGTTGCACCAGATGAAATGTTGCTTCAATTTAGCACTTTGATCAGGGGCTCCAGGATTGGGTCTGCATGCTGAGCAGTTTTTTCCTGCAGACTTGTATAAACATACTGTCTAGTAGATATGCTTCAGTCCATTGGCACGCTGGGCCTTCCCGCTGTTTTCTCATAGAAGTATCTTCCAACTTAAGTATAATACAGGTTGTATATGTTGCTACTGACAAGGCAGCAACATCTGTCCATTTCCCATGGCCTATCTGAGATATTGAGCTTATGGCTGATTAGAGCTATATTTAAATGAGTTGGCTGTAAAATCTGTACTTTGTTGTGAATTGCAGTCAGCGGCTGCAGGTGAAATTCTCAGTATTGATCGTTGATGACACATTTAACTAAGAAGGAAGCAATGTAAGTGCTTGTACAGATAAGAAATGAGCTATTTTCTCCAGAAAAATAGCTGCAGCTTTATCTAGGCTGGGTGGAATTAAAGCCAAAGTGTGTTACTAAAGCACCTTTCAGATCAGTCAGCACAAAAGGAACATGCCAATATCACTCGGGAAAGTAAGGCTTTTCTAGGTACATTGCCTTCCCTCTCTATGCCACCACTTCATCAGCCTAGAGCATGACGCCAGAATGGGATATAGTATTCACTTGTTGGGAGTTAATGGAGAAACTGTTCATTCCATCATATCTGGATATCCAAATGTCTCCACTATTAGTTGCTGAAACTTCGATTTGGGGACATAAAAGAAAAAGTCTGTCAGTGCCCTTATGGACCCATGGCCAAAACTAGCAACAATGGCAATTACACAGGGAACTGTGTGTTTCCCAGGAGGCTGGATCAGCAGCATTTCTTTAGCATATACTTTCAGGATGAGCATTTGCATTGTGACCTCCTCTGCCTGAGGGTGTTGAAAATATGTATTTTTTTGATAATGCTATAAGGTTGATGACAAGCTTTGTCAGGGTTCGGCTCTTTCCTTTGCCAAATGATCCAGGACTTGCTATCCTGAAGCACAGGTCATTGCATCCAACACCAAGGGCAGGCTGATAATTTCTGCTAGATTTATCATTCTCTACCACTCAGGGAAGGGGAGCCTGGATTTTCTAGTCTCATTTTCTCCTATCTTACATGAAGATGTTCCACCTACAGAATCTGCCTTTGCCAGCTGCCCTGTCTGAGAGCAAAACCTGGATATTTCTGGCTCCAGGCACTACTAGTGGCCCCTTTGTGTGCTTTCCTGACTGGTGCAAGTTTGCATTTCAAACAGGATGATTAACTTAGTCATAAACCTCATGCGTCAGCATGTTGATATGACCTTAATCCTTTCCTATGTTTACAGGTCATGGCAGTACTTTACCAGGCAGACTCCAAGCCCTACAATGTGATTATTCTTCATACCACTCTATATATCCTACGTGAGCAGACTCTTCTGAGAGTATTTCTTTGCAGACTGCAGTCTATGAGAACAAAGCATAGGGCATTGAACTGCACTTGCCTCGTTATTTTAAGGTTGTGTGGTTTGCCTCCATTTGGGGCTGTGTAGATGCGTCCCACAGTTACCACATACAGAGAAGTTATCTCACTGCAGTGATCTGTTTCACTGCCTGGACAAAAGACACTCATGGTTCAAGTGGGAACTGGCTTCTTCACCTGTTGATCAGGTATGTGTTCTGGTGATGTCCAGCTTTACTGCTTCATGAAAGGAAGAAAAAAAATCACAACCTAAAAAACCTCAGGTACCTCTGTCACTTCTGCACCTCAGCTGAACTCCAAGCCAGATGTTTCATACAGGCGGGTCCAAGTCTTCTTCTGGACCAGCAGGTTTTCAGAAATGTTCCAGCATCCAGCATGGGAGCTGGTTGTCCCAGCACACTTGTATTGTGAAATGTCACTGTTCAGAACTTCTAACATGCCACGTTACAGAGCAGCAAACCCAGGGGCGTTGAGGTAGAATTAAGATCCCATTTGCCTCTTAAGTACAAAGGATCTTGAGGTTAGCATCTCTGTTGAGTATCCAAACACGAGCATGTACTTGTAAAATAAATGAAAATCTAAAATTCTTGGAGGGATGAGCAAGAACCACCATTTCTTTTCCTATATACAGTACTCAGTGTCAAAAGATAAAAAGAAAGTTAGTATTTTAGAAAGCCATTAAGCATTCACTAGGCATGGGAAATCTTCCCCAGATATGCTGGGATGAATTAGAGCTTTTATCAGCCTACTGATGGTAGAGTTTACTGTAAGTCTGCTCTTTCAAAGTGAAACCATATGTCGAATGGGAAAGAGTGGAAGCCTAATGTAAATGGAGATAAGGCTGTTTATTAAGCTATGCTGATGGGTATTTTGTGGGTGAACTTTCTTTTACAATATTGTAAAGGGTTATATAAATTCTAATTGGTATCCACAAACAAATTTACAGGCACTGGGTATAACATGATTTAAGTTAACTGTAAGATGGAAGTTCTGGAAGGTAGTGGTACCAGCACTACCAGGTGCCAAACACTCACCACATCAAAACTTTGTATAGTCCCCCTGCTCAGATATATGAATAATGCCAGTTTCTAAGGAGCAAGGAACACAAGAGGAAGTCACATTTCCATCTATTCCCTAGGAGTTCCAGAAGCTTGAGTCTAGAAAATGTCATCCTGCTGGATCCTGGGAGCTGTAACTGAGGGTGCAGGTTTGGCTTCTGACCATCTATCAGTGTCCTGTCTTGCTGATTGCCTGCAGTGCTTCCTTGGGAGTTGCAGTCTCCTTAAAGAGAGCAAGTCCTAGTAGAAGACAACGAGTCATTTGAACTACAGCTCCCATGGGAAGAGATGGGAGTATTTCCAAAGTGAAGCTTTTCAGCTTTTGGCTAAAAGACTAGTTTTGAGTATTTGATTAGTTAATTTAAAAGAAAACAATGTTTTCCCCAGAAAGCAGGCTTTTTGTTTAAAAATGTGCATTTAATAAAGATCTAATTTTCTGCCAAAACTGTTTCAACCAATGCTGGGAATTATATTCCCTGACAAAACTACTTGAAAATGGACTTCATGATGTAGAGTAAAATCCAGACAATCTTTTCCAGATGACTTTAGAGTGATGTTGTGATTATTCCTAAACTAAACATGGTAAACCTAGGAAACTTAGAATTAAGGTTAATGAAAATCTAGCACATTAAATATACGGAAAATACATCATTTGAGCATGAAAATTACTTTAGGTCTTTGCCATCTCATGCTGTAACTTGATAGTTATGAAAAAAAAAAGTTATATGTGGTTTGATTTACTCCAGAGTATCTTGAAGCAGCCAGAGCGCAGTGAATAATTGAATAGTTCTCAGAAATAGTTGGTATTGCCAGAGTAGTGCTAATGTCTAGCCAAGCTCAGTTCTACTGCTCATGTGTCAGCTGCTTCCTACTTTTGGGGCTTCTCTGTTCTTCCCTGGGCCTTACTCAGTACACAACTTTCTTGAGGTCCTTCTACCGGTTTCTTCTACAGTTTCTTCTACAGGTACCTCCATATAAATATAGATACACATAAACCACATACGCAAACTCGCACAGACAGAGAAGCACACATCAGCTTTAAACCACTCCATATTCACTTGGGCATGGCTTATTCTTCTGCTTCATTCTTATTCTGTCCTTGCGGAATGTACCTGGTGCAATGAATAGTTTATTAATAGAATCCCTGAAATTAATGATTATTCTGTAATTTCATAATACAAAGTATCTTTTCTTTAGGAACAGCACAGCATTAGAAGTTACTTTTCAAAAGTAACTCCATCGGTTTCGAGAGGTCATTATCCCCATAGGAAAGGTGCTCTCTTAAAATGGCTCTACTCAGCATTTCCAAGGGAGTGTAGGGACCACCTTCCTCAGTCTCACTGACAGAGTAAGACAAATGCCTCCCTGCAGCAGTTACTCAGCTGAAGTTTGACCATAACTCTGTCCAGAGTAACTGGAGGTGGAAGCTGTTTTCCAAGATGGCAGTTCTACTACAGGATTTTGATTTACTGTGAAATGCCAAAACCAAACCAATTACAGTGTGGTTTTGGTCTGTCTTTTGACTTCCTCCAGTGACTGAATTTGGTGAGATGCAGTTAGTCCTTTCTATCCCACTCCCCATAGTATATTTCCAGTTCCATCAGTTCCATTGTTAATTTCTTGTTTGTTTTGAATGGGATATAATATTTTAAAACCTAAGACTTGCAGATTTGGGTGCAATTGTCTTTCTTCCCCTCAGCTATACAAAGAAGCTTTCAGAGGACTAATGACTGGATAGAAAGGCAGAGCTTTCCACGTTGAGACCCTACCTTAAGACCTAAACCTTTTACAAAAGATTAGCAGTAGAGAGGAATAATAATATTTTGTTTTGTCTATTCCACAAGAAAACGGCTTCTGAAGAGAACATGACTATAAATACTCATCTAAGTCACTTAATTCTGTTCCATTTTTATGCAGTGCTTCACATGCAAACCTTAGAACTGCTCATGGCCATTAACATTTTATTTAAATAAATACTCATTCCAAGGCAGAAGGTCTAGGTAATTAGAAAATAAACCTAAACAAGATCTTCCACATACTTTCATCTGTAAAAATCTCCATTCATTATTACTGTTGTGATGTTTTTATTGCTGTAAATATGCATTTTAAAAACTTTCTGTGCCCAGAGAAAAACTCACAAAATCAGGTGAGCAGAGTTTAATCATGGGTATTGTAAGAGCACCTAGCAACGCTGCACAACAAGTGGAGATGGGAAATTGATAACCACATTAAGCAGCCTATGAAATTAATTAGAAGCTTACTAAAGCAAAATATGGTTATCATGGTTGGCCTTTGTCCAGAGCATACAGTTTATAGTAATTAGATGTTTGGTATCAGCTAAACATTCTTTGTTCATCAATCAAGGACAAAACTTTTCTTAAAGTTACTAACTTTTAAGTTAGTAATGAAAGACAGAAAGGACACATGGGATTTTATGGCAGAATTCTTACTGAAATTGATTTTTTTAAAGTTTCTATTCTGTTCTACTCTGCATCTGTGGGAGTATCCGGGGTTATTCATGAGGCAGGTGCTCAAACGATGTCACAGTTAATGTTTAGCATCATTTTCTTGTGGGTCAAATCCTTTCACGCCCTTTTTAAACAAAAAGTTGGCATTAGACCACATGATATTGCAAAAGGAGTCAAGATTATATGGCATTCACACAATGTCACATTGCCAACAGGAAGCTCTGTAAAAGAAAAAAAATGTTTCAGTGTGTAAATTAACTGTAATAAAATACCATAATCAGAAAATCAACATCAGACATGGTAGGCCCAGTCCTGTTATACCTGGACTCATTCGGGAATCGGCAAAGAGCTGCTTGTGCGTCAAACTCTTAACAAATCTGAGTGAACACAGAACAGCTTTGAAATTCAAATTGTGCTTAATCAATTGCGTCTGGAAATACAGCCTATACTATCAGTGTGAATAGGTTGGGACTGAAATTTAAACAAATGAATTTTAAAAGTCTGCAGTGGTGCCACTTGAGTTTCCAGCTGTCCATTATAGATATGTTAGAGAAGATTAAGCACAAGTTACCTTCTTAAACTTTGCCTTGTGCATGGGTCCCATTAATATAGAATGTAGGGTTTTTTCATGATTGCATTTACCTGTTAATAACTCAAAGCACATCCAGGTTCAAAGCAACCACCAGTTCACCAAGTTAGAACAAATTCAGCCTTAAACCAAGAACGGAATAGATTTTCTTGCTGCCAGTGTTTTATTCGGCCTTATTAGCATAGCTCTTCACTCTGACTAGATCCTTGCTGTCCCTGTAGACAGAAATACCAGATTCCAGCTGCTAAGTCAAAAAGAAACTGTTGGCATCATGGGATGAGACTTAAAAAGAAAAGAAGAATTTTCACTGATTTCAGCATGGTCCTGCTTGTTTCCAGGAGAGAGAACTGGAACAAATTCCCCCCGGTTGTTGTATGCCACCATGACTTTATTGCAGGCATCTTTATCCTGTTCCATTAAGCGTCACTGCTAACAACTAAACTGATGAAGATGGGCTTGGACAGTGAAAATCACTGAGAGAGCTTCCAAAATGAGATCAAAACCAGCACTCGCTAAACCTTTTCAATAGTGCTTTGTAAACCCATAGTTGTGGCTGGTGGCCTGGCCAGGAACCCCATGCATACTTGACACACCCCTGCAATGGAAGGTGCCCAAAGAACGCGTGATGAGGCCCCTGACTGAGGAAGTCAATGAACCTTTGTTTTAGCTTTTAGCTCATACCTGATGTAATGGAAAGCTTTCACCAAGCAATATTTATGGAATACAAGGGACAATCAGGAACTAATGGATTAAACAAAAGGTAGAGATGTTGTGTTTGCGGAAAGTTGTGCTTTATGGTAATACTAATATTATATTTACCACGTGGACAATTACTCTATCAGAAATACATATCTACACAATGGGTGAATTATATAAGGTTACATCCTCACCCTCACTGAGGTGAGTGCTCCACATTCGCTTTGCAAAATTAACTTTTTGTCAGTTTTTATTCTGCGAACAGACAAACTTTCATGGAAGGATTAAAAAGCCAGACTAGAAGACATATTATTTTAATTTCACTAAAAAAAATTCATATGTCATTTTTTGACTGCTGCTAAGGACTGTGTTTTAAAGACTTTTTTGCAGGCTGGCAAACTAGTGAAGAAAACCACCTTTTTATTAACCTTCAGCAATAATCAAAGTTTTAAGATACGCAGGTTACATTGGAGCACATTCTTCTTGCTTCAATATTTTATAGAGGTGTTAACATGTTCCTGGGCAGTCTAAAAAACTGAAGCAGGTATTTTCTAGCTGAAACTTCCTTGTCATCTGTCATGACATGACTATTCACGTCATCCTTAGCAGATACATAGAACAGTCATTCTCTGTCCTTTTCAACAATCTTTTGCATATTAATATATCAGAATTTTATCTTTCTTTCTCTTTTCCAGCTGAAGGAACCCAGTACCTTTACTCCTTACTCTCAGGTCAGATTTTCTTGTCCTTAAGTTCATAATTTCCTATAAACTCTGTCCATTTTGTCTGTGTCTGTCTTGAAAGGTGACTACAACTTGACAACATCCTCCAGCGGAGGCTTTCCCAGCAGCAAGTGGAGCAATGTATAGCTCTGTGTCATCTGTGCAGAACTCTTAACTCTGGTCTCAGGATGGTATTTCCCATTTTTACAACAGTACTGTGGTGCCAGTTCAAATATCTTTACACTGAAGCACAAAATACCAGTTTCACCCTCTGAAATTGTGCACTGTGCCCATTTCTGCTTTCAGTATGAGCCTCCAGAAATTGCTGCACTATAGTTTTGCCTTTACTACCTCCCTCCTGCAAATTCCAACAGCAGGCTAATTTATATACAGACGTCAGGAAACATTTCAGTATTTTTAAAGTAAATACAATTTGGGAGGCCTGCAATCAGCTTGGATAAACAACAGTTAAGCAATTAAGCTCAGCACCCTGGAATATTATCCCTGACATGGTTGCACACTCCAAATTGAATGGAATACAAAGAATCAATGCCCTCGACTCATGCCCCAGTGGCTGGGATGGCGATACCAAGATGTGCCTTTCTTTCTGTCTGATAGTTGGCTGGTCTATAGTGTCCCCATACCCGACATTACAAACGTGATACTGAGCTATGCTCCCCTTGCAGTTCATGTTATTTTGCATCTTCTTTCTACATTTACAACCAATATAACCAAAAGATCTGCTGCCGAAGTGCTGGACAGCCTTTCCTATGGAAGCACTCGCCATAGGCTTTTGGGGACTATGTGTCTGGAACTGAATGACCGCCAGCTTGGTATTTATAGAGAAAGATGCCAACTTCACTGAGGGAGATGATCTGAATTCTGGCTCCCTGGGCATAACGTGCTTTTCAGCTCTGTGGGATTTGGAGAAAGTGTCACCTTCTTTTTTGGCTGGCTTATTTCTACTCAGAGAAATGAGCTCACTCAACAAGAGGACCACCTCCTGTGATGCTGCTGCCAAGACCATTTGTCTCCCAGTCTGTGTGTATGTCTATATATATGTGTGTGCATGCAAATGCATATATGATGCCAAGTAAGTGACAAGTCCCAGAACTCCAGAATATCAGGGTTTTTCATCTCTGCCATCTCTGGCTCTAACTGACGTCCAGGCAGCTGGATGCCAGTTTCTAACACAAACATAGACCCGTTGGTTTCTCAGCTTTCACTCCTTGACTCTGTTTAATAGCAGTCAGTAGCCAGTGTGCTTTCACAAGAACCATGTGCTTTACCTGTCACACCACTGCCTCCTGATCCTTGCCCCAGGGAGAATTTCTTTGTGGTAGCTATGCTGCTCTCTTCATCTGCGCACAGGGTACAGGCATGAGGAAACTCCAGTGTGGCTGTACAATCTATTGCAGCTTTTGCCTCTTCATCAGAATGCTGAGCATTGTCTTGACTCATGCCATTTGCTGCAGCATGGGGAATCACCATGTTTTTTTTTCCTATGACCTCTTCATTTGTGTTGGATGCCTTTGTTCTTTAACCTTCTTTTCTTCTGGTATTTTGGATTGCCTATCACATAGATTCTGTTGTAGTCTTGGTAATTCTGCAGGACCTTCTGTGGGCTGGATGATTGCCACTGCTTTGCAAAGCCCAATGGTTTTCTCACAAATTAATTGTAGAATTTGTAGTGTCACAGTGGCTTATCTTAATTTCCAGGTATGATCTGGTCTCTTCTTGGGGCTGCAATGAACTCCTCCAAATTGAAAGATTGCAATATATTTCACCTTCTCTTTCAAAAATGTGAATTCAGTAATTTTCACTTTTAGATGTAGTGCAGTCCTTACATTTCTGTAAGATGGTTTCATAGACAGCCTAAGTTAATCTCCATTAATTAGAAAATACATCTCTGTTAAGTAACAATAGCCTCAAGCACTGCATTGTTAGGTGTGCTCTCAGGAGGCCATGGCACCCAAATGCCAGGTTTCCCAGATTCCCAGACTCCTACTTCCCTGAGCAGGCTTTGAAATGACAGCAATGTTTACGTGTTGCAGATTCAGAACCTTTCAGATTTGTGTTAATGAAATACTTCTTAATGTTCCAAATTATCAAAATTCCATCCGTGGAACTAAGATTTGCTGCATAGCTCTACTTGGCTGTGTGCTTGGAGTAGCTGTATGGGTGGGCACTGTGGAACTCCTCCCATCCCAGGGAGGGGTGCTGGGCTAATTGTTTAGCAGATGCATTTCCAAGCACCTGTTGTTGGCTCCCCTGTAGAAGACTGAATATCACAGGAACTAGAAGTCATTCTGCTGCACAAAAGCAGTTCATCAGAACATTTGCAAGCTTATTTTTAGATACTATGTATTTGTGATTCTCTGATCTGTGATTCTATGATTTAAGTCTTGTGACTGGCAACAGAGTTGGGGAACAAAGTCCTTTGATTTGGCACAAAATCCATGCAGTGTGGATAGCAGCCATTCACTGTTTGATGCATCTCTGCTGTGTCTCAGGCCTGACTCAAAAGGCCCACAGCTGAAGAATAATCCCAATTTCCTTCTTGTCTTCCCCACTGTTTCTTTTAACAGCTGCAGGCACCTTCTAGAAGTAGACACCCTCATGTTGTTTTGCACAGACTGCTGAACAGCCTCAAACACTTAACTACTTCCAGGGATAAACAGCTGCAGTTGTATTTGAATTCGTTAGAACTACAACTCAGTAATCAGTTCTGCATCCTTCAGACGTACTCTTCCTGTAAATGCTTTGCCACCTTTGCTTCTGACAACCTATATAGTTTTTACTTGGCGTACTGCAGATAAACAGGCAGTACAACATTAAAATTAAACTAAATTTCAGAGTTTAGATCAAATTCAGTCAGCAAAATAAGTTATTAAACATCCTCTACAGAAAATCAGTTATTACCTGAATACTGCATGAAGGAAATTCAGTCTCACTCAAAGTAAATATGGCCAATTTATTTGCATTGCCCAAAGCCAGAAATGCAGGAGCTCAAATGAAGAAAAAGCAAATGTCTGAAAAAATCATTGCTGTTTTAACTCTTTGAGGTATTTAATAGCATAGGCGATGACATATAACACTGTGTTTTAATTAATAAGCAATACTTAGTTTATAATACTAAATTTTAATTGTTAAGCAATACATTTAATGTATTTATTGATTTAGTTCTCTTCTGTAAGGTAAGAAAGAATTATCTCTGGTGCATCACATGAAGAAACACATTTGGTATCGGTGTCAAAGACTTGAATTAGTCCTTTTTTTCCTGAGTTCAGTATCTTAACCTTTTCTATTAGGGTAAAAGTGGCTTCTCACCTGCAGCTCACAAAAAACTGGTTCAGAGAAATATTAAAGCAGCTTATTGGAGTTTTGACAAGGATCACAGTAAATATTCTCCCTCTCTACCTCCCTCTTTCCTGCCACATCAAGAAATCCTATTTAGTAAGACAGATAAAGTTGATAAGGCTAATTAGCTGATCTTGAAACGGTATTTAATCAGGAAACACTAAATTGAGAAAGGAAACCGTGAATCTCCGGGGTGTAAAAGGCCATGCAGATTAATTCTACATCAGTCCAGACTATGGGTGAGAGTTGTTCTTTCCCATTTTCACGTGAGCTGCTGAAAATATATTTCCATTCCTGAACACTTTTTTAGGAACCCTGATGCAACATACTGAGGCTTTCCAAGGGATGCACAGCAGCAGTTGCAATTTTCTTACTTTTTAGCAGAAGAATGTAGTTTCTGTGGCTTGTATATCCAGACCCCCAGTGAAGATGAGCTGGCTCAGATCTACCACACAGCCCAGTTTACATTGCAGCAGCTGAGGATCTGCACCTGACTATTGGCTTGTTCTGCCAAGATTTCTGCTGAAGTGTTGATGCAGTTGGCACAACTGATAGCTTCTTGCTATTGTTGACCAGGCAAGCACTTTGATCTGCTCATACAGAGAGACATTTACAAACAGATTTGACACAGGTTTCTAAAGCAGTGGAGAAAGTTGTCATTCCAATGACCTTCCAGGGGCTGATTAAAGGAAGTAAAACAGCTGGATGTGTTTGACTGTGCTTTGTTTCTTAGGCAACTAAGAGAGGTGCAGGCAGGGAAAGAGAATGAAGTTCTGATGAAATAAAAGTAGCTGAGAACAAGTGGATGCCATAAATACCACTCGATTTGACTAGAGTATCAGCACCTGCTGAATTGTTCAAAAAGGGTATTTGTAGGATTTTTACTCCCACTGCAAAGAACAGTGCTGCTAGACAGAGAATACTGAATCCACATTGATGTTACATTTCCTTCTCTATGAATTTTGGCCTTACATGTAGCGTTAATACCAGAAATCCCATTGGGGCATACTTTTGAATCAATCACACTTAAGGCTTTAATTTGTACACACAATGCAATTTGTCTGCACTAAAGAATGGTAATCAGCAGGGTTGCATTGGGTCTACAAAGTGCATTATGTGGAGAGGCAGCAAAATCACAGCAAAGGACTAAAGCCTCAGAGGTCCTCTTCTACCCCCCAGATCTACTGCACCCTAGCACAAGAGCTTGGTTAAAGTGCCCTAATATCACCAAGACTCTACTTCCTTGCCTTTGATATTAGGGGGGCATATTAATCTTGATTTTTGCATCCCTTTCTTTATATATTTATCCAGTTTTCCCTACTTTTCTTTCATGGGCATTCTGACTCACTTTTTTCCCCACACAGGCTTATCAGCTTGAGTCAGATTTGATTATCAGTTTCATCCAGAATTCTTTGGGTTTATCTGTCCTGCTCTTAAAAAAAAAATCCTCCAAAATTTTTGATTTGAGTCATCATCCGATCACCTGGTTCTTTGGAACGTTTGTGCAGATCTAGATCCACAGACTCACAACTCTAACTAATGACTATGCTCCAGAAGCAAGTCAGACTACCCGAAACTCAGTCTAATTCCATTGGTGATTTTTTTTTATGTTCTGCACAAGTCACGAGGTAGAGCTGAAAAAAATGGTTATAAATCTCAGATCCTGCTTCCAGGGTTCAGGACAGTTTGTAGCTGCCAGAATCAGAGCTTTGCCAGTGGAACACAAAGCTTTTCACCCTCAGTGCCGAGTTAAATATAGCAAGGCTACTGGTTAAAAAAAGGCTTTAGTGGAGTCCTAATTAGATGTACATGCTAGAGATTAGAAGGGGACTTGATGTCTGCTGCTATTGGTTATTATCTAAAAATGAAGCTTTTAAAGCATTTCCTCACACTAACCTTAATTAAACCTCTGCTTCTCCTTTTATAGTCAATGCCAATTTCAAGGTCACTAAAACTCTTTTGATCCAGACCTTTAAAACTGCATTGCTGTGAAACCCCAGCAAGTGGGCAGCTCTGCAGCATACTGCTCCAAAATACCTGTGCTTTAACAAACGTGTCTTCAGACAAACTGCTTCAGCTGCCTCGAGAACTAGTATTGCTAGAGTCAGGATCAGAAATGCTGATCATGAAAAGCTTCTCTGGCCTGTGGCAAAACAGGGCAAAACAGAGCAAAACACAGCTGAGCCCCAGGGGCCTGAAGCAGCCCAGCTTGTTTTCTGTCATTCTCTCCAAGGCCCACAGTAATTTTTGAGCCCATTAGTCACTGCAGCCAAATTTGACTGATAGTAGAGAAGTCATGGATAATTCTGTTTCCAAAGGTTTCAAAAAAACCCAACAACATTCAGGCAGATGGGAGAGCCAGCTCCCAGTTTCCCAGCTGAAGGAATAGCTGTCGGAAGCTCACCTCTTGTTAGAAATCAAGAGAATCCATCTGGGAGAGACACTCTGTAACTACCTGATGTGCACCAAAAAAGATTCAGTAAGGTCTACTCTGATTTGTACACCAAACTCAGCCAGCCATGAGGGACAAATCCATAGGAAATCGGGCATAATTAGGTCTAGAGCTCAAAGGTCAGTTGAACCCAGAAGAACGAAGCATTATTTAAATACAGAGGATGACTTCAGTCTCATGCCAGGGCAGTATTGAAAGAACCTAAGCAAATATCTAAATGCGTAATCATCTGTCTTAAGTCACAGCAAATAAAAGCTTTGTCAATAGTTACAGGCACGCTACGCTATTTTTCTAAAGCAACCTTTTCCAAAACAAAAGTACTGCTTTTTTTTTTCACCTCCTTCACTACCCCTCCTTAGCCATGCCCCATCCAGCCTGCCCGTACTGCAGGAAGAGGAGCAGATAAGCAGGTATAGTTCCACCTCACTGCTTGAAGGACTAACGCATACAATACAGAGGAGACGCAGCCCGTTTCGGCTGTACATGACATTTTCTTCTGCTGCTTTGTATCACAAAGATTTCACTCCTCTCCTATGACAAGTGATAAAGCTTGGTTATATTTAAAACTACATTCCCGTGATTGTTATTTTTTCAAAGACTCCCAAGATCTTTCAGTTACTGCTCTGCTTCATAGAAATCTGTGAACCATACCATTCCTCCTATGGAAAATTCCCCTATTTAGCTGCTCCATAGCTCCAGAGAGTTTTGCAAGATAAGGATAAAAAGTACAATATGATGATCCCTCTCTTCAGACATCTAGGAAGGGATTCCAGTCGCCAGGCTAATAAGCGTTTCCTAGATCATATATACAGGAGGTACAAGCCTCCCTGAACCTGGAGGTGCAGCTTTTCAGGACTCTTCCTTGAGCCTCCCTCTTTGTCTCACAGCACAGATAATGACAGTCAAGCAACCCTACTGTCCTTGAAGGTCAGAAGCACAAACAGCTCACTCCTTCTCAGCACTCAAAATGATTTCCTAAGGTAGCCTTTGGAGGAGGAGAAAGGCAAGTGAAGATAGCCAGGTACACATAAGTTACAACTGATTTGTTCCATTTGTATTCAATGGTGGTAGACAACACATAAGTTCATGAAGCTCCAAAAGAACCATGCCACCAAAGCTGCAAGCAGAGGTAGCCCAGAAATGCAGAGCACAGACACGATCCAAGCCCCAGGATTGAAAGCTTCCTGTTTGTAGCTAGTTCTTTAAACAGCAAAGTAGGACAGGTATAATACTTGTCCCAGTACCAGACAAAGAAGGGAAACATTACTAGAAAAGCAGAAAGTTAATTGCAAAAAGCAGACATTTAAAGACCTGTTTATGCTGAGGGAGAAGGAGAGCAGCCTATGGGCAAATAAAAGGAAAAAAGTTCCAGTCAGAAATATGGGGGGGTGGGGGTGGGGGGAATTAGTATAGAGGATTCATTTCTAGCCGCTGAAATCTATGGGAAGAATTGCTTTAAGAGATGCAGATCCATTTTCAGTGGTACTCAGTTTGTACAGAAACATCACTGTGAACAGATTTTTATCTATTTTTAAAATACAAAAAATCAAGGTGTGTGCAGCCTTTTGTTAGATAAATCATACCATTGCAATGCTGAAATAACTAAAACTGCTTTGAAGACTGGTTGATTCTGCTGAAGACAATGAGAGTCTGGCCATGGATTGTGAGAGACGATGGACTGTCCCTCAGTGCAGGCTAGAGAAAAGAATGCAAATCTGCTGGAGCAGTGTTTGTGGAACATGGTGCTGATTTTAGTGATGGCTTTTTCCATGCACCAAGCATGAGATCATATACAGGGCTGTATTTACATGATGATGTAATTTTACAGCAGAAGCTGGAAAAACAAGGGGGTGTATCACATCCAGTGTGATTTATGCCAAGCTTTCCACAACTATGTGGCCTCCCTCCCATGTCATACATATGTTGGCAGGATGAAAGTAAAAAGTGGGACACTCCTGCCCCCAACTTCTAGACAACCTTATGCTTTGGCTGCAAAATCGACTCATAACTCAAAAAGCAACCTGCATCAGGCAGGCAGTTTTCAAGTCAAACAAACAGTGCATGTGCTTAATTGAATGCTTACAAAATTACCTTTTGTTTTATACAAATGTCCTGCCAACAAAACACAAACCAGGGATGTCTAATGGATTTAGCATCATGGCACTATTTATGTTGTGATCACAAAAGATCAGATACTCCAATTATTTTCCATGTAATGCTTTATGATAATGTGGTTTACAAACTGTTACACCCACTCATCTTTTGAGATAGAATCTTACATTTTTTTCCTTAAAAGGAATGCCGTGCTGCGCCATTGAGATGTAAAGACTCGAAAAATAAATTTATTGGCCTCATTTACATACAGAATTATATTAGTCATAAATAAATAAACTTAAAACAGAATTGTTTGATTAACCAGAGAAACTATATACACACATTCTGGACAATCTGACTAAGTTTAGTCTGTGGTTGGTTTCTAACTAAGCAGGCACAGATTTCTGCATGAATAATATTTAATGTAAGATCATAGATGTTGTGCCAGTTCACCTACATCCATTTTGGAGTTGACTGAAATAAAATTGGTGCAGTTTCTGAAACTTTGCTGCTTTCATTAAAATTATTATAGGGTAAGAAGCTGAGTGAATCACTAACTACAAGCAACGGCAAATCCAACTACAAACCATGTGTGCATTATATCTACAAGTTAAGTGGACCGACAAAACAGATTTCATAACAGGATTTTCAATGGATGTAACAATCAAATAGTGGCTGAGCATGCGTTCAAGGGACAACATACAGCTGTCACCATCAGAAGAGTGCTCTGAGACACCTTTTTCCCTTCTTGAATGTATCCTGAATACAAAAAGCTTCTTGCTAATTTATATTGTGGATTGGTCTTCAAATGGTGCATCATTTTCCTTTTCTGGGAACTGGCCTTAGTCTCAAATAAGCCAGGACTTGAATTTGGAGGAGCCCAAGTCTCAAATGCATTTATCAAGAAGCAGCCACTAAGCAGTGAATTAAAGTATTCTGCACTTAAAAGGCAAGACATCCCAAGTGGTTTCTAGCTGGCTTTCTAAGACAGTCAAATTGAAGTAACACCTGCTGGAACACCCCATTTCAAAGCCATCTGTACCCTGGGACTAGTGCTAGGTACGTTCATGTATCCCCTTGTCTGTTTTTTCTTCAGCACTGTTGTCTAACATAAACATATTGATAAGCTCTAGACCAATGAATTATCAATGAAAAATGCTTTATGGGACAGCTACTAAGTTTGTCTAGGTGGTTGATTCTACTACACCACAAATTATCTTCCATCTTTTACAATTCTGTTCAAGAGTCAATCAGTGTGCATGCACCCCAGTGTCTTTTCAACATCCACATGGAATAATCTGCAAAGACTTTTCCTTCCAGCCATTCTCCATTCCCATACATTCTCCACAACAATTTTTACACAAATAACCTCACATAATTAACTCACTGGCAGCCCCCATCCTCCAGTTTCATTTTCCAACCCACTGTAAGCAATCCTCTGGACAACCCCTTTACCTGGCAGACATCCTCAAAAGCACCAAAACAGGCAGTGTTAGGCCTGGGCTATTATGTCAGGTGGTGATGGGCTGTTCTGGGCACAGCTTTGGTCAACCTGCAAGCTAAATGCTTATTCGATGAATGAGCACTTTTTGGTTCTTATGCTGGGCAGGAGTCCTTCCATCCTTAGACAATTTTCCTCAGTAGAGAATGTAAAGAGAATTCCTGGTTCCCTCCCAGGATCTTGGGAGCTAGTAATTAGGACACAGCGTTTGTTGTTGTTGGTGTTTGTTTGTTTTTTAAAAAAGCACCATAACAGTGCAACATGAGTTTCTGGTCCTTGTCACTTTATTGCAGCAAAGTATTGCCTGTTTCCCCCTGCCCTTCTACATACAACAAGGCTGGAATTCACACAGAGATGGACACCCCAATGCTCCACTGCCATGCTCTCAGAAATGGAGTGCGCATCGAGTCAGCTGAGACTAGGAACAAGCAGAGCTAAATTTTGCGTGGTGAGACAAATAAAGGATTTTTTGCTTTCTAAACCTGAAATACCACCAGTTTTTTTCAAGAACATTGTAGTGCTCTGGACAAACCGAGGAACAAATCTGGGCAACAAGCCCAATTTTATAGAAAAAAAGGCAGTGTCTTTAGCTAACTATTAAGAATTCATTAAATTCTTACATGAATGCACACATGCATGCGGAAAACCCCAAAGGCTGGGAATCAACACAGCTGAGCATACCTCACAGTATGTTCTTCAGGGTGCCCTAGGACCTGTGTGCATCTTGCAAAGAGAGGCACTGTGTATCTCCTCGATGTGATAGCAGTCAACTATCCTACACGCAACTCTACATAAAATATAATTCCTTAGTTGACATTTTCTCAAGTTAGGACTTGAAGTTCAGTTTGAGATGCTGGTACACACTGCTATAAAAAATTGGGAAAAAATTAAAAGGAATCTTTTATGGCTATAACTTTTATTATAAACACATAGATTAAATATTAACATAGGAAAAAGGAGACATTATCAGTTAGGCCTTAAAAAGGCTAGGTGTCCTGAAACATCCCCAAAAATCCATTTTGCACAGTATCCACTGAGTTGGCAATCTGTGTAAAACCACTTCTGTGCAATCAAAGCCTCTAAAACACCGGGATATTCCCTGTCCTCTCCTTCAAATAGAGCAGCATTCTGCATAGGGAAACAGCTAGTTTGCACTTTTGTTTACTGCAGTTCAGCCACAATAAATAAAAAAGATTCATGTGTTCAAGTAAAGATACTCCAAGAGCATCAGCTTTGTCTAGTTTCTTTTTTTTTTCTTTTTACCCAACAGCCCAGGCTCATCCCAAGTGTTGTAACTGGCTGAAAGTTAACACTGTCAGTCAAGATCCACTGGGCATACTGGGAGCTTTGCAAGGAGTGTCAGAAAGAGCAAGAACTCATGTTTGTTCTCTGAGTAACATGCAAAAACTTTTTCAGTTAATTTATAAAAACTGATCAAAGAGGGGAGCATGTAAGAGTCTGGGAAAATCTTTTTGTTTGCCCATCTTCAAAATATTAACAATCTGGATGGTTGAAGTTTTAAAAGCTTCAATTAACAGCTGGTAAAAAAAATATATAGGGGATTCCATTTTTTCTTGACCCTCACTCAAAGTCAAAAAAAGCTAAAATAGTGATGCTCTGATTTCTATGCTTAAATACAAGGTGCTTTCCTGTTAGTCTTTGCTCTGCTCTGCACTGTTGCTTTGCTTTCCAGCAGCAAGTGCTCTCACTACCACTCTACTTCATGTCAGATGTTTGAATGGGATACAAGTTATAAAAAAGATACAATTATTCAACATCTGTATGAACATACATATTTGTACAGTTCAGACAACCAACAGTAAATGTGTAAGCAGTGGATTTAATGGAATATATATATATATTTAAATCCTATAGTTAAAGTAGTGCAAAGAGGTCTGTGCTTTTAGATACATATATTATCAACTATATACGTGGCATTTTCCTGCCTTAAAAATAATTATGAATAAACCTCTGAAAAGATTAGGACTAACAGAAAAAATAGGCTTAGGATTTTGTAGGAAAAATATAATTTGCAATAAAAATATGGTAATTTCTTCTTGCTAGAAACACGTAACAAAAATATACTCCCACACATAATTTTTCAGCATCCTAGACACGTAACAAATACTTCTGCAGCAGTAGCCCATCTTTTAAACAAAGTCTGAGTTCCTTACTGCACTGCATTTTAATTAATATCAGAAAGCACTTATGTCAGTAAATATTTGCTTACTCCTTTGTAAATGTTAGTCCGGCTTTTAATAATGTAAGCAAATCCTAGAACATCGTTGATTAGATAGGAAGTGGTTTATGTATAAGAATTCTATATAAGAAAGTAATTTATCTAAAAATATTGGCCCTGATCCTAGGCAGGGCCATTGCCTCTTTGTATTACTTCATTGATAGTAACAAGAATTCACCCAAATGGAGTGAGTCTGGAGGGCCCCGCTTGCAAAGGTCAATGGCACATCAGGGTACCACACAAGCCTTCATCAGAGATGGATATTAGAAAAGCCTTGGGGTCCTGCCTTATTGCATAGTTCCTTTCTCCCTCCTCCTACAGCCACAGCTTTCCCACTTGCTGAGGCAGAAGTTACTCTGATCAAATGGTGTCAACACGGGTGCAACACCAGAGGTTCAGGTGTACCTCGGGTGAAGCTGCTGACCGGACTGATTCCTGTGGGCTTTGGAGTCTGCCAAAACCCAGGATTGCAGATAGGGATGACATCAGTGATTAGTGAAGAAGGTATTGATTTGAGCTGCTTGTCTCCAAGCTGGGATTTCTGTGCTCTTACAAAGCCTGAAAGGGGCAAAAATGTATTTTTCAAGGTGGATTTTTAAAAATCAAATGGGCACTTTTCCCAGTTCCTAGGTCTTCCTCTTAACAATATTTAGCCAGTCTTCCTCTTTGTGAAACTTTGAATTTTCCGTTCTCATGGAGGTGGTGATGCAGTGGAGACTTCCGAAGAACTTGTGTAGTATAAATAAAAAGAAAGATATTGTCTATTTTAAACAGCGTAGGAATATCTTTGTAGAAAAATCGGGCCTGGGTTTCACCTCCAGTCTTCAAGATGGACCAACGCTGTACCATTTAACAACAACTTTTTCAGGGTTGGCAATGGTATCTTTCCACTGCTCTACTGCTTCACTGTTACTGCTATCAGAACTTATCCAGATCTGCAGTAAGAAACAGGAAGAAAAATAAAATTGAGTTTACCTGATATAACACAGAGGCCTAGCCTTTATTAGCTCCACATAAATATCATGGAAGTGTAGAATGAGATACAACGTGTAGTCTGTGACCAAAGCACCACAGCAAGAAATGCAGTTCTGTTGGGACTAACATATTTTGGCTTTCAGCTGGGAACACAGGGAGTCTGGGTTTAAATTTAGCCTCTAAATAAATAGTTTAGAGAACTCGTTACACACTAGTGTCTCTCTACTTAATAAGATGTTTTAAGTCAAACATTCCTTGCTCCATTCAAAAGCACATGCTGGGGTCAAGGGCTCATCAGGGCCAGAGATGGCTTGAAGTATCCAAACTCCCGTTGGCTGGATGCCACCTGGCATCCTGAGCCAGCTGTCCAGCATTTTCATGAGCATTTAAAACTGTACACTCCAACAGACAGGGCCAAACCTGCATTCCACAGAGGCTACTAACATGCCCATACTACACATACTCACACAGTAAGAACCCGGTTCTTCTCAGTATTCAATTAATGGATAGAGGTCATCAAACAAGGAAATGAGGTAAATGTAGGAAGTTTTTATCCTCAACATTATCACCAGCCAAAAAAATTCTGCTTATGTAAGTAGGTATCATTATTTACAGGACTCTATTTCCTCAAGTCTTCCAAGAATGAGTCCTTTTAAGACTTCTCAGAAACCTTCACCATGACGTATATTTAGCCTACACTGCTGAGCATGAATCCTCAAGAAGTGAGAATAATGTCTTCCAGAATACCACAGACAGCTGATGTTTCATCCACAGAGATTCAATATACATCGTGCTCATGATTAAAGCCATGCCTGTGACAGCAGCCTAATCTAAGTACTGTCTGCTTAGAACAGCATCCAATTAAACATCATTCTGTGAAGAACAAAGTGAATAGATCCAGCTATATTCATCTTTTTCCAGCTATGCCGCCAACTGCTCAAGTACATTTTTCCCTGAGCCATATTTTTTGCCTTCGTGTGTTATGTGTCAATGTCTGCCTGCATGAGCTGAAACAACCTTTTCCATATAACCTCTGAGGAGCAGAGGTAGCTCATTTCCTCCCCCTAAAAATAAGATCCATGATTGAATGAAACTCATCAGAATGAGATGACCTCACATATTGCTAAGTGACTGCAAAATCATACCCAGTTATTTTTGCCCCAAGGTAGCACAAACAGAACATTTTTTTTTCTTTTCCTATTCCAAATCCAATTCTACCAACAGGAATCACAGGAAGGTGGAATATGTATGTCATGAGGCTTCCTAAAATGTAGGAAGGTCATGTAACACTTGCTGGTGCATCATTTCTATAACACATCAGCATCTTCTATAACTGCATGTCTTCAGCTGGCACAAGAAACATCACCAGAATGGGACAGAATTTTCTGTACCTAAGAATAGTGCAGTCTTTCATCTAACAGGGGACATTACAGCTGGGGTCTCAAAATCAATTCCACGTTATTCATTTATGCACATAATAAAATTCTGCTAACTAACTCTAGCTGGGTCAGGGAAAGCACTGAGCATTAAGAACAGCTATGGCTCACTGTACCATGAAGAAAAGCAGAGAAAGAAGGGACAGGATGATGGTAAATTAGAACCACCAGGGTAAGAGAACAGAGAGAACAAAAAGAGACTGGACTACCAAGCTTTACAGTGGTTATATAAATGTGATCACACAAATGCTTTCAAAGAGATACTACAAAAGTCTCAGGTGTAAAAAATAAACTAAAAAAAGAGAGAAAAAGAGCACTCAAAAATAATTTTGAGTCTGTTCACCTATGTTATCACTTGATCATACATAATTAGAATAATGTGCTGATTTCAGCACTGCTTTACCCAGGAAGGCAATCAGATTATTTAGCTGTTGGTATTTCCTTTTGCACACACCTGTAAGTGTATTGGTATGGTAAGCCAGCCACCCCCACCCCCCCCATTTCTGCACAGTACATTGTAGGTTGTGGACCTCCTGTGAGTGCTATGTTTGCTTTCTTCGGGAAGCCCAGAGGAAATGAGGAGATCATATGTCTGTTTGTAGGAAGGAATCTTTCACATAGTAATACTCCACACAAAAATGACTTATGGACTCATTTTTAAAAACAAAATCAAATGTCAACTCCCATTCCCATCTTAGTGAATGTTTAAGAGCCCAGTACTATACTTTCTTGGGTTACATCCAGAAGAGTTAGAATGTACTGTTCTGCTATATGTCACCTTATTTAAAGTATTTTAAAACTCATACCAAGAAACCCGTGGAACTGGATTTTAAGTAAAGGATATCATGCTAGTTAGCAGAAACCAACCTGTCCTAGGAAGTGTTTTCTTCTCACTGAGCTTCTGCTGTAGAGCTTGATAAGAAAGCTAATTCCTTGTTCAACTTGGCTAACTGGAAAAATCATCATTTCTCCCCACTTCACTCGGCCATTAGTGGACTTCAGAAGACGAGTCTTCTTCTTATAGATCAGCCCTTCTGTACTAAACATTCCAACTTTCACAAAGAAATCTAGCACAAAAGGAAGAGAAAAGGCATAGCACACAAAGGGTTACTCACAAACACACCCAACAAGGAACTGACAAGATCCACCTGTGGTTCAAAATTGCAACAATCTCCCAAATGTCTGGCCAAAAGCTTTCCTGGCTAGTCACACGGAGTATGTTCAATACTATTGAATTGCTTAACACAGTATCTAAAGAGCAGGTGCAGGCTAATGCTCTTGTATGTCAGGGTTAATATTGGGATAAATTCTTCCAAAATACATAAACACAAAAAGTAATCAAGTAAGACATCTGAGGAAATACACTTTGGCAATGGAAATCTACTGTACAATATGTTACTCAGATTTGTAAGGAATTTTATGAATTGCCAGCCCATTCAAGCAGCAATTTACCTGTTACAAATGCTTTTAGACAGGAGACATGAGACAAGTGATGTAACTTACTTGAAGACAGTGGTGTAGATGAAACTGGAAGGTTTTGTGCTTCAAGAATCTGTAACTGAATCCTCCTGTTTATTGCTTGAAAACAAGTTCCTACTTGAAGTTCTGCGCGGCACACCTACAAGCAGAAGAATGTTGCCATAACATCTGGATTAAGTTGCTTATAAACTCAGGAAACACAGGAATTCTTTCTTATGTTTGGCTCCCACATTTCTATCTGGGATTTCCTGGACAGAAATACAAGCATGTGTTGTATACACAACCTGCAGATGCACAGTAAGTGCATCTTGCACTTGTTATAGCTGCAGTACACGTGCTCAACTGATGGACTGCTTATGTGCAGCACACATATGGTTCTCGTGGGCTGCAGCCAGAGATACTGGACAACTAAAGGAGTCCTCAGTTTTCACCTGGGTAAGAGGATGCATACAGGGAAAACTGGACATGCAGTTGTAACTCTGCTAAACCTAGGTGTGGAAGTGAGTCCAGGTATGCTTCACTAACACAAAAACCTCCAGAGTTCTCCCTCCACACTTGCATTTTGCAATATGGAGATGTAAGCAATGCTTTCTATAGATACAAGGCCCTGTCACTTCACATCAAGAATGTTTAGGGTGACTGCATGCTGTGGAGTTTCCTATGTTATGAAAGTACCTGTGTTTTACATACCTACACACATGCACACCTCCATACTCTGAATGTACCAAGATCTCCAGTCTGAATTTTTTTGAGAATTTTTGCTAATGGCAAAGTTACTCTTCTGTCAGCTGATGTACTCTGAACCCTGGGAGAACAGCAAGAGAAGGCCAGTGGAGACCCAGCTCTCCTGACAGCCTCCATTTAAAAGGACTTTTCTAGTCCTGGTTCCCTTCAAATTTTAACATACTCCATTGACCAGAATGCACCAAGGGAGAGAGCAACAGGCCAGATAAAGAGAAGTCAGCCTTCAGTTCATCAGAGACCCAAACTCTCCCTGCAGCTCATCCACAAAATTTCTGTGTAACCCTGAGAGGAAGCCACTTACTCAACTTTGAGCTTTGGCTCTCTACTGGCAAGTAGTATCTGAAGGGCTCTTGGATACAATGGTGAGGAAAGCCAACACAGAGAGAGAAACGATGAGATGATTTAGGAATTTAAATTGGGATGTGTCAGTTTTAAAACTGCTTCCTCTTTCACTTAATCTTATTGCTTTTGAAACAATATGGTTATTCTTGTTAGAACTAAAAAATATCAAGTGCAACTTATGTTAGAAATCAAGAGTATCACCGATATTACTCAGACACACTTAGATAAAATTTGCTTTTGAATTGCTAATTCAAGTTTAATTTGTTGAAAATACAAATGTCTAGACACAATCTGTGAATGTAATAAACAAAGGAAGGGTAGGGGGAAAGGAAATCCCACTGTGAAAACAACCTGCTTCTTATTACGCTAATGGAAATGAACTGTCTGAATTACTACTTCACAGCATGCAATCTTAACGTTAAATATACAGCTATCTCTGCAGTTTCAAGCCACTGAAGATCTTAGCACTTTTCTTCCATAATAAAAGCAGATTCCATTTGCTCTGAGCTCTTGCTGTGAATCCTAAGGATCTTCTGATGCTTTTTTGGTCAGGAAAGGCAATTACCCGTTGTCCTTTGCTGAATGTTTCCCCAGAACGTCCCTCCCTCAAGCTGTTTGCCATAGTGTGGAAGAGCTTGCTCTAGCTTTTTTCCCAGAAACAGCTGCAGTTTATGACCAGAACAGCTATGTGCAGAGTTCAAGTCTGGTTTTTTTCCCCATCAAAATGCCTCTCCCCAAGAAAGTGGAAAGAAAAAAACAAAACAAAAGAAAAACCCTGTTTGTTGTTAACATTGAATTAGTACTAAATTATTTTACTTTCATTTCCAGTAACTCTTCCTAGGTGATACAACAACATAATTCTGCAGTATTGGCACTTACAGGTGCTTTGGAAGGAGGAGATATATCCAGCCAATGACTTGACTCCTCTGAGCTGAGCTCCCGCAGTGCCAAGAAGCACTCTCCAATTGTTTTTTTCCTGGGAGTCTGTGTCTGGATTTTAAATACCAATCTGACAGCCTGCAGGCTTTGCAGTTTAATAGCAAATACAAAAGTTTCCAGAAATTCAATGTCCTAGAAAGAAAAACAGAGGGATAACATCACCATTGTAAGAGAGTTGAACTGAGCCTGAAACCTAGAAACAAAGGCTTCCTAGATGTACAGCCACTGCTCCTGGCGACCATTTTAGGCTGGAAAATGAAAGTGTTCTTTTACAGTGGTAAGCCCCAACAGACTCACCACCTCATTGTCACACTCCAGCAGGGACAAAGCTCTGGATTATTTTTCACTACCATAATGAGTTGAAGCCAACTCTTCTGGAGCTTTGCAACAGCATACACACATTCTCATAGCAAATTTTCCTGTGGCCTTTTGCTTCAGCCTCTCCTGCTAATTTTACCTTCTTTCACCTCTGACTCACATTATGGGAGGTTTATGTTGCTTTACCTTCCACCTCCCTAATATTTCTTTACTCTATCTTGTGTCTATCAGGAGTCTTGTCCCATGCAACTAATTCTTACTACTTTATGTAGAGAGGAGTATGAACTTAGTCTCCTTCCCTGGTGAGAGTCAGTAACATCATCTACCTTCCCTGGGGTGAAAGCACATCTACAGGTATGCCTAGGTCTCCTCCAGTCCCCACCATTGAGTTGCCAAGGCCAGCAGCTCATTGTTGAATCCCCTACGAGCTTATCTGTCCTGCAGACTTGGGAGAAAAGGAAGGCAACAGTACAATGCAAGAGAGGATATGGAGGAGGAAGTGGAACAAGGCTTTTAACAAGCTGGGAAAAAATAAAACCAGTAACCCAAACCTAGGCAACTACCACAGCAAATACAGCGCAGGAGTGGATGTTTGGTCTGTTTAAAAAATCCATTTACTTTTCACTTTTATTTTCTGGGGGAAAATGATTTCTTGGTGTTTTCCCTGCCTCTACTTACATTACTCCCTTCCTTGGCAGATGATTTGAACTGCACTGGTTTGGGCAGTGTGAGAATTCCCTTGACACAGATACGAGGATTTTCCCCACAGCTAGAAGGCCAGCTCAGGTCTTTGCACTGCAACATTGAAAACACAGTCAGTTTAGACAACGTAAGGCTCCAGCCAACTTAGAAACAGTCTTCTATGCTGTTCTAGAATTCTGAATAAATCCTGAAATACTGAATACAAATCAGAGTCAGTGCAATGACTGTGTCATTTCAGATCATTTAATAATTAGTTTTCACAACCAGAGGGTAAAACATTATTTGGTAGATTTTAATGATTTCACTATGTGGCAATTTGACAACAGATAAATCATGAAATCCCTTATGTAGTATTTATCACTTGACATAGTTACGAGGTTTCTGACTACTCAGAGTTTCATTGCCTAAAAATTATTCACAGTTCCTGGAAGCATATAAAACAGCCAGCATAAAAGTATCACATTAGCTAACAAAAAAGCCACAAGAAGCTATACTTCCTCAAAGTGCTATTATGGTTCTGTCCTGAAGGAACTGTTAGATTTAAAGTCAGTTATATCTTGCCTCCAAAGCTTCTCCAACTTGCTGCCTCCAAATTTTGACAGCAGGACCAGCCTACAACCAGCTCAGCTTTCTTATCTAACAGTTCCTCACTCCACAATCAGAACATACGTATAGTGACATAAAGAGTTATATACTACTTTTAATATTGACTGCAGCAGAATAGAGATTGCAATATAAGAAAATAATAAATAAAGGAGAGGAAGATACTGTGAATGCAGCCCGGCATTGCATTCAACTGAACTTTGTTTATATAAATACTTAGAAGTAATTTTTTCTCCTAAAAGTATTCCTTAAAGTAGGAGAGCCAAATTTAATGAGAATTAACACTAAGTATAGTAAAATAGCCATTTGAGTAAATAATAATGAATTTATTTATATTTGCTTACATGTAAAACTGTGATCCAAATCTGTTCTACAGAAGAAACATAGCACAACTTCACATTCAGTCTTCCAAAGTCTCGTTCGTCACCTGATAATGTAATAGTATCTATGGAAGAAAGCCAATTAGTGTTTTTAGAAGTAATGCAGTATCTTAAAAGTTCATTCAAAGAATGGGAGAACTCATTAGTAAGCGGACTGCCTATCTTTGAAAACTTCTCTCAAAATTAAGTTTGAAATATCTTAACACCTACATTTTAAGGACAAAATATCCATCAAGTCCTGTAGCTTGACCTCCTGCATAGCTAAAAGCCTGCATGTTTACCTCAGTTATCTCTACTGAATTTAATAACTTGTGTTGTACTTGAACAACTTTTAGAAAGAAAAACACATGTGCCTGAGACACCCAGAACACATTTATAATCTATCACGTCCCTTAGATTAATAATTTTCACTGGTAAGTTTATAAATTGGCCTGCTTTTTATCTTTCTCAGATTTCATTTCCAGCCTAGTAAACATTATACTATTATGCTTTAACATAAGTCAGAACAGCCATTTAATGTCCAGTGTTTCTGTCATGACTGAAAGTAGTCATTCCCCCCAGTCTTCTTTTTGAGGACACTGGGTGAAATTCTCACTTCCAGCAGGGTAACATTCATGGGAACTTGATTCGTTTTTGAGGGCTTATTTTGCAGTATCTCTGCTTCTTCAGCATTCTTTCATAAGTAAGGATACCAGGTCTGCATGCAACGTTCTTCCCTAATTCTCAGCGTAATATGGGTACTGGATTCCAGGCACTTCCCACAGAAAACTACTGATACATGAAAAAGGACTACAGCTGTGACCAAGGTGCTGCATTCTATCCTAACAGAACATCTATAATTTCTTACTTTACTGGGGTAGTAAATCAGGGATGGATTTTTCAAAAGCATGAGAACTCCTCAAAGGCTCATTTGCTCTATCTCCTGACAACAGGAAGGTGCAAGTCCAAAGCTCTTAATTTCATATTGCAAGGTAATTGCCAAACTAACTTGCTAATCAGATTCATCTCAAAATAAAATAAAATAAAAAATCATCAATAGTAGAGACAGCTTAATGTTTCAAGTGCAAAGGGAAGTATTCCATTTCAAGGTAAACAAACAAAACGTTACCCAGACTCCTGTTACTGCCCTGCGAATCCTTCCTGGAAGAAATACTGCTAGGTACACTGGAGAATGAGTCATATCTCTGAGGGAAAAAAAAAAAAGTCACTTTATTCAGAGCAACAGATGCAAAACGCCAGAGAGATTCTACTATGAGGCAAGACATGATGAAAACAAAAAACCATGCAGTTTCAAATAAGTATCTCATTCCCTACTAATCTCTTGATCAGCAGCATGGAATTGCTACTTTGATGCAAAGAGCTAATATAGGACACATACAACCAGCATGCGTTTTTTTGCTCACTGATATATATGCAACTTCATTTCTATATAAAAGAGATGATTTGAAAAAACAAATGCAGTGTTCTTTGCATCAATGGAAACTTAGTGTTCCATTTTTCAACTGATGGGAGAAATCACAAGATGCTGAACCACAGCCTCAGACTTGTCTGTCCTGTCCTGCCTAACAGCCTACTCAGGTTTCCCAACAGCCCCATTGGGCCAGAACAGCAGTGGTCAGACAAGACATCAGGAAAGAGCCTCTTGAAGTTGGTCAAGATGTTAACCTTTTCCCTCTATTCCATCCAGTGCATAGTGCAATGCCCTTCAGTGTTTACTTTGAAAACACATGCAATAGGAACAGATACACCAAGTAAGCTGAGTTTTCAGTGTAGCCCAAGCTACCAGGGGAACTCACCTTCATGAATCGATGAGGTGGGCTTCTGAGATCAAACATTGAACGACTTACGTCAAATGATCCAGGCAAAGCACTAGGTCTTAAATCACTAACTAAAAAGACAAAGAGAGTAATACGAATCATATAGGCATCATTGCTAGAAAAAAATAATTAAGAAGACTTTTTAAAATTTAAGTAGACCTATCATAGAATTGAAACCTAGCTAAATAACATCTAAGGAAGGACGTCAGCACCTTTCCCCACCTCCCTTTCCCGAAACACTCCTGAAACAACCAAATGGGGAGAACAAGCCACTAAAATATCTTAGTCAATTCCATCTTTGAAACAGTTCAAACTTTCTTGGTCACATTGGTAGCACTGGTAGAATGGGGAGCCTGCCTCAAAGTTATTTCCTCTAGAGAAATGGATATTTTTAGTAGATAGTTTAGCAAAACAGAAAAGCCTGTCTTTAAATCTAGTCAGCCAGAACTGGGGCTTTTTAAAATTTTCCACAGTAAAGATCCTAGTGGCAAAAAAAACGCTGCCTGCCGAACTTGGCTTCATCTCCCTGGCTTTATTGATCACAGCATTAAAGCACCGTACTCTGCACCCTTGCTAGATCTCAGACAAAGCAAGTCTTAACTCTAAGATGACATGTACTTGTTATAGCACAAACCCAAGTTTTCTGTTTTATAGAAGAGTAGTTTCCTCAGAAGTTGAAGGTGGTTAAGTAGATCCTATCAGTTTTCTTCTTCGAAGCAATACAGATCTAAAGCACATTGTCTATGCATATTATGCAGTAGAAAATAAGAGCTGGGCTAATGCCACTGTTTCAGGAATCTTTGCTGACTCCAGTAATGTTCAAGGGGTTTTCAAGGCCTCTCAACTTCAAAACTGACAGATACTGAAATGAATGAAAGCAGTATGGTTTAACGTCTAGGACTATCTGATGCAATGAAATGCTTTTCGTTGCAATGCTGTGTTACAGTATTTCGGAAGACTTCCATTACAATTCACTGATCATAGCTGAACAGAATTACATCACTCGTTGCTGAAAATTTATTTCCCTTTTATTGTGAGATGTGACAATAAAGAGTATTTTTTTTCTTTTCCCAGGGAAGGAAAAGAGAACAAAAGATGAAGAAAGTTTTGACAACCCATGGGAGGAAAAGGAAAGTAACAACATCATTTAGATAAAATTTAATGAAGGTCTGCATGTGTGACGTGAGTTTCAAATTCTCTCTTGTGCATGACACAAAAGGGCTGAGTTGTTCATTGAGTCTGGTGTAGAAATAGCATTATAATATCATACAAGGCCTAGAAACCTCATGTGATATAATGGGAGCAAATGGGAGTTCAGCCGATTACTTCATTTGAAATTGATTATGGTTATGGCAATTAATTCCACATTCCAGTACCCATAATTTTCACAAACTCCTGCGAAACATCCACTCAAGCCTACAGGTTACAAATCACTGAAACACTTTGAAGACAGTATGACTTGCTGTTTCTAGTAAAACTGGTTAAAGTTTTCAAAGAACTTTGGCGTGGTGGGGGGAAGAGATGGTGCCTTTTTCAAAAGCTTAAATTTCTAATGGAAAACATGTCAACTTTTACACTGAGAAAGCTGTCTGCAAAGTATAAAAAAGCAGAAAAATTTTAACCCTAAATATATGTTGTTTACCAATAATAACTAGAATGTTGGGAAAATATTAATAAATTTATTTTTCAGTTTGTTTGTTGGTGGGTTTGGTTGTTTTTTGGGTTTTGTTTGTTTGTTTTTTGGTTTTTTTTAAGATGAAGGACGGCACATGAAAATTCAAGAATTCACTTCATACCCACCAAATAAACACATTCTGTAGTTCTAAGCCCACATACATGAGAAGTATCATAGCACCTGCTGCAACAAAATAGGCTTAGTATTTTGCTTAAATAGTCGATAGGTGTCCATGAAGGGAGTCACCTAACTTTTGAAACAGCTGTCAAAAAACTCTGGAGCAAGAAAGCATTTTTAGAACTGTACTCTAGACACAAGTGACATTTATTGTGTTTAAGCTTAATAAGACAAAACTAGTGAAGTGTTTCTTTAGCTTGAAGAAAACTGGAAAAAGAGATGATGAATTGAAAGGAAGATGCTCAAGACAGTTTTATAAAATCCATTTGGCTTCCACCACAGGTGCTTACAAAGGTTAGCAAAACCATACGCATTAAAGGCTGCTAAAATTCTGTATGTGTTTTGTTCTCTTAAAAAAATAATATATGGAGTAGTCTTTTTAAGTAGCCTCTATGGTGATTCAGAATTATTTTTAAAACAGGACACAGGCTGAGACATTTTCCCCAGCTATAAAATAAGCATGCTATATCATTCTAAGTAAAACATCTTTAAAAATCCAGGCTGTTGCCAGCTTCTGATTTGATAGAGAGGTGTGTACATTTCAGTATATGAGTCTTCTGAATGTGTTTGCCTTAGCAGTCACTTACAGTAAGCAGTGCTTAGTCATCTAGTTTACTCTAAACAGCATTCATTATAGGATGCATACACCAACGAACAGCACAGAGTAAATATTTTACCTAGGTAACCAAACACTTTTGTCACAGTTTAATGCTGGGCTGGCAATTTAATGAATGACAGATGCTCCCTATTACCCCCCTCTCTTCCCAGAAAGGGAAAGGAGAGAGAATAAGGGAGAGAGACTTATGGGTTGGAAACTAAACTACACAGCTTTAATGATATATACAAATATACACAAACCCAGTATTGCGCTTCCCACCCAATAATGCTTGCATGACCCTCAATGCTAATAGAAAATATGAAGTTATACTCAACCTAGAGAGCAATCGTGAGCTGAGCGCTTCTAGCAGCTAAGGCTGAGTGAGTGCCAACACTGTGAGCACACAGCTCCAGTGAGGACTTGGCGAGGGACGACCAAAGACATAGATGGATGTCCCAGGAAGGCAGCCATAGATGAATTAAAGACTTGACCCCATGAACCCTCAGATTTATACCAAGAATGATGCTTATGGGATGGAATACTTTCTTTGGTCAATTTTGGGTCACCTGTCTGGTCCGCTCCTCCCCTCAGGAGAGGTGTGGGTGTGTGACCCCCCTTGCCCCCTCTTTGTGGCCTTGGTTCTGCACACCATTCTCTAGAGTAACTATAAACACCGAGTGTTATCAGTCCTAAAGGCAGACACTGACTGAAAGACACACAGTTAATTTCAGCAAGTGCAGTTACTTAGAAGATACTTAACTGAAAAGTGAAATTACTAAAAGAAAAATTGGTTCTATCCTGGCTCAAACCAGAATAACTTTCTAAACTTCTGCTATCTCACAGACCTCCCCTGTTCTTAAACACACACAACAAGAAGCGGGAACATGTCTGCACCTTCAAAAGCAAACTACAAAAAAGCTGGCATATAGCACCACTTCCCATTTTGCACCTGTTCTTATCATCTGCTCCTGAACGTTTCTTGGTGCTTGTTCCTCTCTCCATATATATACTTCTCAGCCATTCCTCCACTCAACATACTGCCTGAATTCCCTTTTCCGTCTCCCTCAAACACTCCTATTCCTGGAATCTCCAGTACTGCATCCTGTTTTGGATTGGAGGCAGCTACACTAGCTTGCTTTGCCAATTTGTCTACCTTCATGTAATGCATGCAAGCCTTGCTAAGCCCCCAAAAGACAGAAAGTAACAGCACAGCTGGAAATCAGGCAGAACTGGCTCCACAGATCGATTCACCACTCAAGAAGTGTCTGTAGCATACAGACCAGTTTGAGGACTGCAATAATCAAACACATCTCCTGTAGGCTTTTTTCTCTTACCTATAAACCTTGTGAAAGGGAGGAAGACAGAAAAGTAAGAGGGCAGTCCTTCTCACCTGATCCATATAATTTCCTATGATCTGATCTTGCTTGGCAGCGCCTAATCAGATCTGGCGAAATCCGATGCTCCAAATAGAATGGGTTGTACACATCATAGTGGGGCCATTGGTACACGCCGTGCAGTTCTGCTTTCCAGTCACCAAATGAGGCTCTGGCAGATTCTGCGGAGCACAAGTAAACATCAAATGCAAGAGTTCCAGACATAACACATGCTGCTTGGCTTCATAAGGCAGGCAGAGTGCCTTCAGGGCAAAGGACAAAATATTTCAATATTATCTGCTTCAAGAAAAGGAAAAAAAACCAGAAAAACTAAAGAGAACACATATACACATAATGTCAGATTTCCACAGTGTGCTAGCAAACATTGGAATTAAATCTGCCATGAAAAGCTATGCATAGCCTGTCTTGGAGTTCCACAATAAATGCCTAACTAGTTAAAATACAGAAGGCTCCAAAGATGGACAGCAAGACAGAAATTAACAGGAAAAGCAGGGCCATGTGTACAGAAAACCTCTGACTTATTTGGCTACCTACCTCCAAGACATTCCCATTTGGCTAATGGACCTCCAGACCTTCAGGAAGGTCTTGCATGGAAAAATAATGTGACTTGTGACTGCAGTCTCCTTGTCATCCAATTTCCATAGGAAGTCTGTCAGTGCTAAAATCACTGGTCCAAAATGACTTGAATTGTTGGCTGAGGCACAAGTAGACAGATCCGAGAATGCTTGAATCCCAGCCCTTTACTCAGTCCATTACAGCACAGCTGCCCTATTTTTCTTTCCTTTATTTATAATCTTTTTAAAAAAAACATGCACGTCTTGGACAGCAGAACAGTAAAGAACATTGCTGTAGTGCTTCATTTTGTCTGTCTAGAGTGAAAATAAGCAATATAGTATAACAGTACAGTAGAGAATGGGAATGGGGTCACCTGGATTCTGCCAAGCTCTGACATTTGCTTCCTTTGCTTCACCTCCCTGGACTTTAACCTACCGGTTAAAAAGTTCTTTACCACATTATAAAGTGCCTTCAGTTCTGCAAGTGTGTTGCAACATAAGAGGCAAACTATTATTGCTGTAAAATTCTTTCCTCCAGGTATTAGCAGAGTCAGTAAAAAAGAATAACTAAAACAGTCAGATGGAACATAAGAGACAATAAAGCAAGAATTCAAGTATAATCGGCTTGAGCATGACGTAAATTGGGATGAACGCTAGAAGTGAGGCCGTAACGAATTTATACACAGCAGATGATGGAAAAGCCAGTGTTCCAGACCAGGAGCACACTTCTTCCTGCTAGCTTACTTCTGTGAGAGCATGAGACATGCTGCAGTGAGTACTGAAGAGAAAGGCTGCCAGAACTTAATTGCTTTCAGAAGGGATGCCAAGAGCTAACACTGAGCATGTCCTGTTTCACTAAAGGAAAACGGTCAGACACGCACAGAAAATGGAGTGGAACCGAGAGCAGAACTTGGACTTCTACAGATATTTAACAATAGCCTAAGAAGCAAAATAAGTACATTTTCTGAATCTGCTGGTGCTTTGGCTAATGTAAAGAAGGAATGACAGCACACTTCACTGTATTTAGTAAATCTCCCTATAAAGTAAACTTTGCATTTTTAAAAACAACTTTGATGAGGTTTAAAAAGCTGTACTTTAAAAAACCAAGTATTTATATTTGGAAAGAGAAATGGAAGCTGCCTACTTAACATAAGAGCCACTTTTCAAATATTTGTTCAAGAATTTAAAATATTTGCTGAAGAGAGACAATTATGAAGAGTCAGGTCATCCTGCCAGAAGATCTACCAGCTTTATAGCCTAAGGGCCACTCTGTTCAACAGGTCCTTCAGAAATGATGATAAAGCACAATTCCTAATGAGGACAAGTCCCTGGTTTGTAAGTCACTACTGATAAGATTGTGATGAACCAAGAAAACATTTATCTAAAGGCTGTTAGACACATGTTGCTTCTCCCTGGGTAACATTCATGCCTCAGAGTCCTTGATGGACTTCTCTGCACAGTATCTTGAGGATAAGGTAGGAAAAAGCAAGGTAGATCATGAACCCAGATCCAGGGAGAAAGGGGATTACCAAGAGCATGTCCTGCATTTCCATACCTTATTTAAGTATGGACTTAAATGAATTAGCTACTGAAGTAGCAGAGAAGCAGGGAAGCTGAAGGAGATCAGGCTCAGAGATGAGAGCCTCACATGTTCTACCTCCAATGATTAGGTTGCCTGTCTGTGTCTGGTGAGGCGGGCATCACAAATCGATCAGGCACAGAATGGCCAATCTGTACGGAAAAGTTCTGCTAGGCTGATTAGCTTGGCTCTAGTGCCAGTGTTACCAGCAGGGGTGGGTGAGGAGGGAGTTTGCTAACAGGCATGCAGGAGGAGAAAAGAAGCAACAGCAAGGGCCTGGGGAGAAGAGAGAAGACCACACAAACACAAAAAGATTAGGTAGTACTGCATTAGTTATCATGCAACATGTGGTTGACTTTTTTTACTTATTAAGGTCTCCACCCTCAGAAAAGAAAATACAGCCACATGGGACTAAAAACATATTATCAGCTTATCACATCCTTGAGGCCAAGCAACTATAGAGAAAGCAACCATTCAGGTACATCCCTGTGCCAAAATCTTCCCTTACCTAATTCTAGGCATCTTCTGGCAGAACCAAGAGCCTGATGACAGCACATGCCCTGTAACTCATGTTACTGGCCCAGGCTCCTATTCTTTTAAAGTGCCACTGTGCCTAAATTGCATGTACATCATTTTGGCAGTCTGAGCATGGGAATAACTGGCAGAGGTTGAAGCACAAGATTGTTGTGAAGCAAGAATCATAGTATCATGTGCAACCTTAGACCACTGAGATGTGATCTCTGACATCTCAAAAAGCAGCAAAAGGAGCAAGAAATAGTAGGGGGGAAAAATCTGCTATGTAGTAGCACGTGCTATCTATTGGCAAAATTTGAAAAGAAGGAGCATGTTAAAACATATCAGTACATTAAACATGAAAGCCAGACCACCCTCCTTCTTTACTTGAATGATGTGGATGTTGCGGATGTGTTAGGTTTTTCCTTGTCTTCAATAAATTCTTTACTAAAGCTTCTGTTTTCTTTAAGTGCCTTCCATTACTTTGTGTATGAGCACTGGTGTGCAACCCTCCCTTTCAGTTTTATTCATGTAACATCACAGAGATTCATAGTGGGATGTCATCTCTCTGGACATCCAGAGAAGTTTTGGGAAGGAAGAGAGACAAGGCCAGGCTACTAGAAAAGTTCTGCAAACATATGTTTTCAGTAGGAATACTTGAGAACTTTCAAGGAGTAGCAGAAGCTAAACAACTGTTTCAGTAATGCTGTTTATATTTTACCTTGAATCCCTCCAGCATGTGAGATACTAGGAAGGTTCTTCGGCTGTACATAAGCCAGTTTGAATGGAGGGACTACAAATGGTACCTCCTGACCATCCAGGGGCAGTTTAGAAAGCAGATAATCCTCTGAACAGCCAACTTGGCGCTTCACTGACACAGAAGACAATGGAGGCTTCTCTACAATCGTTGGCTTGCTTGTAGCTACTGCTTCAGATTCCTGCACCATGGAAACTGCTAAAAATAAAGAGCAAGAAAAAACAGACAGTCCATAAGTGCATTAAGATTTGAACAATACTATGAACAGATCTCTTTTATTTAGTAAGCTCTGTGCTTGATACATTACTTAACACTGCTAGTATTCAGTTTTACTAGCATTCAGGACTAGCACCTGGAAAAGATGCTCATCCTCCTGACACCTGTACTGATCCAAACCCTTTGTTGACTAAGCCTCTATATTTATAGTTACCTTGAACTTCAATGAATTTTTACAAAACGTACACTTTTATCACATAATAGTTCTTCAAACAACTAAGACACAAAAGAAAATCCTAACAGTAAATCCACAGGGAGGTAAAAATAAAAAGTGTTCACTCAGAGTCTGAAAGATACAAGACCTTAACACAATCTTGGGTTAAAAAGTTGGCTTTTTTTGACAGCATTCCAGGCTGCAAGGAGCAGACTTCAGACAAGTGCTATTTTTCAGTTCCTGTTCCAATTCATAACACTTAACAAGCATGTGTTCAATCTCCAAATGGAGGTATGGAAAGAATTTTGGATGTTGTAAAAGAATTCAAGTTTATCAGGGGTGACACAGTCATTTTATTAATGGTAAATCTCATCATTAATGAGCCAGAACAACAAAACCTTTAGTTGATGTCATTATGTCAGAACTCACGATCATTTTTTTCTTTTTCCACGCAGAAACACCATTTACAGCAGTTTTTTATACATTCTGTTGCCATTGTTTTCAGTGTTGCAATTTAGAGGAGACCACAATCAAAGATCCAGTGTAGCTCTCAAACCTGAAAAACACAACAAAACAAACCGTATTAGATGGGAATAATTGAAATAAAAATGCAATATTATCAGTTATGTAATACATGATTGTATTCATACATTCAACACAGTCTCAGGGTCAATGAGAAAGTTACTTCCATCATAAAAGGATCAGAGCCATCAAATTTGTCTCATCGAGACAAATTATTTTTTATATAAAAGCACAATGAAAATAATTTTAAGGTATGGCATTTGTCTACTTTCAGCGACCCACCCAGACAGGTCCCTGTCTTTCAGGAACACTAAAATTCTCCTCATATTTGTGTGTGCCACTGAGTTTACTCAGCTTTACAGCTGTTTTGATGTGGTCTTGTCAAGTAATTTGCAAGATGTGTTTTTTATTCCATTTCCCTTGTTCATGTTTCTCCTATCCTCTTTCACTCGTGTACTATTTTCTCATACATCCACACGTGTTTACATTTTTCACTCAACATGCTCCATGCTTTACATTTGAAAACAGTCTTCATGAATTATGCCAAAATTGCCTTCTTTGAGGAACTACTGCTTTCTCATAATTGTATACACATGAAACTGAAGACCTGTTTTATTATATAATAGTCTGCTATGCATACAGAAATAGAGCACGCTAACTTCCAGCAAAATATGAGGCATGTAATCTACTAAAGAATGAGAACAAGTCTGTAACAGCTGGTTAACATTAGAAGAACTTTATGACAATACTAACTGGCCTCATTTAAATGTCTTTATTCATATCCTTTAGCTCTCTTTTCAGAGGGACACAGACAGCTGCACTGCCTCCTGTCCAAAACTTTAGCTGTCTGTCTAGTCCTTTTACATGTACCTAAAGCACACAAGGTTCTTTGCAGAACATACCCAAGACATGATTCCAACTCCATGGAGGTTAGAAGAAGACACCAAACAGAACATGAACACAAGCTGAAGGGATGGGAAAGACAACAAGTAAGAGAAAGGAGGAAAGCACAGAGAGAAGGTGACAATTACACAAAAATGGACACATTTGCTCAGTTATCTCAATGGCAAGAAATTGCTGAAAGCTTCAATGCTCCAGCACAGAAGACATTCCCACTTGCAGCTTGAACAGTGCCATCATTTTCTTTGTATGTGTATTCAAAGGCAGCCAGGGAACCATACAAATACAGTTCATGGAAATATCATTTACATCAAAAAACCTTTCCTTTTAAAAGTCCCCCAAAACTCTGATGGATGCCAAGTGGAGATACTGAGCTATGGACACTTCATCTAACTTAGAAAACATGTGCTTTCTTGTCGTAACATTACTTATGGGTAGGGTGCACTGAGAGATATCAATACATGTATCAATTTGCAAACACTGACTAAACACAGCATATACTTACTGACCTACTCTTATGCACTCTACAGTACCTCAGCAATGCTACTTATGTTTTAACTTATGGGTTCTGCAAAGTCACTAAGAGGACGTGGCTTCATAAGGAAGCTTTGAATTAACCTGTTATCTTTAAAATACAAATGTGGAATATAATGAAGGTTTATTATTACAACTACATAAAACTCTTCCAGAATTATTCTTAAATCATGAGTTACCACACAGTACTGATTAGAAGGAAATTCTTAAAATATATCCCCACTAGACCTAAGCCTAAGTGAACCATTATTCTACTGCAACAAGAGCCTAAGGGAATATTTGGTTTAGTACAATTTATCTGAATAATCTTTTGCTGGTTTTACCACTAAGTGACATTAATAATTTCATCTGCTTCTATATTGTGTTTTGTACTCAACGGACCAAAATGAACAAAATGCAAGTGACCTCTCAGAAGCGGCCTGAATACTGGCACACATTATTCTGGAAAACAGAATGCTACTGCCTACAGCATGGGGCTCTAACCAGATAGGGCAGGGGTACAATATCTTGCTTTAAAAGGGACACCATTACTCTGCACAGAATCCATCACTCAGTACTTGCACTGATCTCAAAATTGCCCATAAGTACAGTATGAGATCTGCATCAAAAGTTTTCAGAGGCAATGCCATTGACTCCAGAACCTGCTCTGCATCTTTACAGAAGCACAAAAAGAGGCACAGGAATTTCTCATAAAATTCTCCATGTTTCTAAGGAGCAAATTTTCACCCCTGCTCCTCCCTTGGAGGCGTACTTGCGATAGCTAAGCCTGCTAGAATTCAAAGTTTACTTTAAGGTTCCCTTGCAGTGATTTTCCTTCCCAGCTGTCCTCAGTACACAGCTGGAGTTAATATTCTTTACTTCTGCTCACCATGTTTAAACTGGGCTGAAACAGCTGCTTCGTTTGCTCTAAGCTTTGCAACAATGGTATCTAAGCCTCAGTGGCAGTTTGCGCAGGCAAAACAGTCTTTTATCTCAGAATGTCCAGATTGAATTTATTCGCTACTGCTGATGAAGAAACCAAAATGTTAGTAACCGCCCTGCTTTCCAGCCACATAAAGTGGAAAAATTGGTTTTTCTGCATCACAGAAAATTCAGTTCATGGCAGTAATTTCTTTCCCCAGAATTGTTTAGCTGGAACAATTAATGTGAGCAAATAAATTTCAATTGTCTGTCACAAGCAGTTGCCTTTCCATCATGGGGTTGAGTGTCTTACCTAGAAAGAAACGGCTACATACAGGTATCAAGGATGTAACAGCAGCAAGGCAATTTTACAATTTTTGTACTTCTATCATTAAAAAAAGACCATGTTTTTTACAGTAAGACCAAGTAACCCATGACAGTCTTTGACCATTACTTTTCCCCCCCATTTATCAATATGCAAACATTCATACATTTTTTTTCTATCTGAAGACAAATATAAAGCAATTCATCACTGCTATTGTACAGAAGAGAGCACACTATTTACAAATTCCTGTATGGTGGGCAAGGTAGTATCAGTAGCCAATGCCAAAGTATATAGACACATAGCTTAGAGTTTCCAGTTCAGTATTTTGAAAAGAAAGTTCCAAGAGACTAGAACACTGTTTACACTTTTTTTAAAGTTTAAAAATGTGGTGGTTTCAGTGACAAAATTTGTACTTGTGTTCCTAGATTCACACCACAGCCATGTTACAAAAAAATTCCAGCATTTGCTGAGGGACAGATCATCTAGATACAGTGCTCCCTCATTCTGCTTTGAGCACCCTTTTTTCTTTGTGAAATCACAACATTGACAGTCTCAATTAATTTTAAAGTTTTAATTCACTTAATTAAACCACAGAGATAAGTATATTTGTTTTAGTTCAGAAAGAGCAATCCTGGCAGTAAATTAGATGGCTTGGCTCCCAGTTTATGTATTTTCTCCTGTCTGTATTTCCCAAGTTGCCTGCAGTTAGTTATACAACTTTCACTGCATGTAAAAGTTTTGTTTTAGCAGGTTCTGTAGTATATTTTATTAACTGAAAGGAACAAAAATCTTGTAGATGATTAAGCAAGTATGTCATGATCTTGCCAGAAGCTGACATTTCTATCAAAGGTTAAACTTCTCCCACATGGCAGAACCTTTTGCTGGTGTCAGCTACCCAAATATCCTCAGTATATCATTTAACAGTTGTTAAAAGGTTCCACTAAAATGCATTTGTCTGGGAATAAATTTACCAAATAAACCTGAACCGCAGAGACAGTTGTTACGTGCACCATCAAATTCCAAAGTAGTACTGACTCCCCAGCAATGCCAACCACCTTAACAAAGTGTTAGGACTCCCTGACCCTATCTTGAAGTTTTTGGGTCAGTTTTTGTTAGGCCATATGCATAAGTCAAAGATATCCTCCATTTTGGGGATATTAGACTGAGAAAAGGACAGGAGGAAAAGGAGAATTATCCCTGATTTTCAGACAAAAAGCCGAGATAGAGAAATCAAATCAATTGCAGCAGAAGAGGGACCTGAACCGAGATCTTGTCACTCTGTCTCAAATTCTCTCTTTCTTGGTGTTGTCCACTGATTTCAGTGAGATTTTTCATTTCTCTCTTCCCAGTATCAAGCCAAAATAAGATAATCAAATGCAACTCAGCAATAGTCCTTCCACACTAAGGCAGAAGAAGAGCCAAGGTTATTAGAACATCCTGGAAACAACAAAGTTTAAAAACCAACCACACACATACACAGAGCCTAGAGAATTACAGTCACTACTATTTTAATGGGTTTAGATGAAGAACATAAATTATCTTAATGATTTCCAGATCTCTCCGATAGAAATTCTGAATGAGCTAAAATCAGATAAACAGAGTATCAAAGACTTCAGTTCCAGATGCCTCCAGAATGATTACAAGACAGAGATGTTTGGAGAAGAAAGTAAATATTTTCAACAACTCATTAAATAAAAAGGACATGATAGAAAACGGATGGTCGCAATATTAAATATTAAATGTTGAAAGCCATCTGAAAAGAAATGTCAGGCCTTTTTGCTGCCTTATGATGAAAGGGTGTGTTTTGCAACAAGTTTGTAGGCTGTCAGTGTATTTTACTGGGTGTACTCACAGCTCTGCCCCATAGGACTTGATCAGGTAACACATTTAAAACCATGCATTAGACACAAAGGTGAAAGAGCTGATCTCAAACTGGGAAAGCTGGCTAAACCAGAGGTTTCAAACATTAAGAGATTTATTGCCAGCCATAAATGTATAAAATGCATTCTTAGATCCGTGTTCCAGAAACACCGCGGCAAAATTTCTAGTAGCACTAAGTCCTCACAAAGCAGAGGTGTAAGAGAAAGTATCTGGGAACAGATGATTGGTTGTTATTAAGCATTTGGGACAGATCCTTGAATGACGTAAGTGTCTACAGCTCCAGTAGCCCCAGTGGAGCCATGACACTTTGCAACATCTGAGGATCTGCCCTGTGGAGAAAGCAGGCTCCAGCTTGCCAGTTCACACTTCAGCCCAACACCACGTTTATGCTACCTCTGTGCCTTTCTGCCTGTCATATCCAGGAGATGCCGTCATATAAATCCTTCAAAGAGCACAATACCACTGTGGGTCTCCAGGTGATTAACAAAAACACCACAGCAAAAGCTGCTGCTGCTGCAGGTCAGATGGATTATCTTTTGACAGTGCAGATGCTGCAGAAATTTAACTTCAACAGCCAGCTGTTCTTCAGTTTCATTTCTAGGGGAGAGCATCTGGGAGCTGTGCATTGGTCTGGGCACCACGTTTTGAGTGAAGAGGGGTGGCTTGCAACCACTGCATCTCAAAACTGGTGAACGCTGTTAAAACACTTTAAATGGTTTTGAGAAATTTGCCCCCAGGTACTTTGCTACTGTTGTCCCAAAGCTGGGTCCGTTACCTGGTGTGCAAAAAGCTATACTACACACTACTATAGCAGCAAGAACAGTACGTGCACCCAGCTACACACAAAGCGCCATGCACAGGCAGACACTTGCCAAAGACATAAAATCCATGGTTTAAGAAAAAGCCCTATTTTGGGGGGACTGTAGGCAGGTACGATTTGTACCACCCAGACAGGAGACAGAGGCACTTCCAGTGGGTCTGAGCATGTGAAAAGACAGGACAGAAGCCTCTGTTCCTGTTCGTTATAAACCTAGAGAGTAGCAGGTTGTCTGGGGGAAGAGAAAGAAAGTAAACAAAAAATGTCATGCTGACACACACTTACCAGGTGCATGATAAAAGGCTTTTATCTATGCCTGTTTCAGGAGAACCCCACAACAGCGATATATGCAGTAACCAGCGGGTTTGCATGTGTGTACACACCTTCCTTCTCTGCTTGTAACCACAACTCAGGGGACAGCATGACACCTCTGGGAATTTGCACACAGAGATTATTCCAGTTCCTCTGCCTTCCAAGGAAATGAAGAAAACATGAGGTTTTCCTTTCTTTTGTGTCTGGAAAGAGAAAGGGATTTCACCCTGAAAGCAGTGAATAACAAAGGAGATGCTGAAGTAACACAGCAGAAGAAAGAAGTTTAGGGAAGGCTTTTGAAGAGCACAACCCGAAAGGCGTTCTTTTGAGAGACATCTTACAGTTTGACAGAAAAATGATGAAGAGATATGCAAAACTCTCCCAGTGCAGCAAATAAATGAAGAAAAACTGTAATTACATATTTAAAATTGAAAAAAAAAAAAAGACTATGCATCATTAGCCTAGTTTAGATGATGGGATTTTTTTGATGGACCATTGCACAGCTTTCCTGGGGCAAAGAGCCTAGTGGCATTGTTTAAGTAGTTACACAATTAAATCTGGTGACAGAAATAGACAGTAAAATGTTGCTGGGAAAAGTGTCACGCTCCATGATGCAAACAAACCACTAACTGCCTGGGCACAGGAAGCACCTTCCCGTGATGGTAAACGATGACACAACAGCCCATCAGGGGAAGCTCTCACTGATCCCAGAAACAGGGAACTGAACCCAACGGACCGCTGGTCTAAACCAGCACAGTCGTGTCCTGCAAAATCCTCTCATTCACTTACAGTTTGCTAAAGCAGAGTCTTACTTTTGAAGACCAGAAGGCCCATGATGCACCCTTGTCCCACCCGCCTCCGTTACGGACACCACTGGATGTCAACCCATGACTCCTGCGCTACTCTGAGCAACTTAAGCAGGAGGATACTTGGGGTTTATTTCAGAAAATATTCCAATAGCCAATTGCTTTCACTGTTAATATTTTAACTCCATTTCTAATTTATTTTTTTCCCAATTTTTATGTCTTTTCTATATTAAAAGTGTTAATTATTAGTAGTATCTCTTCTCTTCATTCGGATCTTAAAAGAGCAGGATCTAAATTTCTCTTATATTTCCCTTCAGTATGCCAAGCAGACCAAAGGAAGCCATGCAGACAAGCTTAAACTTGTAGATTTTACACCATTCAAGTCTATTTCGTATAGTTCTCAAAACATTATCCCGCTTCTCTGACCAGTTTTATTCAGCCTGATACCACAACTGAACTATGCATCTCAGACTCAACAATGTCACAGGATAATCTAGGGTGACAATATATTTCATTAATACTTGTAAGGGCAAGATTGCTCTCATACCCACAGCATTGTACTGAGATCCCAAGTTGTCACTGGTCCGCTGTTGCCTCTGCATTCTCCTGACTACATTCTGAGCAAGTGGAGAAGAGGAGAAGGATGGGAGCCTGCAGAGAGCATTTCCGAAGCATTCGGATAAGGTAATTTTTGCTGGGCTCTCCTTGGGGTAACAGTTGCACGTAAAGTTAAAAAACCCTTGTAATCAGTGGGAGTGCTCAATACTTCACTGCTATCCATCGGGATATGACAATTGTACAAAAATATTACTGATCCTGCTTTAGCAGGCTTCTCCCGAGACAAACAAAACCACCTTGGAAGTCACTCCTTAGCTGAGCTGTTGCCATAGTGGTAAAAGCAGAGCTCACTCTGATCCCACAAGCTGCTTTACACATTCTCCTGCCAAGGAGGTCTAGCTCTAACTGAACCAGGGCAGAAGCTTTGCCTGGGACGGCCATGTCCTCCCACATGCAGTTGTGAGAGATCATGCCATGTCCCACTGCGATTTTCCCTTCTCCCTCCAGCTTCTCTGCCCAGATGAAGATGGTCTAATATATGTCTTCCTTTGTGCAGGCCCTGAGCTGAACCCTACAGAAGGAGCACTTGTGCAATCTAGCTGTGGTCTCTTTCAGCTCAGCAGCTGCTTCTTCCCAGGGCTCCAGACTGGAAGAGGCCAAGTGGCCTTGAGCACATCTGCACACGCAGCCCAGGCACAGACCACCAAACAGAGTACGTCAAGAAGAAGAACTAATTGCTCTTGCTTACTTCCCTGAAGAAAAATAAAGCTGAGCAGGTGTGTGTGCTTGAGTTATTGTGCTACAGGAACAACTGCCTCTGCTTTCCAGGCACCCGTCGGAGAAGGGGAACGAGCTCTGGCACAAGTGCACAATTCAAAGTCATCCTTCTGACATGGCCCCTAGGGACACCCCGACTCTGGTTTAGGCTTGCACCTGCAGCCCTTAAATGCAGACTTAATCCAAGCCTGCCCCAGTATGCAGAAGATTAATAACACCATTTACAAGGGCCAAAAGAACAATTTTCATAAATCTGAGCCAATTTTTCTCATGCGAGATTTATATTTGAATTAAGAAGGGAACATTATAAATCTATCCCATGGTAAAGCTTAAAACTTGGTATTTTAATATGCTGAATCCCCTATGCTCTGGACTGTAAAAGTTGATAGTGTTTCTTCCTAATGCTGCATTAGGCAAGTAACCAATTCATCCAATTACTGAGCTGACAACACTGTTCCTGTGAACTGTAGATAAATTCACTGACTTGGACAGGGATGTACAATATGGTATGTATTGGGGCAGTAAACACAAAAGAATAAATCCATTATGTTGGACTGCAGATCATCTTGGACTCAGATGGAAAACAGCAAAGCAAGAGTTGAAGTCAGGACACCAGAAACAAAAACTTAAGAGACTAAAATCTCTGTAAAAAGAACTTGGCTTTTGATGAGAACATGGAAAGAATTCAACATAAGTCCTTTGCTCTAAGCAGATTAGAAAAAAAAATCATGACAATCACTGATGGTTACTTTATAATTTACCTTAAAACTTCAGGCCTTCTTTATGTATTCTGTGTCAGGTTTTAATCCACTTTTTTTTTCTTCTGCAGTAATGGCAGGAAGCCACAGAAACAGAACTGTCAGCAGTCCCTCTATAGCCCTGATACCAAAGAGAACTGGAAACATCTGGATGTGTTTTTCAACAGGACAGCCAAGAAGAAGGTATTTTAGGCAAGAGCATCTGCCTGTGCAGTGGAGTTCCCTAACACGGCTAAACGTGTCTAGCTTTGAAAAGAGGGGCGTTGGAAAACAACTCAAGGCAACACTGAAAGACAGCACTGAATGGCATCCAGGACGCCTCAGCCTCTGCCATGACCACAGAGCCACATAGAAAACACATATAATATCCAGACAGATAATGAAAAATAGCTCCTTCAGTTTGTATGAAAGAAGAAAACCCAAACAGTTTTGCATGAAAAATAGTTTTGTTACCATTAAAACTATTTTAAGGGAACCCTCTGACCTACAAGAGTCAAGATGAAATATTTCTTTACATATACATGCACACAAACATCTACTGCTTTGTTTTAGTTGAAACAGGTTTTTATTAGTTATTGTACATTGGTTATTATTTTACATACAGTTATTATCCTATTTCATAATGAAAACAAAAAAATTTATATTATGGAGTTTCCACAGAATGAGGATTCCCTGTTCAACAGTTCTGCTCTTCATTGGCACACTATAACCAGTTACAACATTGTAGTGAGAGGAAGGAAAAATATAAGTTCTATAACTGAAGGCTAAAAGACTATGGCTGAGATTAAGAAAGGAAATAGGTAACTCCAGTACATCTCATATATGAAAACAGATTAAACGAATGACAAGAACAGGAAATGGGAACTAATCTTAATTCAAATTTAAACCAGATTGGGAGCATGGATCTGCAGAGCACGTGCACTGAGCTCAGGAAGCTGCCTAAACACACTTTAAAAGTCCAGAAGGATCCCATTTTTATAAGGTGCAACTACTTATTTTTTGCTTTAAATGGACGCAACCACTTTTAACAACCCCAGCAGTGCCTCTCAAAGAGCTGTACTGGCTGGAACAGCTGGCAGCTGCCCAGGCAGATGAGTGGTAACCAGGCACTGCATAAAAGAGACAGTTGTAAATAATTTTGTGTAGACATTGGGAGAAATCAGCAGAAACTAGAACTGTCTCAATTTTATGGGAGCTTCTAGCATCCCAATTATTATTGGCCAAATGCTGCTACAACTATGGGGCACAGCAGTGGGGCTCTGCTCCCTTCTGAGAAGACAGAGGTCCTGAGAGCAGAAGTTGGCAGCACAAGTTTATCATTCCCTTTTCCTCTCGCGGGACAGATTTGCTCAAAGCAAAGGGAACAATGGCTACACCATGAACATGTGGGGGCTGGGGGGGGGGGGGGAGGCTGGTTTATCCTGTTGAGTTTAAATCAACACTTTGCAGGAGATTTTTGACCCATGATTTTGCACATTGGTGAGACTAAATCTGGAAGTCCACGTACCACTGAACTGGACAAAAGTCAGGATAATACAGGGAGATGTTCTGGGTTTGATCAAGGTTTCACGGAGGAAATTTTAGCTACTCTGGTCACTGCTCAGGAGACAGAGACGCCGAACAGGAGCCCACCAGAGTTCTCAATCCAGAGGCTGATGATCCGATTTTGCAAAAGTAAATTGGAAAAAAAACAACCAAACAAAAACCAAACCCAACCCAGAACTAAGAGTTTTTGAGTTTTCCTCTATTGTGAAATGCAACTGGTCTTGAGAATGTTTTGTTGTCACCTAGAAGCTCAGTGCCAAACAACATCTTATTAATCTCTCAAACAGGAAGCACAGCTTGATTTTACACCAGTCCACTGCTAACCACAGAGGTGCTGCTACCCTGAGCTACTTTTAAACCTCCTTCTGACTAACACTCCTCTCTGCAGTGTGGCAGGCACTTTCCTCATTGGAAGAGGTATGCCCACAGCGGACTGGATGCCTGAATTTTGCAAGGAGAACTCTTCCTTAGTCCCCCTGACCTGCCTGCCCAGCCCCTGACAAGCCCTGATCAAGGGCTGGGCTCTGTTCTGGCCACATGAATCACCTGACGCTGGACACTGGCCCAGATTCAACAAGCAGCGCGGGCAGGGCCACATCCAGCCCCCTCTGGCTGGAGGCATGAAGGCTCTGTGGGAGCCAGGGGTTGCATTCCCGCATGCAGAAGGCACTCTCCTGCTGCTGTGATGAAGCTGTCTCACAAAAGCCAAGCAGCCTTCTAGCTCTCCATGTTCAGATGAAGCCGAGGTGCTACACGTGTGTGTTACCGTATCCCAAGCACGTTGTGCCAATGAGGCCGCAGGGGGGCCCGGCACACCACCCCCTGCCTTGCCTGGCACCCGCCTGCCCAGGCTGGAGCACACTGTGCAAGCCCACATCCAGATTCCAGGCTCCAAAGCACGGGTGCCAAATTAATTTAAGTGCCTAATAGGTTTTGAGGCCACTGGGTCATGGTCCTTCTAGATTGCTTTACTGGACTTCAAAGCTGTTTTTTTTGCCAAAGCAATATCTCCAGAACTTACTCTTCAGGCCAGACCCAGAGCTTATTGCAATGACCACAAGAACCCACCAAACACTAAGGGCCTTTGTTTGGGGCAGAATTATCTGTTCTCTCCAGTTTAAGTGTGGTTATTAGATCACTGAAAAACAAAGCTTCAAAACAAAATCACCAGGGTACAATTTACAGGAAAGATAAGCATCAGATTTCTGACATAATTTTTTTTTGGCTCCGAATTAATGTAAACTTAAGCTGTGATGACAGGTAAACAAACACTCATACTAAGCTTAAGAGAAGTGTCCTCACATTCTGCATGGTTTGATGTATTGATGCAAGAGATATGATGCAACACAGATGAGTCCAAACCAAACCCAGGATTTGAACCTCTTCCCACATGTGGCTCCTCAGTTTAGGTCTGAAGATTCATCCTGGCTGCAAGAGGCTATCAATATATTTTTTCTCTGCTAAAGCAATTTTTCTGAGGGAATCTGAATAGAATGACAACCAGAATGACAACATGGCTTACCCATAACAGACTGTCCTACTTAAAGTCAAAGCCCGCTTTGCCTTTCACGTTAAAGAGATGAGATCTTAGGTTCTCTGCTGACAGAGATTGGGTGTTGTCCTGCTTAGATTAGAGAGAATATTTACCAGATCTAAGGTATCTTGGGAGATAGCAATTCAGAGTAAACAAAGTAGTTTTTTTATAAAAAGAGTCCGAAGAGGGGAGCAATAGGTCAGGATATGCATCACGCAAAACTCACCAAATGAAGCAAATAGCATTTTTATCAAGCAAACGAGTTCAAGAAATGTTTCACCAAAGTCAAAGGGTACTGCTGGTATAAGCTGAAGCAGGCAGGATTCAGAGGAAGACAGAAGGCCTGAGCCAGCCAAAGCCTGGCTTCCCAGTGGAGGCTGCCCTTCGAAGGCAGGTCCTCTGGCTCTGCCCACCACACCTGGGGGCTGTGACGGCCTCTCCTGAACTTGCCTAAAGGGCTGTCTGCTACCAGAGGGGCAGGTCGGCTCTCCCTTGCCAACAACCACTCCTGTTGGATCTAGTAAACATGCAGCTGCACTATGAGCTGGCCCAGCTCACCGATCAGATGCAAAACTAAACCACCAAAATAAACAAACATGGGTTTTTTTAAAAAAGTAGTTTTCCAACTCCCCATGTGGTTGACTGCACAATGTGGGGTGAGAATGCGCAGTGAGGAAAACGGGGGGGCAGAGCAGGGCTGCCCTTTTCACAGCCAACCCACAACGTCGGGGAGTGCATTTAGAGTAACACACATCCAAAACTAAAACACCTACGAGTACGATGAACAGAGGCTGAGCAAAAACCAAACCAGCTGACAGGAAACACAAGCGACAGAACAAATAAGTAAAATGGATGAGCCTACTGATCAGGACAAAGAAGAAGATACCAGAGTCTTACCTTCCTCTCCAACATTGTAAATTAACAGCCTACACACATATGACTGACTGAACAAACCTGCCCACATTCACTCTTTCCATAGCGTAAGAAGAAAGAGGATTTAATCACCTGGGGTTTCATCACCTAAATTAAGTGCAGGGAATGGCAGTGGAATAGTTGAGACTTCTGTGGAGTCCAACGTACCTGTTGGGTGCAGTGTTTTTAATAGGTGTGATTTTTATAGGTATTTGCAAGAATCAAGGGACTCTTTAATAATAAATATATTTTTCTTGAAAATAAATATTGCTTAACCACGTGTATTCTGCAAATATATTTATATTATTTAACACATAGCTGGAAAAAGGACTAGAAATCAGACTTCCCTACTCCTGGATTCACACCCTGGCCACCGAGTCGTAGGATCACAGCTCACCCAATGAATATTTCTATATTGAAAGCAAGGCAAAACAGTTTCATAAGCAGGGAGTCAGAGACCACCAGCCCAGAACAACACAAAGGTTTATGGCTCTAGCGCTCTCCCGAGAAATGAAAAATGCAGATTCAGAACTTGGCTCTTCACATCTGGGTAACAGCTCTAGACAAAGCCTAGAAAGAATAATAAGGAAAAAATAAAACAACATGGCAATATACTCCTTGTGTGTTTTTAAAGTGGCCCTGATCATCTATATGTAATCTGAAAGACACCTGGGCTCTCCAAGAGCAACTTGTCAAGGAACACCTCGCCTCTGGATCCCTGGACATCTTGGGCACCTAACTAATCAACACCGTCACAATTAAAGGCACATCAAGCAGCAGACCTCAGTGCATTCAGAGAATACTACTGGAAAAAAACTGAGCCTGCACAGGTCAGAAAGCAAGGGGTAGGACTGCAAGGATCTCGCTCTGAGGGCTGGGTGCCCACAGGATCATTTAGGTGCCCAAGCATTTCACAGCTGTGGCCCAGTGTATGTCCCTTGAGACCTAGTTTGCTTCCTGCACAATTACAACAGCACAGAATGGAAGTGTGCATTGTTGCAATACTGACTTTCCCATTCTTATCTAGAGAAATACACTACATGAGACACTGGGCACCTTTCCACACCTAAGGAAAGCTACCAGACCAGCCTAATTTAAGATGATGTTTATTTCAGACCCCTGTTTAATAACCAGAATGATCTGAATCACCCAGGAATCCAGACTGCATGGCATGCATTTAAGAAGAACACTGTGGCTTTTGAATGGGGTGGTTTGAAAGCACATTCAAGACTGCTGCTTTAACAATGCTCTTGGACACAGCAGGTTATAACTTCGGGAAATATAATGTATTTTCTGATGCTAAATTCATCCAGTACACAAAGGAAACTCCCTAGCCGTATTCACAACTTCCTTCTGAGTTTTGGCTAAACCGCATCTCTAATTACCTGAAATATTCTTAGAGGTGGTGATCTAATTAGTTATTTCTTGCCTATGATAATGCTGAGATGTTCATTGACCAGAACATTTTGATTTTACAAGGGTATTTCATATAGCAGTACTAGTTTGAGACTGGCAATTTAATATCAGACCTAATTTATATGAAGGTTTAATTCTGTAGCAGTTCAATATAGTTATTTTCTATCTGCTTCCACTTCTCAAGGTCTGTCACAGTCCTGAGCCGAATCTGGGAAGGCGCTGTCAAACGAACACTCATACAGTGAACAACCCATCCCCAGGCACTGGGAGGTCTTCTCCCCAGCACCCCCACCGCCAGCACAGCGTGGTGCCAAGGCACCAGGCGCAGCATCCCCTGTGCCGCACTGCCCGGTGACACCGCTCCCTGCACCGCGGGGTCCCAGAGGGAATTCCCTGGCAAGTTTCAGCCTATGCAGGAAAATCGGGCAGATTTTAAAGAAATCCTTAAAGAATCCTGAGTTTACAAACACGCTGTCCCACTCATACACCTGTCAGTCCGCACCAGGGGAAATAAATACATCGAGCTTGTAAAAAAGAGCACTGGGTTGGTTTCAGGAGCCTCACACGCACGGTGAGAACACAGGCACTGACACATCGCGAAGGTACGGCTGCATGTTCGCCTTCAGACACCCCGGGCACAGGGCACTTCTCCTCCGAAGGCGAAGCTGGGGTTTGTATTTGCAGCAGCACCCACGGGTGCTGCTGCAAATACAAACCCCAGTCTCGCCTTCCCGATGAGCGAGCAGGCAAGGAACGCACCCCCGGGTGACCCGCGCCGCGCCGCCCCGCTGCGGTACGCGGGGCTC
>VZRW01005381.1:318158-337907 GCA_013398125.1 Aegotheles bennettii
TGCCCGGCCGCTCGCCGCCTCTCCCGCCCAGGCCTCTCCTCCCGCCCGGCGGTGCCGGCCCCCGCCTGCCCTGCCCAGCCCGGCACTGCCGGGCTCGCCTCCCGCACGGCCCTCCAGGTGCACTCCCGCGGCGCTTACTCACCCATCCCTATCGCAGAGGGGGTTTCCCCGCTGGCCTGGGACTTGCCCGCCTCACCAGAGCAGCTCACGGGGGCAGGTTTATCCCCAAATACCTGCCGGTGACTTGCCCGTGTCGCTCGCTGGACCATTAGACTGGCCAAGCCAGGGCCAAAGACACCTTTTGCTCTGCTAGAGGCAAAACCAGGCCTATGTTTTAGGGGAAAAGTGATTTTTAATTGTTTTTACACTGTTCTTAGTAAATGGCAGCTCCAGCTGGAATATGGATCCCTGTCAAGTTAGGCTTCACGTAGACACATGAGAGAAAGCCCCTGCCACAGAATGCAGAGTCTGTAGGGTAACTTATGGATCACACACGGGGCACTGGGTCAGAATTTCAGCAGGAAATTCTGGTCCACAAAATTCCTTGCAGGTGGCAAAAGTTTTGTGAGACTGAGGGTGGTCTCTCCCTCTCCTGTCCTTGATTCTGGTTTCTGATAAAGAACTAGAAGTGATAAAATATCTCAGGAGGCAAATATGAACAAGAAGCTGGACTGCATTAGTAGGAAAACAGGAGTATTTCCTCAAGGAAATGCTGTTACCACTCTAAGAACATTAACATTTCCAGGCAGTGAAGTTTTGCAGAAAATCCCTAATAGCTCTTGAATTGCAGCCTTTGGTGGATTCCCCATCCACCAAGACTGTAGTTTTTCTATTAAGATATATTTTATTTTAAATTTAATAGCACCACAGACCTGCTGCTAACTAGGAATTTCATGCCTGTCATCATGCAGTGTAACACAGCTACTTCGAGCTCCAGAGCCACTGCAAGGGGAGACCCTCTGCCAAAAACACAGACTCATAACATTTGAGCTAACAAAGCATCTCTGTTCATCTCTGCACAGAGCCAGTCGCGCAGTACTGGGGTATCACATCGCAGAGTGGCTCTGATTCCTGTTAATGGAGCTCATGGGAATACACGTGGTCGCTATTTTAAAGAAATACCAGTAACCTGGTATGCTTCCAAAATTAAATGAGTCCTCCTGAGGTATGCATTAAGCACACATTGCAAGGCTTCTCACTGAATTAATTTACGTGATCGAACAGCTTTATTTTCACTGTTCACAGAAGTGTGTTGTTTAATTACCGATAAGATCCTTGTAGGCAGCTTGCTGCTATCAGGTTACGTGAGCTCCAGTGTTTTTCAGGTTCTTCAGCGACTTCTAGTCCTGCCTGAGTGGGTCTCCAGATGCTGGAGTCAGCAGTGCCGTAGTAGGCAGCCTTTGGGACTGCAGGTTGCCTCTCTGATGAAGGAAAGGACATTAAAAGTGGTATTTTTGACAAGGCAGTTAAAGGAAAAAAACAGTTCACAAGACTACTTTCCTTCCTTCTTCCTCAAGGCAAGGCTGCCCTCTGTAATTTGAGGGGGGCTCTTCTCACATCCCTGGGGCTCTTGATTTTTTGGGACACACCTTCCATTCTGTTTTCAGCTACTTGATTGTTAGGAAGTTTGTTTCAATAAGCACAAAATTCAGCTGCACATGGTAAGGGACGTGGCCAACCTGATTTTGTATGGAGGGGGAGAACATTGTTGTGCTGTGATTTTTTTAGTTGGGATGGGAAAAAAACCTCCACTCTCCCTTAGATTTTTGTCTCAAACAAATCTAGTCTGAAGATCAGCAGTGAAACCAATTTACGACTGTTCTTTGCTCCCTAGACCTCTCTGGCAGCTACAAATACAATCTTCCTTCCTTGCCAGCCTCCTGGCAGCATAGAGAGTGCCCTGTGCTTTGCTCTAGCACTTGCTAATCTTTCTGTAACTAAACTTCCCTTGAGAAACCTGGTGATGTTCCTGTGCCTCATGATGCCTGCTTTTGGCTCTTCTCTATGTCCGCCCCAGACTGTTACTGCAACCACCCATCCTTACTGGTTCCCGATGCTCTGCAGCTGCACTTGCCTCATGCTGCCTCCACCCAGGGCACTCCTGGTGCTAAGACCAAGCTAATAAACTGGGCTGGTGTTGGCTGGCTGTGCCAAACCGCGGCGCTCTCGGCTCCAGAAATGCAAGGCTGAGACATTTGAGCAGCCCTGTGCAGAGCCAACAGAGAGGAATTTATTAGTCTGGGCTATGCTTCACCTCTCATATCCCCCAGCGAGGCCTGTCTCATCTGTTTTGAACCTCTGCACCACACACTTTTTCACTTGCTGCTGAGGCTGTTTATACTATTGGATTACAACTTTCCAGTGTTTTTCTCACTGAAAGAGGAGTAGCCAGAAGAGAAGACTGTAGAAAGTAGCTACAAGCAGGAGTGCATGTTACTGTCTTTGGGCCTCAAACCCTTAGGAAGTAGGCCTGAAACAATAAAAACTCCATGTATAAATACTGACACAAATGTTCTTGAGTAATTCTTTATATCTGCAAATGATTTCAAACAGACTAAGACCCTTCTTTACTTTCTGCAAGTACTCCAGTGAACAAAGTTTTAAGCAGGAATGCTGATGGAGCCTGCAGCTTTGCATAAATCAAGTCTTGAATTCTCCCTTGTGATCCTCCACATCAGAAACCTGATCCCACCACTTGTGCACAATTACTAAGTCATGCCAACTTCCATGTTAAAAAATCAAGTGGTTCAGAGGTTGAATCATGTTTCACAGAGCACACCATAATCTTTCAAGCAAAAAAAGTAGAAAACATCATTGCTTAGTAGTTCTTGCCTAGTTTGCAAAAGGTTAAATGCAGTTAAGCAGCTGAAGATTGCAGATAGCTTTCCTGGCTCTGCTGAGAATCCTTAAGAGGAAGCAAATGTCTAACACTACTGCTAGTGAATTATTTTCGTTTCAGAAACTAGCATGAAGTGATGTACTTATGATCAGAGTTAAAATCCAGTGTACATTGCAATAGCCAAGTGATGAGCTCAGCTGTCGGGACCTAAAAGGGCGTTATCAGGACAAGTCCAGCACACAAGCATACAGCGTCTCACAGCCAAACTCCATGTGTAGCCACACAATTAAGTTTTGTGGTTCAGAGGCTTTTTGAGAAAGAAAAGGATTTTGCAAATTAGATTTCAGTGAAATAACAGAGTCCTTTTCAGCTGACGTCTCTAAGTGGTTAATACACCTTTGTTATAAACAACTTCTGCAGCCAAAGGCTTTTACTACCATTGAAGCTTGTACAGCAGTAATCTTTATCCCCTGAGGTTTTGCTGGGAGAAACACGAAACTGTTTCCTCATCCTCCCTGTGCTACTCTCAGCTGGAGCCTGGCTTTTTCCATTCCCATCGTAATCTCTTCGTTTTGCAGGCACCTTCCCTCTGCCACAGAGGCTGGGTGGGGTCCACACACTTCATTATAGAAAGCTGCTATAATTCAGTCAATTACTATTATTTGTTTTCTTCTTTTTTTTTTAAAGTATGTTTAATGTCATGTTTTCCTGACATAACCCGTTGTAATTCTGTTCACCATCTGAGACTGCAGCCAGTTGCCTGCTCTCACGATGCTGCAGAACAGCTTTATTGCACAATGTCCAGCATCTTTTGAAAATATTGCTAGGATGCCTAGAGGAGCAATCGCACGGAGATACTTCGTTGTCCAAATGAGACCCTCTCTTTATCTCATTTAGATTTGATGTACTCTGAATTTGGAAAGAGATTTGCTGGCTTGTGATGTCTTGCCTTATGCTATAAGGCAGATTTTCTTTGTATACACACACATCATTAATACATTCTGATAATAAATCCAATGAGGACTCATCCTTCATGCACCACAACACTTTGGTTCTGTCTCTCCACAGCCAGTCCCACATCTGTGTGGGCTGCAGCAATTGCTTCTGAGCTGCATAACAGTCTTCAACCTTGTAAATGGCTGCCAGCCCCACCTAGCCCAAGTCAAGGTGAGGTTCCTGGGTGGATAACCGCTGAGGCACAGGAGTGCTGTGCTGGGCCTGGGCTGAAGTTTTTCAGGCCATCAGTTTCAGGCTGGAACGGTAAACAGGTGACTGTGAGTGCACATTTATGCAGGAGCAAAAGGTTCTGTTTCCCCCACGGTAGGCATTTCTTGCTGTTGCTACTGTCTAAGAATCCAGGATAATGGATCCAGTAGACTCAGGAGGCATTATAAACTTTCGTGTACAGTTGACAAAAGGATGAAACAGAGCCAAGGCATACTCCTTGTGTTTCCAATTGCATCCTTTTCTTGCCTAGCTTCATTAAGAGCCAGCTGCTCTTAATCCTGGCACAGGTTGGGGAGGACATTTTTACACCTGCTGAAAAAAGATAGTAGGATTAAATGTTGTCAGCATATTGACGCCTTCAGATTTTTTCTAGATTTGTTACACCTGCAAGATTGTGCATAAACAGTGCTACCCTAGCTTTAAAATGAATATGCACTTGGCATATCAAATCTGTCATTTAGATCCAAACAATTACAGTATTGGTTCAGTGCTTTAAACCAATATGTGTTTGCCTGGATCCATATAGTCTGCTGTTTGAAAACTGCATTTTCAGGGTAAAGGGTGAAAAAGAAAGGAAGAACTTTATCTGCTGGTGATTTCAGGGAGGATTTGAAATCTATGATATCTTTGAGTTCATGTCTACCTTTCAGTGCAGTAGTTGGACTCAGTTCAATAACAGAGTTTCAAATTGTTCCCAAACCTCCATTGTTAGGGAAAAAAAACAAACAGGAAAGGCCTGTTCCAGTTATCACTGAAAAAGGCCCTGTGGAGCACCTGACTCTTAAATACAATTATTTATTATAAATAATTTCCATGCCGTCACATTAACAAACATGAAAGGTCATGAACTCCTGTATTTGAAGCAAATGTGTTTGACATCTGGGATCTGGCAGAAGTTCCTCCTGTGGGACAGATTGTTTGTGCAGAGCTTTATTGAAGAATAATATTAAGAATGAATTACAAAATATTAGTGTAACTTAGTAAGAAATTATTGTATTTTACAAGACAGAGACATAGTAGATCTCACAGAACTATTTTAGTTCATCTGATTCAAAAGCATGTCAAGGAATCATAGCTGTGACCAGCTAACAGTGAAAATCTGTGGGGTTTAAGCACTGCAGTTAGAAATGGGTTGGAAAGAGAGGTCCAAAGGCAGGCAACTGCTTAAACACACATCTGTGTTTTCATTACACCCCTGCTCTATGAAGGGAGCAAGGAGAGAATCGGCAGGGAACCTGGGTAGCTGGGAAAGCTGGGGGCTGAGGGGACCAGGCCACCCCTACGCACACCCAGCCAGGGAGCAGGGCAGCTGGGCAGCGCCAGCCCCAGGCATCAGGCACCTCTGTGGGGCTGGGGACGATACCGAGATGGGCAGAGCTGTGGGGAGCTGGACACCATTGCAGTTTCTCTCTCCTCTCTTGTCCAGGCCAGTGAAAACCTCATAGGAGCATCCCTTTCCCAATACCTGGGGGATGCTTCCTGGGCCATTTGTGAAGCCTAGCCAGCCCCCCCAGGAGGTGGTTTCCCACTGGGCTAGGATGATCCCACCTCCTGGAGTACCTCTGGGGTGTCTCCCCAAACACTGTTTCAGTCCCACTTGCTTGTGACACTACCCAGAAATGCCTCTCTCAATGTGGAAGAGGTGATGAGGGGCAGCTCTCCAGGTCCTCCCAGTCTCCTTGGGGCCTGGGTACCTGCCTGCCCAAGCAAAGGGCAGAGCAGGTAGCCAACCCAGGGACAGAAGATGTCCAACATCTATCTGACCACTTTCTTGCATTCCCTTTTTTGGGACCTCAGGGCCAGGTGCTGCTGCCCTGCCCTGTGTTTTCACACCATCGTCTCTCTGGTGTCTGTTCAGTGATTCAGAGCTGGCCTCTCTCCCAAAAAAAGACATAAAACTACCAAAGGATGAGCAGATGTTCCTCTCCCTGGGACACAGGGGCCAGCCAGCTGTCACCCGCGCACAGAGCAAGGGCAACACACAAAAGGTCCTTCCTGAAAGGGACTGAGTCAAGAAACAGGCCCAGCTTGTGAAGCACAAAAATAATTTATTGTTTACAGTCATAAAACTCTTCTCTTCCTCTCACTCCCCCCCTTCTATTTTCAGATGAAACCAAACTTCATTTACCTTGCTTAAAGAGGGTAAGGACAAAAATCTGTCCCAGAAAACACTTTAAAGGCTGCTGGTCCAGTGGTAATGAGGAAGCCAGGAAGAATATCCGTGGAGGGCAGTGGCCAGTCAACACAGAAGCTGGAATGCTGTTCTTCCATCTAAAATTACTTGGTACACAACGAGAGCACATGCTGACTTCTAGCTAAAGCTTTGGGCTGGTCCCTCAGGGAAAGGCAAGGAGGCAGAAACAGTCTGGCTTGCTACTTAAAACCACTTAAGAAATAGCGTAACTAGAAACAGAGGTTACCAGTCCACTCTACCTTAATTTTAACACTTTAATCCAGCTGCAGGCTATTTGGCCATGTTCCCAGAAAGACAGACCAATATACAGCCAACCTGCTGCCCACCCTCCCAACCTTCACTTTGCAGGCCCGCTGGCAGTGTCAGCTGCTCCTCACCAGTGCACCCAGAAACACTGGGAACCAAACATGCTGCAGTCACAATCCTTGCTGATATCAGCAGAGATTTTAGGGCAGGAAAAAGGATGCACTTCCACCCCAAGGCAGGAGATTATATGTATTTAACTCATGTTTGATTATACACATAAATATACAGAATGGGGAGAACACGCAGCTCTTTAGAGACTGCTCCACTGAACAGACTGAAGTGAGTTACCTTCTTGGTACAACTTGATCATACACCCAAGCTGAGTGGTGCAGGTGTCGCAAACCTGTGTTTTAGCAGAAAGCTTAACAGCTGCGAACCGCAGAATGTTTATTCTTGACAGTATTTTCTTGACAGATTATTTTCAGGAATCCTGAGTCAGCAGTTATAACTCTAAGGACAAATATTTGTTTGCAGGACACTATAGCTTTGCCATGTTATTTACCTATGCTCCCCAAGCCAAAAAGTTTATATGTGTGTGACTAAGGCTGGCCTTCCTTGGCAAGCAAATATTCACTCGCCTCAAGTATTACATTCAGCTGTCACTATTGCTTTAACTCTTAGCTCCTTAAGAACTAGATCATATGGTAGCAAGGAATTCAAGGGTGAAGGGTTAATCATTTCACTGCAGCTTGGGGATTAAATTCACATTAAAAACACATGCATTTGTATCCAAGTGACATGATGAAAAATGTGGTGGGAGATGGAAGGTGCACTCATTCAAGCAAGCAAGGATTTATTGATCTAGTTCTTCAAGATCCTAGGAAACTTAAGTGAACGTTTCTCAGCTAATGCACTGGCTGCTCCCTTGGTTAAACTGATATGGTGGTTCCATGGCTGACAAGGATTTTCATTAGCAGGCAGGTGGAGGCTGTGTTTTGGTACTAGATTTTAGGGGGCCTTGGCAATCATTCTATAGCGGCATGATGACTGAACTGTGCAAGAGCCCAGGATAGCAGAAATTACATAGGCTAGAAAGAGAAAGAAAAGGAAATGCAAAAGTGCAGTTAAAGATCAGCAATCAGCTGCCATTTGGGACAGTCCTTATGAACAGTGATGCAGCCTATGCCTTGCATCAGTGTGAATGAGCTGAGTTCATACATGCTGTCCTAATGAGTTACTAGTGTGAGAAAATGTTGACCTGCATGAGAAATGGAGCTGCTCTACATCTTCCTGGAAAAAAACACATAGAGCTCATTTTTTCCATCACTGACGTGGCTGTGGGCAGGCTGACACAGAGGAGAGTTTAACAGCATTCAGCAGCACCTGCAGGTTCAAGGAGTAACCGGTGCCACCAAAAACAGAGAGAAGACGAGAAGGCAGGAGTTCTGGGACACAGAATACAGCCTGTGGTACTTCTCAAGGAAATACAATTCATAGCTCACCCTTAAGGAAGTGCAGCAGGAGGTTAAATCCCTGCAGGATATCAGTTTTACAGCCCAGCCCTTCTCTCCAGCAGCACAGTATCCTTTACCAGCTGGCTGGACAGCACTGACAGAAGAGAAAGTACAACCTCTTTCTCCTGTCCACGCTTGTGAGTCAGCTCCAGAGATACCATTGCCTTATCCACAGAGCTCTTGCTGAACTGGGAGACCCTTAGCTGGGAGGGTACTCTCAGAGCAGATTGGTCTTGCATAGTGAAAGAACAGTAAAGGCGATGGGGTCACACTATTCAGTCCTATGTGAAACCCCATCTAAGATAAACATGACAACATATACAACAAGAACAACCTGAAAAGCAGACTGTAACAGGTGTGGAAAAGAAGGATGCAGTGGCTCAAGTCTGGAAACTTCACATTAGGGTACTTGAGCTGCATGCCAGAGGCCAAATGTCAGCAACATCGTTTCCTTGAGTGTCCCTTCTCCACCAAATTGAGTGGAAAACCCAGCCATCCGGTGACTTCACTGGTCAGGCCACTTCTACCAAGACACCCTGATGGGGACTGAAGAACCAGAAGTCTTTGATCATGTGTCACAGACCTACTTTTGTCATTTTCTTTGAGCAGTTGTAGAGAGTTGTTTGCTTCTCCTGAAATTTTGCAGCCCAACATTCCTGCACTTGGCCTCTCCTCTTTCACTTTGCATGTGTGCCTGTTTCAGTATAATTTTTCTTGAGTGTGATTCAGAATTAATGCGTTTGTAGTGTAGTGAAGGGAACTGACGTGTCCTTGTGATACTGTAATTGAACAGCGGCAGTTCCCTTGAGTTCAAAACAGCTATAAAGATCTTTATCGGCTTTCTGAGTGGCTTGTAAATGGTCACAAGCCCAGGGAATGGTGTATTACCTACCTCACTTCTGCAGTGAGTTATTTGAGTGATGAGAATGCGAGAAAGCAGCTGTATGACATAAGTTCATTTACTTCCCACAAAGCCAACCAGAGCCAGGCTTGGCTGCCCTTGAGATCTGCTGAAATAAGAACATTCCACCTGCAAAACACAAACCTAACCAACAAACAGCCAAACCCCATTAGGCATGGGTCATTGATTATGGTGTGGGTGGAAAAGCCCTTCTTGTACTAAAGTCACAAGCTATGTAGTGCAGGTAGGAGTGAGAACTAGCTACTAGTTAATGATTTATGTATGAAGAAACCAGTTCAGTCTAAATTATATTAATGCTACTGGTTAAGCAGACAAATTTATTCTGCAGACCTAAGCCAAATTCTGCCCATAGCCTCATGTTCACTGCAGAAACCCCTGCCTTCACTGGTCCATGTTGTGCCTTCAAGACCCAGGGCAACTGAGAAAGGAGAGTGGCACCCTGTCAGGCTGGGAGGAGAGGTCATCTTCTGGGATCCTCCAGAAACACCACCAAGGCTGCAGCATGCAGCCTGTACACCCTCCCATACACCCTACAAACACATGCTGGGTAAAGCATGGCTGGTGTTTGGGGAACTGGGCAAGGGAGCCACCCCCATCATCAGAAGCAATGACCTGCTCCAACTTTCAGCAGAGCTGCAGGAGAAAGAAGTGCCTCAGATACGTCAAGCTCCTGGTACAGATAAAGTAGGATTACAAAAAATGTTAATTTGAACCTGATCATGCATAAACCCAGCAGGAAATGAAGGTAAAATACGCACATATACGTCCAAGTACAGGCAAGTTTACAACATAAAAACTGTGAAAGAAAATTAGCCTCTTGAGAATTAATTGTATTTTGCTTTGAAGTTTTCTCTGCTACTGTCATCTGTGTTACTAGCATTTATGATCACTAGATGTTCCAGTATCATTGATCCTCATTCAACTTGCTTTCCAGAGGGGTTACATGATTCTGACATGAATACTTACAGTGATCTTATATGATCACCACTAAACCAGTCAATGATCAAACTAAACTATCATTCACTTATACCTTTTGTGTTTTCTGTTTTTCAAAGGCCCAAGCAAAGCTAAAACACTTCATACAGCAGACAGTCTTGTCTCAGAGATCTTGCACACTGAAAGCCTTCCTTAGTACTTTTATACTGGTTTGTGCTTCATTTGCCTATGGCTGTGCCTGTCTCTTCCCTGTCCCATCCGTCAGCCAGCCATTGTGTCTGTATCCTGGTGAAGGATGATCCTGCTGGTGAGAGACAGGGATGTTGGAGGTCAAAGAATGAATTCATCCTTTTCCAGTTGTTGCGTGAGATGTCTTCATTCCAGAGCTATTTATAGTCTATGTGGGCATTTATAGTTGTAAGGAGATAATCTCCTTTTTAATATTCTGGATTTCTGGTTGATTATTTTTGTCCACAGTAATGACATCATAACCAAAGCACTGAAGGTTAACTAATGAGCAAGCTGGTTTTTATTAACTTTCTGGTTCATTGCAATTTTATCCCCCAATAATTCTCTTTTTTCATCTATGGGAATGACTTTACACTGGTGTGAACCAAATGCTGTCACTTACATCATCGTGGCTCACGTCAAATAAGAATGCGTGAGCTCAACCCTGGGGAATGGCAGATAGATACACTAGAGCTTGCTGCAGGTAGTATGCATATGTGGTAGGCAACAGCTTGGTCCTGTCATTTTATATTTCTCATAGATGTATAAGCAGAATGAGAAATTTTATACACATTATGAAGTTAATTTCCACTTGACATCATTAAGAAGTCAATGAAGATATCTCTCCTTCAGATGAGGACAAGTCTCTATGAGTTTTGTGCCTTGCTCACTGGCCTGGGGTGCAGACTTGGGCTGACAGGTGTTTCTGGTCACTGTAGGAGCCCTGGGATCACTGTAGAGAAGCTGCTCTTGCTTAGGAAACAGCCAGCCTTTCTGTTCCCTTCCCCTACCTGAACGGCATCAGATGTCAGAGTCCAAAGGGATATTTTTAAATGATGAACTATATTCAAGTGTTCTTGGGAATGCTGATTTGGATAACAAATCTGTGTAATCTTGGCAGGCCTTCTGCCTCTTTGTTTGCATTTCACATAATTACAAAATGAGTTTCTTGACTAATATGTTTCTTAAATCCAGCAATTTCTTATGAATACTGGAGAAGTCTGGTACTGGACTTTTAATTGTGTTTGCATTATGTGTCGGCAGCCAGGAAACACCACATGTTTTGAGGGTTTTGTCAAAACTAACCTTTGTAGCTATGATGTCACATGTCAAATACAGAACATTTGCAGCAAGTTGCTGATGAACAATCTCCAGACTAAGGTCCCAGTCTTGAAAAACATATGCACATGCATTACTTTGAACACTGCAGAACCTCAAGGAAGTCAACATAATCCCTTATAGGTTACAGAGAGGAACAATTTGATGCATGAGTTGTGACTCTGCAAAGGTCTGGGTGTGGCTTGATGTTTTAACAATATGTAGAGTCAAGTTGGTCTTTGAAGTAGGGTGAGGCTGAGGAATCATTCAGGGAAACACATAAATGAATGGCTTGTAATACCAGAGGAAATTCTGAAGTGTCAAAGGATATCTCAGGAAATCTTCAAGTACCCAAATATAGTAGCCACAGAGAAAGAGATACTGCAGTCATACTACTGTTTATTTACTGGAAACAATCTTTCAGGTGTACTGTAAAAATAATACATATCTGTTTACATTTATACCACTGACACTGAGATTCAAGACTTAAAATAAAACTGAGCTAAATCCAGACCTCATGTAAGATAGTTAGCAATCACTGACTTCAGCATAGTGGTGATCACATTGCACTCTTTGACTGGGCCAAATACTCTGTTTGCAAGCTGGGAAAACCCCATCCAAGGTGTGAAGAGCCTAAGGATGTATCGCATAATCAAGTTCTTACCAAGATTTTTAAAAAGCCTTGAGACTATCAAGCCAGCATGATATAGATGCAATTTCAGGAGAAAAGTGACCCATCAGGACCTAAAAGAGCATCTATTGCCTTCAAAACTGGGGAGTTGTGGGATTTTTTAAAATCCTCTTCATGAAGCCAGGTTCTGCCAGTAGGCTGGACAATCCCTTCGGCCATTCAGACCTAATATCTAATATCAGTGTGCCTACCAACATTGAAGAGTGAGAGGGGTACAAAAGCAGCAGATGGGCTGACAGCAGTGCCTGCATTTCCAGTGAAACACATGAAGAGCTTGTTGTACAGATGGTGGGTACAGAGGAACCTGGCAGGGAAATAACGGATCTGCCTTGGCTGTGAGAAAAGCAACTGAGGTCAGTGAGAGCCTAAAAGAGACACATAGCCTACAACTGGTCTCCAAAAAATGACCTGAAAAATGTTACATAGTGCCAGAGGAGAAGTGGACCTCACCCAGTATGTGCATGCAGTGCATGACCATAATGAGATCCCTTGTCCAGGACAAGCTCAAAAGGGAGAATGAGTGACTTCTGGGACACAACAGGGAATTGAATATTTCAGGAATAGATTGAATATTTAAGGAATTTTTTGTTGCTGAAGATCCTTTTGCTATCCAGCTACATTCCTCAATTCTTACATCAAGGTTACTGCATCATTATTCACTTGCTGGTGTAAAATGTATCTGCCTTGTACCCAAACTCTCCCCCCTCTGACTTTACCAGTATTTGTTGAGTTACACAGGGGTATCAGTTTGGCCAGTGGAAACCACTGGAGGGTTCTCAGAAGTTTGAACTGAGGACTGGAGTAGGTGAGATTTCCACCTCTGATGTACACACTTACATACATCAGATGCACTCCGCACTGAAACAGGTGAGGGAAGAGGCAGCTGCAGCATCAGAGACATCCACACACAAATACCTCTGGACCATTACACTCCCTGTGGCACTAAACCTTCAGCCCAGGTTACCTTTCTGGGCAGGCTTCCTGCAGAATCCCTCAAAGCCTAGTTATGACCATCAGCCTCAGTCTTTGTGCATGGCACCTGCTTTGTGGTTGAGCTATTCAGAATTGGTTCAAAGACTTAAAAAACCAAAATATGACAGGTGTAAAACATTTGTCTGCACTCATGTCAGCTGAATGAAACAATTTACTCGTGCCATGTTATCTTACAACCCTTTGACTTCCAAATGCAGACCCACACTACCACAACTAGTTTTAGCTTCTGTAAATTCTGCTCGCATACAGACACGTGCACAGTGCTTTACACACACACGGAAAAGATCCTAAGGATACTTTTTATCTTTCTGTTAAAGAGAAGCAGTCATGTAAATCAACAGCAGCTGAGGGTTTTGTCCATCCAGGATAGAGATTTATTTTAACAGTAGTGCCTGCTAGGCTTGAATAATTTTAAGGCATACTTTTATTCCTTTTTTTTTTTTTTAACATCTTTGTGCTATGAGATTTTCATTGGGTTCCAATACAGCTACATGCTACAGAAGATACTCAATAGCATATTCTGTGAATAAGCTAGACTGGAGAAAAACAGACCTCAAACTGTACTGATTCAATTGCTCTACTTGCTCTAGACAGAGAAAAACAAATGTAAGTTCTGCTGATGCTGGTACTATGTTTATGAGACAATGAAAGTTGACTCTTCTAAAAGCTGAGTGAAAAAAAAGGTAAAAATGAATACAGGCCCCCAGCCTGAAAAGGAGAAAGCTCTGTGTGAATGGCCCTGGACACTGCACTCAGTGGTAGTGGGTGACCAGGTACTCAAGCGTAGTTATTCTCAACAAAGTCATTGTCAGAGAACCACAAGCTGAAAAGCAGTTCTGTGGGATCCAGAAAACTTGTAAGTGAAATAACATTTTGTTGTCTGTGTCAAAATAAGTCAATGTCTTAAAAACATCTCAAAGTCAAATAAGCCAGATGATGGGACCCATTCAACTCTACTGCACTTGTTCATTCATCCCTTGCCATTCTTCTCCCACTGGCGCCTAACTTGACTAGCATGAATCACTTGGTTCATTTACTGGAATAGATTCTCCTTCCCAATAGTTGTGATCTGTGTCAAAGATTACTGCCGTTTCTGCTCTTGTTTACTTTTATCCCAATTATTGCACTGGCAACAGGTGCTGTACAAACACATAGTGAGAGGCATTCTTACCCCCGAGGACTGTCGTTTAAACAGACACGACAGCTGCCAGGCAGGAGAGGCAAAGAGCTGTCCCTCACCAGCTCTGCCAGGGAATGGCTATGCCATCCTGAGCCAGTAGCATGTCACAGCAGAGGAAAGCCACACATACCCAGCCCAGGGTCAGTGCCCTCATCTGGTGACTTGTGTTAGAAAATTCTCTGCAGTAGGTTAGAATAAAGAATCATTTTCTGAGCAAACCTGGAATTCTAGCTGCTTTTAGACACTCCCAGCCTCAAAGGAGAACGTGAATGTATACAGCAGTTACAAGTTTGCATTTTTAAATTTCATGTTGTAAAAACCTGACATGCATAGTCCTTTTTTTTCATTTGGTGAGAATTGCTGTAATATAGGAGCCTGCAATGGTCTATTGGGAACAGACCCCTGACTAGGAAATAGAGCGTTTAGATGTTATAAACTGCTAGTAATTTATCATTTTAAGATTGGCATATATTTTGGCAAAGTTAAAGTTGGCTGGAGTGATAGTGAGTGATGAAAGATGTTATAATGGTTGAGAAGTGGCTGAATTCCTTTGTTTCCAGAGTTTTCACTTTTTTTTAAGGCGCAGAATGTTTATATAGAAAGTGTAATATTATTTTATGAGTATTTGCTGGACTCTGCTAAAACCAAGCATTCAAGATTTACTCTTCTAACAAAGTGTTTTGTTATGGAATTCCTCTGGGTTTTGGTGTTCTGAAATTAGGGTTAAATCAGGTTGGTATGTGGGGGCCATGGGAGAACAGCCCAGAGGTGAGAAACTGTCTGTTGTCTGCCAGGGCGCACTTTCTCTCCAGAAGTGATGTGATGGCAGGAAGAAAGAGGGCTTCTCAATTGGACATGAAAAAGGCATAGCATAGGAGCACAGAAGTGGAAGAAGGGGGCTTTTAAACACTGGGAAAACTTTCAGCATGTTCAGAGTTTAACGTCTTTAGTGCAGGACCCTGGTTGCCCCTTGTCTGCACTCTGGGCCACTGGAGCCTGCTTGTTTCCCACTCTCACTTCCATAATCTGGGACACATGAGCACTTTTAGTCCCATGGTTATAAACTAGCATTCCTCCTTCCTGGTCATCTCTATTTCCCCCTGCAAGACTGTGTTATAGGATGAGCCATGATATGCTCAGGAAACACATTCTTGTTTCTGATCTTTCCCTGCACATTACCTCTACAGTGATCTCCTCCAAGTCAGCTACTCACAAATTTGCTTCCCGTCCTCAGGTTGGCCCACTGAACCCTGGAGTCAGACTCCAGTCTTTTTTGTTTTTATAATAAAGGACAGCCTGTGTACAGAGCTCTGAGCCACAGGACCCCAGGATGTTGTAGCAACATGGAGAAAACTTTAAGCCATTAAGGAATGGAAGCACACTCAACTCAGCATTTCATTACTGTGAGCCATTGCATTAGGGCTTCCTTCAAGCTGAGTAAAAGTAAAAAGCACAGAGTATCTACTAAAGCTAGGGGGAAACAACTCCAAACTAACTCACAAAACTTATTAGGAATGAGAAAATCAATTTTCTGATTGTGTCATGCAGTCTGTGGTCTTCCATTTAATACTCCACTTCAATGAAGACCTCACATAATGCTTCTACTCTGCTCTAGCCTGCTCACATTATAATCCTCATAAACTCCTTTTTCCAAGCAGCATTAAGCACTCCCAGTCCTCAAAAAGGTGAAGCAAAGGTTATCTTTCTTGCCCTAGGGATGCTGGAGAGTAAATGAGCCAATAAGGAAAAAGAAAGAGGAAAACAGAAAAGAGCTTGCTTCAGAGAAATTTAAGGCACTTGAACCCTCATCCCTACTAAAATAGAACACCAAACTGCCAGTGGCTTCAACAAGGTAAGCATTATACCTCCAAACTGTACAATTATTTATTTTTCTTTTCCAAACTCCTAAACATATATATAGGTGTAACTTAGCACTGTGAGGCCTCAGCTGGAATACTTCTCACAGTTTTGGGCACTGCACTTCAAGAAAGATGTGAACCAACTGGAGAGAATCCAGATGAGAGCAACAAGAATGATCAAAGGACCAGAAAATGTGATGTATGAGGAAAGACCAAAAGAATTGGGTTTGTTTAGACTAGAGTGAAACAGTCTGAGGGGAGACATGACAACAGTCTTCAGACATGTTAAAGACTGCTGCAAAGGGGAAGATAAACTGTTCTCCGTTTCTACTGAAAGTAGGCTAAAAAGCAAGGGATTTCATTTACATCAGTGGAGAGTCAGATTAAAGTTTAGGAGAAACTTTCTATTGGTTACAGCAATTATACCTGAGAAGACATTACCTATGGAAACTGTGGGATCCTATCGTTTGAGATCTGGCTACTGGTATAGTGGGGTCTGCTTTGTGGCAGAGGCATGAACAATAATACTGGTCCAATACCTTTTCAGCTTATTTTTGCCAATGTTAGGAATGCAGGAGAGAGGTTGCACTTGAATAGAACAATTCATTTTTTCTGAAGGAATTTGGACCCATCTGAGCTGAGTGGTCCTTGAACAGTAGATTAGTTACAGCCTTAACTACAGTTAGTATCACTACTTTATAACCATTACAAACTGTTTGCAACTACCACATTCAGGAGAACAGGGGAAAATGAAGTTCTGTTTCTCATCTGCTCTAAAGTCACTGGACACTCTTTTGGCAGTGGAAGTCTGCATCAAAGAGCCTGGGTGTACACAAGCATAACACCCTGAACATTGTAAAACATACCAACCAGTGATAGATTTCTATGAACTCTGTTATATAGAAAGATTTAATAGAAGAAGGAACCCAAACATGTGACACTGACAGAAAATAGAAGATTACATAGTACAACATGTATTTTGGAATGAATTTACAATGAATTGTAACTATAAAATAGAAACAAAGAAAAAACAGATGAAACTAAGACAAATGCAGGGTGAATTGAGACAAAGTGCCTGACCGATAATTCCAGAGATAATTGGGAATGTAAGTTAGCACTTCTGAGATCCCTTGTTTCAATAGGTGGGTTTTTGTTTCTGTTTCTGCATGTTTGTCTGCTTTCCATTTATAATGAAAAAAAAAATAAGGCAAGATTGCAAAAGCCAGCTTTTTCCTCAGTTTCTTTGGTTGGTGCGTTATGCTAAGCAGTCTTGAAGCTACAAAGGTTCACAGTCTTTCAAACACGGACTCATACCCTAGAAGTGTTTACAATGGAAAGAAGAGTCCTTAAAATGTATGACCACACAGAGAGTCATATGGGATCTGCTGACGCTATATCTTCAGATGTTATGCATCCTGGTAGGGACTGTGCATGAAGAGGCCTCCCTCAGACAGGCGTAGGTCACCAAGTCTGGAAATACTGGTTTGATTTAGAGCTGCTATATGTACTGGCTTCTGAGGAGAGAGTTCTGCAGAGGAAGAACCGTCTCTTCTGTTTTAGTGTTTCCAGGGCACAAACTCAAGGTTTAGAATGAGTACTGTGACACGTATATCCTCAGCCGGATGACAGAGCTTCCTCTGAAGTTGATGACAGTGTTAACAGTGATCATTTCCAAGTCCAACTGAACAGTACGGGGCCCCTTCACGGGACGGGTCATCACCAGAGTAGCACTGATTGGTCCGGTTTGCTGTGCACAAAACAAGAGGAAACAGGTGAGATTTAAAAAACAGGTCTTAAAAACTGTCATCTCAGGTGAGACCACATTATGGCCATGGTCTCTAAGCAGCCAAAATAACTCTGTTTTCTGGTGCATTGTTACAAGCTACTGCAATTCATGGGATAGTGCAATTCATTTCAGCATTTGGCTCCATTTCAATGCTTTGTATGAACTATCACCTTCTACAATTTGTAAAGCCTTTGGGAGCCCTGCACATAAAAAGAACTATTGAACATAGAAATTTGCTATTGACCAAATGGAAAAAGATGAAAATATGGACTTAGGGTATGCACAAGCAAGGACACCATCTTTTTGTGTGCATCAGATATTATTTTGTTTTATGTAAACAGCACTGTCACTTTGAAGCAGCGAACACCAAGAAAGGGTTATGTTAACAGAGCTTGGAGAGCAAATGTTCCTGAGTGAACAGGATCAGGGTTGATTTTATAATTGCATATGTTAACCTTGTGAACCTTGTCCTCTGAAGAGAGCTTTATGTGTATGAAAACACTTCAGAAAAATCTGTCTTTTAGTAAGTGGAAGTAGACCTTTGAAATATTTGGACAGAACAGTGGATTACAAGCATTTAAAAATCAGAGCTTCTGACATTAAAACCAAGTACAATTTGTTTTCCAGCAGAAAACCAAATCAGAATCTGTTTCACTGCAATATGGAGTGTTTGCATTCTCTCTGATCAGAGAAGCCTGATGAAGCCGTGCGGAGGAGCCAAACAGGCTGTGGTGGGCTGGGCGACGGGCTCTGCTGCCTTGGCCCATGGGGAGCCACGTCCCAGGGTCCTGCCCCTTCCCTTCCCTTCCCTTCCCTGGGGGGGGAAAGGGATAGCTTGTGGAAGTAGACTGGTTTAGGTGACACAACAAAAATTCAGATTAAAAAAATTGTGTTTCCTCTAACAGTGTCTACATAAAATGTGTGTTCTCAGTGAAAAAATAGATAACAAATAAAAGCAAAGAACCCAGAAAGTCAGTTAAAGGGATAAAGGTGGGGGGTTTTGCTTACTTTTTTGGATTTCAGTTTTTTTCATTTTCCAATGAAGAGTTTAAAAAAACAAACAAGAAATGTTGACTTTTTCAGTGACGAGTACTGATTGTCCATCAAATGAAAAAGATTTGGCACAACAGTTTCTCCTGAGCATGGGAGGCATGAGCTATTCTTAGACGTGGGTACAGTCCTGGACTTTTCTGAACCCGAAGTCTCAAAAACCAAGTGTGTTTGCTTTGGGTAAGTTACTTTCCTGAAAGAGCCAGCAGCACCTGCAGATCAGCACACTGCTCTGCATGTCTGCATGTAAAAATGCTGCATACTGGAGGTTTAAATGGCATTCATTAAAACTGAGTTCTGCTACTGGAAGGATATTCAGCTGACAAGAAGATACCACTGGTTTTCTCTCAACAAGCACCAGACTTACCCGCATGTAGAATTCCCTGCCCTCGTTCCCTGATTTGATTTGGAAGATGTAGTAGGCTCCAGGGTAGCGAGTTGTTGCTTGCATCTGAAAGATGTCAGTAGGTACAGACCGCCCGGACACCATTTCCATCACTCTGTACAGGATGGTGAATGGCTGATCTCTGCAACCCGGGTTTTCAGCTGGGCACATGCAGCGGCTAATTGTCAGAGATAGGATTGTCATCAGGGATTATAAATTGCTTTAATATTTGGTTCTTTATATGCAAGTACAACTGCATAAATAAATAAACAAATAATGTTGTCAACCAACAAAATGAATCAATTAAACTAGAAATTATTTTTCTCACTATTAGTGTACTCCATGCTGCTATTCTGGCCTACCAATATCCTTGTCTTCTTTTTCCTGTCTTCTAGGCCAAAATTGAGGAGCCAATGAGGAGTGGTGCTATGCTGGACCTTGTTCTCACCAACAAGGAAGGGCAGGTGGGGAACATGAAGCTCCAGGGCAGCCTTGGCTGCAGTGACCATGAGATGGTGGAGTTCAAGATCCTTAGGCCAGCGAGGAGGGCAGACATCAAGCTCAACACCCTGGATTTTAGGAGAGCTGACTTGGGCCTCTT
>VZRW01005382.1:0-28214 GCA_013398125.1 Aegotheles bennettii
GCAGGGGGGTTGGGACTGGATGTGGGAGCGGTCAAAGCACTCTTGTAGGAAATCATTCCCTGATACAGAATACCTGAAAACATAGAATCCAACAGCAGTTCTCTTTTTTCAGTGGGAATACTAAACAATATCTATAAATGTTTATGAATACAGCAACAGCTACATGTTCCATATCATCCGCAGTCCTCAGGACAGGTGGAAAGATTGAATAGGACTCTTAAAAATAAAATTACTCAAACTTGTAATCAGGTAGGATACATAAACTGGTGCCATGCATGTAAGTGGCACCAACCGCCCAGTGAAGAAGATTTAGCTGCGAGACTCAATGTTTTATTATTGCATTAAGATTATCTTCTATACCTTCTTAAGAAAGGAGTAAAGTGGATTACCCCAGTTCTGGTATTAAGCCTTTTTTCTATAGGTGTTTTGGTTCTTTTTCTTTTATACATTTGGACGAAAACAGTGGACAAACCATAGCCAAAATAGCCATGCATCGACAATCCCATTCTGTGAGAGTTATTCTCAAAACTGTGTTAATACAATACCTTTCTTTACTGGTTTTACTAATACCCTCCAGTCCTCCAGTCTTAGTTATAAGGAACACAATTCCTTTGTGTTGTTGGCCTATCACATGGCCAACCTAACTAACCGCAAAGGAGCCCAAAGTACATACAACCCCCGTGAAAGTGGTTACAAAACTTGTTCTCTGGATGGGGATTATCATTGTGGTTTAGTAGTTTTAGTTCATTGCTAAAATGTCTTTTACCTGTGGTTTATTGTGCTTCTGATAGCCTGCTGTGCTTTTACTTGTATTCAGGATTGTTTACAAAATATGCTTATGAAATCTATACAAGCGTATTGAAGAGTCCTCATACAAGACCAACTACAAATGGGCAAGGATGCCCAAAAAAACAAAGGGAGGACTGTTATAGAAGGAGTTTGATTAACTGTATTCTTCTCTCTGAATACTCCCATTTAGCATTAGTAGTTTAGTACTAGTAGCTAAAGTAATTGAAGCTTTAGGCTGCAAGAGCTGACACAGAGTAAACTTTTTAAAAAACTGTTATGGTTTGAAGGGACACAGACAAATTTTATGGTATTGCTGCAAGGACCCAGAGAGGGGGGGTGGAGTTTAGGACCCTTTGTGAAAAGGGGTCTGGGCTGTGGAAAGCTGAGGGATCTGTATTCCCTCCCACTCCCTGCCAAACTATAAAAGCCGTGAAAATGGGAAGTTCCTCCCCTTCTTCCTGCTCTCCTTCTCGTCACCACGTGGAGATGTCCCAGAGAGAGAGAAAGAATCCNAAGAATCCTGCCTTTGTCACCAGCTCTCCATGTGCTCTGCAGGATCCGAATCCATCGGGTGCTGGGAAGAGCTTTGGACACTTTTTCCTCCATCGGCTTTGCCATGAAGGACTTTCGGGAATTTACGTGCAGGCAAATAACTTAAAGTAAGGAAATAAAGTAATGTTGTTACCTATTTCTCAGAGGGAGCATGTGGGGTACTCACCAGACTAGGGAATCGGGAGATCTCTCCGAAAATACTTCAGTGCATGCGATTCCTCTGGTCTGCCCAATTCCTGATGCAGAGTTCTATCTGGGTCACTAGAAACTGTCACTGAAATCTGAGAAAATAAACTGTCCAACCAGAATTACAGGTTAGAAAGCCGACATTACTTTATTACAGCACCAGGTGCATGGGGGATCTCTCCACCTATCATGCACACCGAAAAGACACAGTTCACAGTTTATATATCTTAATTACATACATATTCATTATAATTCCACAAAACACCCTCCTATTTCCCCGTAACTTATTGTATGTGGTAATCTGAGTAGATAAGGCCTCGCATATGCACTATGAATTTGAGGAGTGGACCTTGGTGGTCCCTGGTGGTCATTTGGGGAGGAATACCCCTAGTCACTTTACCCTTTTATGGCCACATGTCATTTCAGGACACCAAAGTGTTTGCTTAGCTCCCCAATTATCTGCATGGCCTTGTTTGTGCAGATTTATGGCCCTGAGAAGCCCCTTTATCTGTCTTCTCTTGCAGCCGTTTATCTATTCCCGAAGTCTTATCCAAAGACAAGGAGGCCCACATCCATCTGCAGGAGAACATTTGGTCCAACTTAGCTTGCGAGGCTTATTAACTCCTTGCATGCCTTCCTTATCTCCAGAGTCCCTGCAGTTTTGCCTATGACTATAGCTCTGTACACAATAAAATGCTTGTTTAACCCAGTATCAGGGCCAGCTCTGCGCTCCCTGCTCCAGGGAGCTGGTGTCAGAGCCAGGTGGTCTTATAAGGCAAAGGGTTTGTCAGATCACCTGTCCTACCTACGTTTTGTATACTGGTGCTTTACCCAGTCACTATAGTTTGAAGCCCAGAGAAGTGGTTTTGGCTGAAGCACACAGCTCTAGGTCTGACTTATACTGCCCTGCACTAGTCAGGAAAGGTAGCAGTGTTGAGACCCGTGCCTGGGTTTTTCCTGCATCCCTGGGGTGTGGGTGTGTCTATGCCAACCTCACTATGTGGCTCTGAGCCCCTTTGTGTGACAGTGAGCAGGGCTGAAGGAGCTCCTACCTGGTGTTTGGTGCAGCTAATTTTGTGCGAGGAAGGTCCCACAACCATATTAGCCAAGCTTTTGGCAAGCCTTGCCTCCCACAAGAGGTTTGGAACTGCAAGGCAAAGGATGAGTTTAACATGGAAAGAAAAGGGTTAAGAGTTACAAAGATTCCAAATTGAGCAGGTTTATGTGATGGAGGAGTATCCGACCTTGGTCATGTTGACTCCTTGGAAAGTGCCTAGTCTCGAAACAAAGACAGTACAGAGAATCAGGAAATAAGAAAGCTGTAAATTTCTGCTTTGCAGTTTTGTGGTTGCCAACTTAGAAATGTGTGCATGATTTTGGAATAAAGTCAAGATAAAAGTGTATCCTATAGTAACTTTAGGTAATTGTAATAGAAAAAATATACACTTGTGAATAATGAGCATGCTCATGAGGTAACCTCCCTAAATGTTTTAAACATGAGCCTAGATGCATATGTATAGTTAGGAGTGGTGATTGAATCATCATTAACCAATCATGGATTTTGTTGTAGTTGCTCCTTTGTTGCTATTTTGTATATAAGACCCTATTTGTTTCCTGAAAGGTGTGCTAGCTGGTGTTAGATGCCTAACACTACCCTGAAGACTAGAAATAAATACACATATCTTGATTCAGTGTGTTGATTGGCTCTTTGCACACCTGGTAAAAAATCCAGATTTGGGACAAGTTGAGGGAGAGGAAACAGGACCTGGCAGAGCTCAGGAGAAGCATAAGGTAGGAGCTGCTGCAGCTTCCTCTGAATGCTGGAGGGGCCTTGAGTGGGCTTTGCCCTGCAATTCCTTCAGAAAAAATATATTGGAGAGCAAGGGATAAACAGAGGGGATTGAAAACCTCAGATGTTGGGTGACAATACCTTGCTGGGAGAGGTTAAATTCAGCAGAGCCAGACTCATCTGGGCTGGAAGAGCCCCATAGTTGTTGCTCTTCAGTCCCACCTTACTGCCTTGGCTTTAAAAAGAGGGCAGAAGAGAGGAAGCAGGGATTAAGTACTTGTTGGCTCCTTGGAACAGAGCACCAGGTAATTAAATTATTCATAAGCACTTAGGAGAATACAAGTGAGTGCCTGGTAGTGCTGTATGGTTGAGAACAGGCATTGGACACATCTGATTGCCCCTGATGTAAGCAGGGCTAGGGCTGTGGGTGCAATGCTGTTTGGCTCCAGCAATGTTTCTGGCCCTAAGGAAATGCCACCCAGGTGGGGATGTGAGTGCCCAAATGGACTAGGAAGCAGTACTTAGAGGACAGCAGGTCGCGGAGAGATGACCGGAAGTGGTAGAAGAGCTGGGGGAGTGTTGTTTTGGGTGGTTCAGTTCAGCCCTGCCAAAAAAAAAAAATAAAAAATAAATCAATAAAGGAAAGAAAAGCTGCCAAAAAAAATAAATCAGGGAAAAGAGCCCCGCAGGTACCTTTTTGTGGAGAGAAAGGGCCAGGCCTCCACACACACCCTTTCATCTGAGGGGTAATTAAGCCTCTGGAGCACGTCCCCCCAAAGCCTCACCGAGGCCGCCTCGGGGCCGTTCCCGACAGGACCAAACCCACTCCGCTGCACGCGCCCACGTATACAGCCCCACCAGCTAAGCCCGGACGCGCTCTGGCTGCTCCCCAAGCACCCTCCTCCCTTCCCTCCTGATTAGCTGCGACCCTCCCCGCGCGTTTCCCTTTCCTCGGGCGCTAGCTAATTGCAACGCGAGGGTAGCCTGGATTTTCCCATTAGTGGATTTTTGCCATTGGCTGCCCGATACGTGTTGCCCTGTAGAACAGCCACGGCAGGGGCGGTACTGCGATTGGCTGATGGGTGTTGCGCTTGACCCGTGACGATTGGGAAAGGAAGAAGGGCGGGGTGGAGGAGGGAGAGCGCTTGTTCTTTTTTCTTCGTCCCCTCATTTCCGCCTCCCCGATTGGCTGAGGATGGAGTTTCTGATTGGTCAGTGCACGCTGTTGCTAGGCAGGCGAGGCGGAGCGGGGCGGAGCTTTTCCTTCCGATGAGTCGGCTCTGAGGTTCAGTCAGTGCGAAGTACTTTGGCCTGCTGCCGCCGTGAGTCTGCTTGAGATTTGCCGCCGTCGTTCGCTTCGAGGAGCCGCCGCCGGCCGCCTCCCCTCGCCCCTTTTCCCCCCCTCAGCGCCATGGCCTCAGGATCCGAGTAAGTGTGGCCGCGGCCTAGACCTGGCCGCGACGGTGCTGGGCCCAGCTCGGCCTACGTCTCCTTTACTTTGCCTCGGCGTGGCGCTGCCCGGGCCAGGCCTGGCCCGATCTAGCCCCCGATCTCGCTGTGTCATGCAGGCTCTGAGGAGTGGGGGCGGGGCCGGGAGGGGGATGGCCGCTCCTCGCGCGCGCTCGGTCAGCCGGGCTCTGCGCAATGCTGGCCTTCTTTCCTTCCTGGCCGGGCCTCCCAAGGAAATGTCGAGTCATGGAGGAGGTGAGGCCTGGCCAGGCCTCTCGCTGGGTCCTGGCCATACCCCCCCTCGGGGTCGTCCCGCTTGGGCTAGGCTTCAGCCAGGGAGGGCTTTGTCTTCTAGGCCCTGGAGCGCTGGGGAAAGCGGCGGAGCGGCTGGCGGGCGGGGCAGCGAGGGGGCAGAGGCGTGTCCTGGCCTCCTGCCCGCAGCGGCCATCGGGCCGGGGCTAGAAGTGACTTGGCATTAGCAGAGGCAGATATGTTGTGCCGGGCTGGCCTCTGTGGCAGCTGAGGCAATAGGCTATATTTTCGTCTCCGGTGTCTTGCCTTGCTCTGTTTTCAGTTCCAGGCTGAGGGTTATCTTTTGTGCTCATCAAAAATGAGTTGAGTCTCTCGGCTCCAGCCCATGTGTGCAAGCCACTTCATTGCCCCTTGAGAGGAGTAAAAATAGAACCTAAAGATATTTTCCTAAATCCAAGAATACTTTAAGTGACTTGTTGGCCTTGCTAGAAGCACTTTCAGTCCCTTTAGTGTCTGTGGTTTATCTTTTCTTTTGAAACTCCTGCAATTTAGACCTACTTGGTCCTACTAAGTAAGTTGCAGCAAGGTGTGCCAAGAATTTAGTGTCCATGATAGAGCTTGTGATGGTCTCAAAGGCATGTTTTGAGTCTGAGTGAGGTGAACAATGTCTTTAAAAATAAATTTCTACTTTTGCAAAGTTGTTCTCGCCACATAGGAATCAACAAAAGTTACTCTGCAACTGGAAAACAGTTACCTTTTAGTTGCAATTTTTGGGTCAATGCTGTTGGCAACCATCTTGCTGAATTGAGCTTTAACACAGAGAGTAGCATTGCAAAAGCTAATAAGAGTGTGGTTTCTGAAGAGATTCTCATTTTCATGTGCATAACTCTCTAAGAACTTGTATTTGAGAACTTGGCATCTTGAGCATAGGTATGAACTTACTGCTTGGTTATCATGTGCTGTTTCGCTAAGTGGCTGCAATCATCAGATGCTTTACTCATTTGATTCAATGGATAAAATGTTTTATGGATTTATTTTAATACTTACCTGGGGAAAGTAGTTCAGTCTGTAACATGGATGTTCAGGTTTGGGGTGGTAAGAAACTGCTGGCGGGTTTTATCTCAGAAGTGAATTCATAAGGGTATTAATAAAAAGGTACACCAGCATACAGAAGGCATGACTGTTCTCACTTTTGTTACTGAAACTCAAATAATTTTGAGTCAGTGACTTTTTGTTGTATATTTAGCATGAAGTTGCAGGAACATCTTAGTTTCCTACTTTATGTGGAGCTTTGGAGACTGGTAGTTGTTTTCAGAAGAATCGGTAATCAGTAATTACTTTCTGCTTTCATTCTTCATACTGTCTGCCACAATGCATAGCCTCTGGGCATTATCTCATGCTGAACAAGGGGAGCTCTGGCACAGAGAAAAACGATGAAGTGATGTAAATTGTAAAAGTACCCCCCCCAACTCTTCCCTGTGTCAAATGGGGCTATTGAACCGCTTTACTGAGAGAGAAAAGGGGGCTAAAGATGAAAACTAGAAACTCATTATTGTTGTTTTTTAGGGCTAGTACATATTTGCTTCAATTTTAATGTCTTATGCTTTATATGCAAGTTTGGCCATTAGCTATGCCATTATGTCCTCACTTCTGACCTCTGTCTAGGGAACTTGCTGCCCAGTTCCTCTTCCATTTATTTTTATCTCGTATCCCAAACCATTTTTTAGACTGTACAGCAATCTCTGCATCCTGAGGGCCAGCCGCTTGGTTTCAGTGATAGTTTATGGAGCCAAAGTCTGGCAGCGGTTTCTTATCAAAAGGCCTTTGGATCCACATCTTATGTGCAGAGGGATATGATTTACATTCACACTTTGAACAGGCTAAATTGTTTCTTTCTGGTGTCCCTTAGCTCAAATTTTAAAATATACCTGCTAAATTAATTTCCAGTATCCAGGAACTAATGCTGAGGCAAGGTCCTTACAAGTAGGTGGTTGTTTTTATCCACTGTTTTAACCACAAGATCCCGTCTGGTCTGATGATGTATTAGTTTCAGTTTTCTTATTGTGCTCTCAGTTTTCCTGGAAATCCCAGACTTTTTAGGACTCTACCAAGACCACATTTTAGATTGAAGATGGAATTCATGAGCTCCTTCCTGGATGTATCTAGCAGCCTTTCTTGTGGCTTTTTGGGTTTAGAGAATGGATCTGTAACATCTTACATGGTCATTGAAAAGGATAGATGTCGATTTCTTACCTCTTGCACTGTTTAATAAAGAGAAGAAAAAAGGTGATTTTCCCAGTGCTGGCAGTCCTGGAAAGACATGTATTACAACTCCTCCTTTTGTTTACTTAAAATAACGTTTTGTCTCATTTCCAACATATTTCCTATGCTACCAGGGCTTATGCAAAACTTGAAAACCTTTTGGAAACAAGCTGGCTGCCCTCATAGGTTTGTTTGGTGATGTTCTCCCTTTTGCATGTCAGAGAAAGGAGTCAATACCACATAGTCTGTCTTTGAAAAAACCTATATTGAGGGGTGGGAGGACCTTGGGTAACATCACACTGTAGGTATATCACCACTCTCTGATGTACTTTTAAAAATGCAGTGAGCATGCCAAGTTATGCACTGCTGCCACAGTCTGCGTTCATGCTGTGTAGCTGCTTGCTCTGCCACTTCCACTCAAGGTTTGATTTCTTCTGGTTATTTTGTCCCTAAAACAGCAAAATGGAGCCAAAGTGTACAGTCAACACAGTTGTCCACAAAGCTTCCTACTCTTTGCTGGTGCTTGCTGCTTGCTTATGACAAAGGAAGACTTTTTTATTTTTGGTGAGAATCAAACCAAACTGTGCAAAGTTTTTTGTTCTGATCTTAGTCACTGGCACATCTGGACTACTTTGAAAGAGTAGTCAGATGCCCAAGTTATAACAGTCTGCTGCTGTTGTGGCTGGCTAATGTACAACTTCCAAGAACTCCTTGGGAATCAGTTGATCCAAGTTAATATTTCTTTTGTAAAGTGAATTATTTGCTGTATTTGATTTTGAAGGAAATCACTTAATCTGCCCTTCTTCCATTTCCCTGCTGTTTGATGTGCTCCGTTTTGTCAAGGCAAACAAATTATCTGTCATATTTCTCATGGCATAGTGGGTTAGAGCTGCAGTGACTCCTGTGAAGGTATTATGAAAAAGTGCTTATATGCTCAAAAAAAAAATCCCATTTTTTATGAGCATTTGAATATTTCTATTAGCTTACTAGGTTTAACTAATAGGCCTCGACAGGCTAAACTCTTACAACTCTTCCTGTCAGGGGAGCTGCAGCATTGTCCTTTAATTCCCCTATTTATCTGGGATTTGATACCAAATAGACTTGAACTTTTGTTTCGGTGGCAGTGGTTATACGTGATTTCAGATGAGTCTGACTAATTCTTTTAGGCAGAACATCTTGCAGTCAGCAACATCTCACTGATTACTTCTTTTCATAGATAGCTTCATAGCTATTTCCATTTGAGGCTAGTAAAGTAGTTATATTCAGTGACAGAAAACATTCTGCTTTGTACTCCTGAAACTGGTGCCTAGGAATAATATTCTCTTTTGTCTTACAAACAAGTATTGTTTCTAAAAGACAACAATGCAAGCTGTAGAAAATGGAGATCAAAACAGGGAGGTGGCTGGAAAGGGGGGAGCAATGTCACTTGGATTCATTAACTTCTGTTTTCTTTGCCAGTTCTAAAGCGGATGACTTATCGACTGCTATTCTGAAGCAGAAGAACAGGCCCAATCGGTTAATTGTTGATGAAGCCATCAATGAAGACAACAGTGTTGTGTCACTGTCCCAGGTGCGTCATCTATAAAAGCAAAGCATTTAATCTGGTAATATGCAAACTGTTGCTGTCTATTTACTTGAAATGTAACTTTGCAACACAAATCTAAGTATTTGTGTCAGAAGCTGCAGCAGTTACAAGTGAGGGAGGTGGGTTGTTTTGTTTTCTAACACTCTTCCATGATAAAATATATTTTGATTTTTCAACTTTTAGGATTCGGTTGAGCTTGTGCCCTTAGTCTGGCTTCAGGATTAGCTCTTGACTGGTGTAGTGGGAGCCTCTGTCTTTGTAGATCTAGTATATTGCTTCCAAGATGTACTTGTTCAAAGTCAAATAGCTCTCCTTCAAACTCTTGAATTCTTGTTTTGTCAAAAGCTTGTTCTAATGCTGTTACTGTTTACAGGCAAAAATGGATGAATTGCAACTGTTCAGAGGAGACACTGTCCTGCTAAAAGGAAAGAAGAGAAGAGAAGCGGTCTGCATTGTCCTGTCAGATGATACCTGCTCAGATGAGAAAATTCGCATGAATAGGGTTGTTCGCAACAACCTGAGAGTGCGCCTGGGTGATGTGATCAGGTGAGGACTCGTTTGCTAGCTGTTGCATATCCCTGGGTTGCCTAAATAATTTGTGCGCTGGCTCTGAATTGATTCAGTCTGTAGCAGAGACAGGGTCTGCAGGAAGTATTCTTGCATCTTCCAGAGAAGATCACAGAAATGTTTTCAAGTGTGTGTCTTGCATCAGGGATCTCAGTTTACTTTTGCATGTGTTTCTGTCTGTATGCATATTCAGATTAATACTAAAAAATGATGCTAAAGATTCTTGAAGTCTCTTCAGGACCTTCATGAACCCAGGTACTGTCATTAAATTAAGTAGTTCAATTACTCCACTGTTGTCACAGTCGTCTTCCCAAATTTACAGTCAGATGAATTCACAAGTTTTTAATCTCCACAAACTGTGGAAAGCAGTAAGCAACATTGTAATTGATCTCAAAGTATGGTTAGCTCAAGCACTGAGCTGCCCTATGACAAACGGAAGTTAAAACTTGCTAGAAATGAGTGACAAAAACATGAAGCAGTCAAATAGCAAGATTAAAGATCCTTGAAGGTTGTTTATATTTCAATTTTTGATATAAAATAATTTTTAAATTAGGAATGCTTTAATAGTGTTATAGGAATTTTGTGCAACGCTTGCAGAAGGTAGTGGGAAAGCATTGAAGTATACATCACTCTACCACTAGAAAATGCAAGTTTTAAACACAACTGTAGTTGGAACAGAACAGTGCTTTGAGCCAGTCTGTGGATTTAAAATAAAGGTGAATCCTTACTTTAACCTGATGTGAGATTACTGTTGGAGTAATGTCTAGTGTGACAGTTCAACCTATGCTTTCCCCTTTTCTGCTGGGACTGTGTCTGTAGTGGTTCTTAGCCTTCCAGATGTGTTACCAATTGTCTTAGCTTTGTTGCAAGGGTCAGAATTTTCACACCTCTTGCTCTCAAAGTTTTTCTTGCTGATTTTGAAGTACTTGCTGTGTTATTTTCTGTGGCCTGGTTTCTGCCAAAATCCAGATTCATGCACTAATTGCTTCCTGCTTTTAGTCTGTCAACTGTTTTCCTTCTGGGGCAGTCTGTCTTTTCCTTTACCCTTCTGCTGTGTCCTCTCTGTAAAGCATGTGGTAAAAGAATCTATTAAGAGTCTTAAACAAAGTAACGTATGAAAAGTCACATGCTCAGCTGCAGTTCCACGTAGGCTTTTCTTAGCTGGCAAAGCCAGTTTGAGCTTTCTGCTTCTCTGCCACAGCTTGATACTCTGAGTTGTCACTACAGTAGGCTGTTGGCCTACACTGTAAAATAATAGTTGAAATGTTTATTTAAAAAGGGGGAAGGGGACTTCGGACTTTAACCTAAATGTCAGTCTCCACAAAGGGGGATTGACAGACACCTAGCTATCCTTGGTTGGTACTGTGAGAGCTTTTGCTCAGAATCAGGGTTATCAGCAACAGGAGCTCTGTTCTCTGTAGTAAGTTATGAGAGAGGAAGGAACAAAAGAGTTTTCCACAGCTCCTTTTCCCTTACAGTTGGTTCAGCAGTAGCTCCTTGTTGAAACAGAAGTTAGCTCATGACTCTTGCAGGTCTTTAGAGGCTGCATTAGTAACTTGTGAATGTACCTTGGGGATGGCAAGGGGGGCTACAGAAGAGCAGGAGGTATGAAATTCCCCAGCAGTTTTGGATAGGACTGAGAGGAGTGAAGGAAAGTGTGTATTATGAAGACTAGCTCTCTCATGGGTGTGATTTTTTGCCTTGTCAGCATTCTTATGCAGGTGTGAAATCTCACCAGGGTTTTGGAGGGTCCTTTCTAGCATTTGTACTGGCCTGGGAAGGGATATCACTGCCTTTTCCAGACTCGGGTGTAAGTCCAGGATATTATGTCTAACTGGAGTTTTCTTCTGTTGCAGCATCCAGCCTTGCCCAGATGTGAAATATGGCAAACGTATCCATGTGCTGCCAATTGATGACACGGTAGAAGGGATCACGGGGAATCTGTTTGAGGTCTATCTCAAGCCATACTTCCTGGAAGCATACAGGCCCATCAGGAAAGGTAATAGCACCTGTTATTGAAGTCTTGATGGCAGAGAGTATGAGCTAGTCCTGAGACTAAATAAAGAGAATTTCTAGAAGCTTGCATGTTCCACAAAGCATTAGACTGACATCTGTAGAGTGAGATTTTGCTGGTGCTGATTTAATTTTTTCCTAATGTTCAGAAGAAAGGGTGATATCTGTTGCTGGCTGGCAGAGTAGCTTGATAGTTCTTCTGCATGTTTTGGGGTGTTTTTGTTTGTTTTTGTTTGTTTTGGGTTTTTTTGTTTTTTTTGTTTGGTTTTGGTTTTTTTTTGCTATATGGAATGGGAGAGCATCAGAAAAGGCTCAGGTAGAACTCAAGTTTAATGAGATTTTTCTTGTGAGTTGCTACCACTTGATGGGATTGGGGAGTTGCCCGCATATTAATAAATTGGTTGGGTATACTAGCTGGCACCCTGAATAAGTTCACTTTTTCAAAGTAATTTAATTAATAACTGGGAAAGTGCATAAAAAACAAATATACTTTTAGAGTTGTGCTAATAGCACTTCTGCTGGAACAAATAAGTCCTAATACAGTATAAACACAAGTTGAAGTTATCCATCTTCTGTAGCCAAGATTAGCTAGGAGTCATAGTGCAGTATTATATATTATTCTGCTTCTGGAAACAACCAGTTATAACTAGTAACAACTAGTTATAATAACTTCAAAATTAATTTTTATTAAGTTAGGGCTTTTTGCCTGTTAGGGTTTTTTGCTTGTTTTAGAAATGTTAAATTGAAACTGAATGGAAAAGAAATGTGATTCCTTGCCTTTGTTTTTTGTATTTAGGCAGAGTATTCTTTTTCTGTTGTTTTTTTCTTTTTTGATTGTTTCTGGATGAAATTTGAGAACTTCAACTGCTACAGATCTAAATGGTGCTTGGGTAGTCACAGTACATGCAGCTATTGAGTTTAAAATGTAGAGCAGTGTTAAAAATGCCAGCAGCATATGCCTATGTAACCCACTTCCTTGTCCTCTGAGGCTGCTGGTAGTACAAGGGTTGACATTTTGTAGACATCTGTTGCAGCAGACTACTGAAGTGTGGGGTTTTACAGGTGACATTTTCTTGGTGCGTGGAGGGATGCGTGCAGTGGAGTTCAAAGTGGTGGAGACAGATCCAAGCCCGTACTGCATAGTGGCTCCGGACACAGTGATCCATTGTGAAGGAGAGCCCATCAAACGAGAGGTGAGCAGAATCCTGTCATGTGGTTCTACTGAATCCCCTCTGGAAGTTTGTGTATTGAATGTAATGATTAAAACCTCTAGTTTCAGGAATTGAGCTACTGCTGAAGGTAGTCAGAGAAATGTGCTTCCAGTGTCCTTCCTTGTATGCTGAGATAGCACCGATGCTTAGGCTTCCTGATGAGGTGCCATACTTTGGCAGCAGCTGGTTTTGCATCTGCTTCCAGATATCTCATGCTAGACTTGGATGCATCTTTTAATTCCAAAGTTCCCTTGATCCATAGTAGGGAGGGCTTACAACGTTGCTAAATGTCATGCCATGTGAAAAGAAAGCAATTAGTGCTTTTCCAGTGAGAAATTTTAAACTCTAAATGGTTGATTTTTATTTTTTTATTATTATTATTTTTTCCCTAGTCCCTTAAGGTATCTAGCCTTGAGTGTCCCGAGCTTGAGGCAGCCTGAGTGACTTGTCTGTCAGGTCTTGGCCACCTTACTGTTCCAGAGTAGGAAATCTCAGAGAGATGAACTAAGGTGGTTGTATATTTCTTAAAGTGCCTTTTTACTACCTGCAAATCAGGGTGAGTGCTGGTTTGTAGTTAGCTTCCTTCTGAAAAATTCATCTCTATTTGACACTTGTGAGACTATGTCTGGGCACTGGATAAGTCCAGTTTGGGCTTTTCGGGACATAGCAGAGACAGGAGCAAGTTCAGCCAAGGCCATCAAAATAATGAGGAGCTGGAGGTCAGAATGAATGAGGAGCAGCTAGGAGAGTGGGTTGATACAGCATGGAGAAGGGAAGGCAAAGAGGTGGGCTTACTGGAAAATGCCTGATGGGAAGGGGTGGATAACCAGGCTCTTCTGAGATCTGTACCCAGGGACAGGATTAGAGGCAATGACACAAGCTGGATCAAGGGAAATTCGCAATAGATATTAGGAAAAAGGTTTCCCCAAACCCTGGAGCAAGGCCTGGAGAGGCCAGGAATCTCCAGATCTGGAGACCTTCAGCGCTTGATAGGGCCAAGATCCTAAGTGACCTGCCTGAGGTAGTAGTTCCCGTTTGTGAGGCTTGGACTGAGCCCCTCTGAGATTCCGGGCTGTGTTATTTCACTATTTTAGCGTGGCCTAATGTTGCAGATAGCTGAGGCCAGTAGAGATTTGGACAGCCCAGTGAAAGGATGCTGTAGAGCTGTACCCTTGAGAGCTGGTTACAGTTGGTCTTGCCCTTGTGTCTGGATCTTAATATTCTCTGTCAGTTTGAGTCTCATTGGAGGGTCACAGAGCTTGTTTTGCACTGGAGTCTAGGGAACTGGGCAGCACAGTCTTGTCACACAAGAGGGTGGGCTTCAGCAGGGTCTGGGTATATGGAGGTGATTCCCTTTGTATGCCTGGAAAGACAAGAGAAGAGACACCAGGAAGACTTGAAAATGAGAATCTCAAGACTGCAAAGAAGTGGCTACAAGCGAAAACCCAGACTGCTGTCTTCTGTAGACTGGGAGGGGTTGTTGAGTTATAGTTTTCACGCAGATGTTTAATATGTTTCCTTCTGGGTAGGATGAGGAGGAGTCACTGAATGAGGTGGGCTACGATGACATCGGTGGCTGCCGGAAGCAGCTGGCTCAGATCAAGGAGATGGTGGAACTTCCTCTCCGACACCCTGCACTCTTCAAGGCCATAGGGGTGAAGGTAAGTCCCCGTGTGCACCGGGTGGGTGAGTGGGCTTGCCCTTGCGGATGACTCTTGATGTTGGAGGTTTATGGGGTATTGGGAGGGGAATAAGTAATTTGAGGGTTGTTTTTTTTAATGCTGATGTTAGGAAAGTATTTTCTTACGTGTTTTGGACACAGATTAAAGTGCTGGCAACTTGCAAAGCAGAAGGATGCTTTGAATCAGCACTGTCAGTTACTGGCAAGGTTTTTGTGTGTCATGCAAAGTAGTAAGGGTGTTGATAGCAATGCTGGGATGGCAGCTTTTGCATGAGCTTGCATCACAATTTTGGACTGGCTTTATCAAATGCTTACAGCTTCACTGTGAAGCTACTTAGGCATTCAGATACTAGCTCACCACCTAAGTCCTTTGCCTTTGTCCTTAGCCTCCACGTGGGATTCTGCTCTATGGTCCTCCTGGCACTGGTAAAACACTGATTGCCCGAGCGGTGGCCAATGAAACAGGGGCTTTCTTCTTCCTGATCAATGGTAAGTTTTGTGGCTGCTTTGGCCCCAGATCTGCTGTGTGCTCATTCAACCATCTCATGATAATGAATGGTATTAATAGGGCTTATAGAGCCACTTTGTCTCCCTGACATCCTTCCTTACCTCTTTGAAGTGTGCCTCTGGAGACAATTAGAGGCCATTTGTGTGGAAGTATCTGTAGTGGCACTTCCCTTAAGCTTGAATGTTTTGTAGCAGGGTGGTTGGAAAGACATCTTTGTGATGCAGACTTGGAGTCTAGCTGAGTGTTCATTTATGTTGGTGAGGGCAGAGCTGGGAGTGAAGCGGTGAGATTATTCTATGCATATGGGTGCAGGACACTTGCTTCTGTTGCTGCCAGCATTTTCCATTCAGAAAAGAAGCTGGTCTGCTGTGGATTTCTTTTTTCCCCCTCAAATAAAGCACAAGACCTGTTCTGTTTCACATAACATTCATTAATTGGGAGGAACTGTCCTGAAAGCTATAATGAGTACCTTGGGACTTAGCTACAAGTGACAGAACCTCCTATTAATCACTCTTCACCTGTAGCAGTTGAGATGGATACTTGTTTATGTCCAGTAAGGACCAGATTCTGAATTCTCCTTGCTATTTTTCTGTCCCATTTTGCAGTCAGTGCTGGAATACAAACTCAATGTTTGTACTTGTACTGCTTTTTACTGCTTTTTTTTTTTTTTACAATGTTTGTACTTGTGCTGCTTTTCTTTTCTGGTTTCAATCACTTAGATCCATGAAGGTGATAGCAAAGGAGTGTATAGCACAGCATAGCAGTAAGCAGTGGTAGGGAAGTGACTTGCTTTGTATCTCAAGATATCAGATGTAGATGGACTGTTTTTAACCATATGTTGCCCTTGTCATATACTTCCTAAGCATGCGGAAGGTGTCACTGCATGCTAATGAGCCAGCTAGCAGCTTTACATTCCTGAGGGTCAGGTTTCTTTTTCTTGGATTTCTTAGAGGCATACTTTTCATTACCACTTCTGTCAGCATGATGGAAAAATCTGTAAAACCAGAAGAAATCTGTGAGGATTTTGGGGTGGTGATTTTTTGGTGGTGGTGTGTGGTGTTTTTGGGGGGTTTTTTGTGTGGTTTTTTGTTTGTTTTGTTTTTTAACTCAATTCTAGGATCTTACAGAGGTAAATGTATACCTGTGTAATGCAAGCTAAGGACAGCTTCAATGTCTTACAGCTTTTTCCTTCCCTACCCTGATAATTCATCACCGTATAATTTGATTGCTTCTCTTGCAAGCTAGGACTGGCATTAACAGTGTGTGGTGACACATTACAAAGAAGCTCACCAAGTGTGAAATAGGGTAAGGAAAGAGACAGCTAAAGGTAGCTCATTGACTAGCGCTGCATTCTGTTAGAGTAAACCGAAAACACCAGAATAATGATAGAAAGTAATTCTGCATGCTGTTCTTGCCTGTTCAGCTGCAAATTTAGTGAACTTAGTTGATAGTATTTGCTTTGGCTTGAAATATAGATTGTCCCATGTGGATACTGTACTAAAAAAAATCAGCTGCATGCCTTGGGGCTTGCTGCTTCTCTTCTGGGTGCTACAGTGCCGCTATTTTTTCAGGTCCTGAGATCATGAGCAAGCTGGCTGGTGAGTCTGAGAGCAACCTGAGGAAAGCCTTTGAAGAAGCAGAGAAGAATGCTCCTGCCATCATCTTCATTGATGAACTGGATGCCATTGCTCCCAAGAGAGAGAAGGTAAAGAAAGCCTGTAGAAGGTAAAAGAGTACATCTTTTTTGGTAGCAGCTGGTGTGAATCTCTGCATTTGGCTACAGGATAAAGCGGTATTTAACTTAACACTTGAATTCAGTTGGATATCAGAAGAATCCAATATAGCTCACAATGTTTCTTAACAGCTTGCAGCTGTTGTATCTGTCTGCTCTGGCTTTTGGTCTAATAATTACTTTCTCTCTCCACAGACGCATGGAGAGGTGGAACGTCGCATAGTGTCTCAACTGTTGACTCTTATGGACGGACTGAAACAGAGAGCACACGTGATTGTTATGGCAGCTACCAACAGACCTAACAGCATCGACCCAGCGCTCAGGCGATTTGGTAACCACGATTGCCATCTTTTTTTTGTGTGTATCAGATACTTTGTTATGGGCTTCAGGAGCCTTATAAAGATATAGCAGAAATTAACATAAAATAAACTATTGACTTGTCTCCAGCTACTTGTTTGAAATTAATTTCTAGGCTTTCAGCCTTTGGTGTAATTTTCTGTGCTTTGTTAGGTTAGAACTTGTAGAAATAATGAAATACTTAAAGGGTAGCACGCTTTCACTTAATCAATTAAGTAAGGCTATTTCAGGACTAAACGCTTAAGGGGTTGTTCATACCTCAGGTTGCAGAAGGCTCTGTGCCCAATTTCTCTTACTTTTATTGATGAGAAGTCTGGTAGTTTCTGAGATTCAGGTTTTTGAAACTTTGCAATAGTTCTGAAAAATTAAATCTCTTGGTATTTGTGGACTCCTATGCTGAGGACACAAAGGTGTAGGAATAAACAGTATTGGACCAGGCTGCCCAGGGCAGTGGTTGAGTCACCATCCCTGGAGGTATTTAAAAGCCGTGTAGATGTGGTGCTTAGTGACATGGTTTAGTGGTGGACTTGACAGTGCTGGGTTAATGGTTGGATTTGATCTTATAGGTCTTTTCCAACCTAAATGATACTATGAAAAATGTCTTATAGTGTGTTGGTTAGGGGAAGCACGTTTTTCTATAAATGAGGCTCAAAAAAAGCAGAAATCCTCTGTGTTTATATAATCTTGAACTCTAGTTAATATAGTAGTTTCACTTTCCCTAAATGGCTAAAGCCTTTCCTCCTTCTCTGATCTGATTCTGCTACTGTGCTGATAGATGCTGCAGAGAAACCTAAAGCTCTGACATTTTCTGAAATTGTACATGTTTGTGGCTTGTCATCGTGTTCCTCTGTCAGAGGAAGGCAGCAACTGCAGCTCCTTCAGTTTGCAGAATCAGCAGCTCAACATATGTTTTGTACTCTCCAGGTCGTTTTGACAGAGAGGTAGATATCGGTATCCCAGATGCCACCGGGCGCCTGGAGATCCTGCAGATCCACACGAAAAATATGAAGCTGGCTGATGATGTGGATCTGGAACAGGTGAGTAGCATGCTATTAGGAAAGCTTGTCTCTGCAGACAGATGTTCCTGGTACTGTTTTGCAGTGGAAGAGTTGTTAAGGATTGATCATGTAAATGTAGTTGCTCTTTTAGTGTGAAACTGGGTGAATGTGTGATCTCTGAGCTTTCTTCTAACTAGTTTACCAGTGACCAAAAATCCTCACTCTGGTAGTGAAAAACGACATGGCTAAGTGAAACAAACATCAGTCCAGCCTGGAAGTGCCTTGCCACTGTCTTCCTGGGTTTGTTTGCTGTGACCTTCTCTTTAAAAATAAAGCAGGCCTGAAACAGCACTCTCAGAGCTGGGTGAACATTGTGGTGATACTGGATGATTACTGTAATCTCTGTCCTGAATGAAAAACTGCAGTCCTCAGGGTTATCTTTCTGCACACCATCTGAATTCCCGTTGCAGCTTTGATCTTGAGTAGGAGGTGGAACAGCAGTGTCTTTGTTAAATATGTGATAGCACTTGTCTTGAATTTGCAGCAGAGCGCTGATGTTCCTGTCCTCCAGAGTTTTGTTGCACCTCCCAGTGAGTGACCAGAGCATGCACTTGCAGAGCGCTTGCTTGTATCCCTGTGAGTCATAGTCAGTGCTTTGCTTTCAGGTGGCAAATGAGACCCATGGCCATGTTGGTGCTGACTTGGCTGCTCTTTGCTCAGAAGCTGCTCTTCAGGCTATCAGAAAGAAGATGGATCTCATAGACCTAGAAGATGAAACTATTGATGCTGAAGTGATGAACTCACTGGCTGTGACCATGGATGACTTCAGGGTAATGCAGGAGTGCCCCTCTTTCTTTTGGGTGCAATGTCTAATTGCTTGTCTGAACATAATGTGTTAGAATTCATATAATGCCGTTTCTTCTAATGATAGTGGGCTCTGAGCCAGAGCAACCCTTCTGCACTTCGGGAGACTGTGGTGGAGGTGCCACAAGTTACCTGGGAAGATATTGGTGGTCTAGAAGATGTAAAGAGAGAACTTCAGGAACTTGTACAGGTAAGGGTTTCCAACTGATTTTTGCCTAGTCAACTTGAAAAATAATAATAAAATCCAGAACCTCTTCACATTCCTGTTTGGGCTGTGAACACGGTGAATGCAGAGTTTTAATGGTATTTTCTTGTAATGGACTGATGCTGTTCCATCTTGGTGAACTTTGGGAGAGGAAGGTGCTGGGAAGCAACATCAGGCTTTCCTTAGCTGAGTCTACAGCAACATCTTGAGTGGGTGTTTTGCTACATACAAAAACAGCAGCAGTTCTGCTTCTCTTAAGTGGAGACCAGCAGTGGGACCACTGCTGAGAATCCTGTTATGTGGTGGTTTTATATGCCAGAAAGTGGATGAAGATTCTCATACAGAGAGCCTCTGAAGGGCTTTCTATCAGCATTAGCATAGGGACAGGCAAGAAGTGATTGCAAAGCTGCCTATGAAAGGAGAGGCAGGAACAAAGTCCTGAATGGTCTGTGGGAACTTCTGGTGCCTGCCTGCGTTGGGGTGGTTTGGGATTGATACGTTCCTGCTTTCAATTGGCACTGTAGAAACATCCTGTCTGTGAATAAAACCATCTACTTTTCAATCTAATTATCTGGTGTTAAAATCATCACCTATCTCTGACCTTGTTGCAGAGGATAAATGCTCACATCAGACACCTTGCCTGTCTCTGGAGGGCAGAGCAAATAGATTAGATAATGAGCTGTTCCTTTTTGTTTCTGCAGGGCAGAGTGAAGCTGGGGTTAAGTGTGCTGGAAAACTACCTGAACTGGTACTTAGTTCTTAGGTGGAAATAGACTGTTTAAGGCAGCTTTACAATTTAGCTGTGGTGCTTTTCAAACCAGTGCCCATTTAAAAACTCCAGTGGCACCGAACAGGCAGAATCTTGTGTTTAACCCACCAGAAATCTCAGGTAGTGTTTCTGGTAGGAGCAGAAACAATACTGATCTAGTGAAAGATGTCCCTGCCCATGGCAAGGAGGTTGGACTAGATGATCTTTGAAGGTCCCTTCCAACCCAAACCATTCTGTGATTCTAAGGTACAGACCTGTTCTGGCTCATCACAAGAGGTTTTTGTTTGTTTGGTTTGTTCTCATTCAGTATCCTGTGGAGCACCCAGACAAGTTCCTCAAATTTGGCATGACCCCATCAAAAGGGGTTCTGTTCTATGGGCCACCTGGTTGTGGTAAGACACTGCTGGCTAAAGCCATTGCAAATGAATGCCAGGCAAACTTCATTTCCATCAAGGGGCCAGAATTGCTCACTATGTGGTTTGGCGAGTCTGAAGCTAACGTGCGTGAGATCTTTGACAAGGTAAGTGTATCTTCTATTCTTTGTGCTGTTTGTGCTGAGATACCCCCAAAACATTGTCTCTACTGCACTTGTCTTACTGGTCTGGTTCTTGTTTGTGTGTTTTGTGTTTTCCCCACTTGTACCGAGAGCAGAGGCTGCTTTCCTTATGTTAGGGAATTAATTTTCTTTGGCAACATAGCTATTAAAATGGTTTTCTCCTGCTGCAATTTGTATCTGTTGTTACAGGGTGATAAATGTCCCAGTTTTTTAGCAGTGAGGCTAGCATTAGGATCCCTGAAAACTTTGACACCTCATTAGCCATCACCTTCTACAGATTTTTCAAAACATGCTATGGGTTCTTCTTCTGCAGTTGGACTAGATAATTATTTTAAGTCCCTTCCAAATGAAATATTCTATTCTTGTCCTGCAATATACACAGCTTAGAAAGGAGCTCACTCCTACTACCAAGTAGATAGTGTGACTTCCTGTCCCAGGAGGTATCTGCATGGATTATCTTGGGAATCCTCACTCCTGTGGTCAGGGAAGGTGCTGAAAGAGCAAAGTTGGAAGGAGAGTGAAAGAGAAAAATTTAGGTTGGGAGGGAACCTCAGAGACCATCTGGTCCAGCTGTTTGTCCAGAGCAGGAAAATAGCTTAGAAATTCAATTAGGTTGCTCAGGGCCTTGTGTTCTGAACATGTGCTAAGGATAGAGAATCCCTGACCTCTCTGGGCCTTATGCTAGTATTTGAGCTCTCTATGTGAAGAAGTTTGGATTTTTTTCCTTATTTCTAACTGGAATTTTCTTTGCAGCCATTTGTGCCTGTGGTCTTTTATCCTTTCACTGCACACCTCGAAGAAGGATCTGACTCCCTTTTCCCTATAACTATTCATTAGGTAGCTGAAGACAGTGATTGGATTTCCCCCTTATATTTGATATATCTCACCTACTGATACTTGAGTGCCTAAATAACCAATTGATGTCCCCAGACCTTGCAGGGAGAGAGTTCTGGTCCAGGCAAATTGGCTCCAGCTTTCCCTCTAGGCACTGGAGTTTCCACCCTTCTGCTTGGTTCACAGTGCTTCCAGCTTTGGGGAAATACGGCTTGTTGTTCAGGAGAATTTAATTGAGTGTTTGTGTGGCAGGAGGCTGTTCTGGAGCAGCTCTTCCAAGCTCTCCTTGGAGCATTAGTGCTCTGGTACTCCTCCGAGCTGCTTTAATGCCAGGGTAGGCTTAGTGTGAGATCAGTGTGCTCCTCACCAAGTGGTGTTAACGTGGAGTAATCGTTCCTGTTGGCTCTTTGCAGGCCCGCCAAGCAGCCCCTTGTGTGCTCTTCTTCGATGAGCTGGACTCCATTGCGAAGGCTCGAGGTGGGAATATCGGCGATGGTGGAGGTGCTGCAGACCGTGTCATCAACCAGATCCTGACAGAGATGGACGGCATGTCTACCAAGAAGAACGTCTTCATCATCGGTGCCACCAACAGGCCAGACATCATCGACCCAGCCATCTTGCGCCCTGGCCGCCTGGATCAGCTCATCTACATCCCCCTGCCTGACGAGAAGTCCCGGGTTGCTATTCTTAAGGCAAATCTGAGAAAATCACCGGTTGCCAAGGTAGGATCTGTGTCCTGACTGTGTCTGACTTGGGTTTGCTGCATGCTACGTGTGTTCCTCACAAGCTGGGGATTCAGCAGAGGGCTGGTGACTGTTCCATGCAGTACAAAGCTGGGAAAACTTCAGTCCCTGAAGGATGGAAATGAAGAGGTAGGGGGAGGCTTGAGCTCTGAGACTAGGTATCAACAAAACTAGGTGTTGGTGTGTAAGCATAGCAGGTCTTTATCACATAGTGGAGTTTTGACCATGGTGTGGGAACAGGAAAGCCTGTTATGGCAAGATGGAAAAGATTCTTGTACTCTGAAATAAAAGTAAATGTAGAAAACAGAGGTGGGAAATGGAAATTGAAGAGGAATCATTGCATTTAATTGTTGCTGAACTCTGTCCTAGGCAAGAGCTATGTCCCTTGCCTGGGGAGCAGGCAATAATGCAACCGATAGTTAATCGGAGAAAGCAAATGTCAAGTGAGAGCTCTAGCTATTTTATGCCAAGCTTAGCTTTTTAGGTACTGTTTGGAAGGTACGCTTCAAAGGAGGCTGCAGTACTATTCCCTCAGTTGAGGGGAAGGAGGAGGTTGGTTGTCTTGGTCTGCCTGTGCCCCATCTCCATTTCCAGTCTGACAGTGTTTCATTTAACTCCTAATGCTGAGATCTGAGCATATCATATCCTAAATCCCCAAGTCACCCTGCCTCTTCTTGAAGGTGAACAGCGCAGAGGCATTCTCCCCCTCTACTCCACTCTGTGTCCAGCTCTGGGGCCTCCAACATAAAAAGGACATGGAACTGTTGGAGTGAGTCCAGAGGAGGCCATGAAGATGATCAGGGGGCTGGAGCAGCCCTCCTATGAGGACAGGCTGAGAGAGTTGGGGTTGTTCAGCCTGGAGAAGAGAAGGCTCCAGGGAGACCTCATAGCAGCCTTCCAGTACCCGAAGAGGCTACAGGAAAGCTGGAGAGGGACTTTTGACAAGGCCATGGAGTGATAGGACAAGGGGAAACAGGTTCAAACTGAAAGAGGGAAAATTTAGATTGGCTATTAGGAGGAAATTCTTTACTGGCCCAGGTTGCCCAGAGGAGTTGTGGCTGCCCCCTCCCTGGCAGTGTTCAAGGCCAGGTTGGATGGGGCTTGGAGCAACCTGGTCTAGTGGAAGGTGTCCCCCCCCATGGCAGGGGGGATTAGAATGAGATGATCTTTGAGGTCCCTTCCAACCCAAACCATTCTATGATTTACAGCTGCTTTGCAGGATCTTGCTGGGTGTGTGGGGAGTGTGGCCTGCCTTTGTATGTGGTTAACTTTTCCCAAAAACAAGAACCTTAAGAGCTCATAGTTTCAAAATTGGCCAAAGTTAAGGCAGCACCTTGATATCGTGAGATCTAAAGACACCTCTTTTGTCACTCAAGAGTGTAAGGTGTAAAGGTCAGGCCTCTTGTTTTTTGTGTGTGTTTTTGTTTGTTTTTTTTTTTCACTAGGATGTTGACCTGGATTTCCTAGCTAAGATGACCAATGGCTTTTCGGGGGCTGACCTGACAGAAATTTGCCAGCGTGCCTGCAAACTGGCCATCCGCGAGTCCATTGAGAGTGAGATCAGGCGAGAACGTGAGAGGCAGACCAACCCTTCTGCCATGGTGAGTGGGGCACTCTGAGCTTTCCCCACTCATGAGATGTGCAGCCCACCTCTGCCTGTGAGCGAGGCAGGATGCATTTCTCTCCATAATCAATCCTCGGATGGGCATGAATGGGCTCTCAGCACAGAGCACGGAGTTGGAGCACCTTTTTCTCATCTTGTGGGAGGGTGAGGCCCTCCTAGGGTGCTCAGAAGGCCCCTGCTGCAACCATTGCTCTGTCTGCCATGGTGTCCCTCTCCAGCCTCTACTTTGGACATTGGAGTGTTCTGGCCTAGAGGGAGGTTGTGGGTGGCTGTTGGGCTGTGGAGCTCAAGCACGCAGCTCACCTGGGCCCTGTGCCCCACTGCAGGAGGTGGAGGAGGATGACCCGGTTCCTGAGATACGCAGGGATCACTTTGAGGAGGCCATGCGCTTTGCTCGACGCTCTGTCAGTGACAATGACATCAGGAAATACGAGATGTTTGCACAGACTCTACAGCAGAGCCGTGGCTTTGGCAGCTTCAGGTAACCACAGGGAAGTGAGGGGAAGGTGTTGTGCCTCAGCCAGCCCCAGAACAGAGCACCAAGGCAGCTTTCTGTTGGATTCTGGGTAACAAATTCCCTCTTCCACCATGTTTTTCTATTCTCCCCAGCACGTACAGCAGCCAGCTAAGCACGTGGTAGGTGTAGGCTGTGCTGCAGGTTGGTTGTAGCTGCTTTGACAGCACTCCTGAAGTTCATTAACCCTTTTTTCCTTTAATATGAGCAACATCCAGCAGCTGTATAAGTCTTTGTGTGACCTGCTGTAAGACTTCATCCTATTTCTCTTGCCTGTCCTACTTGGCACCAGGGTGTTGGTGTGGAGGGAGGGGATCATGATGAGCTGTGAGGAGGCTTTTGAACAGCTTCTCTTCCCTTCTGCACCACTGCATGCAGGTTCCCCTCAGGTAACCAGGGCGGCGCTGGTCCAAGCCAAGGCACAGGAGGCGGCAGCGGGGGCAACGTGTACAGTGAAGACAATGACGATGATCTCTACGGTTAACTCGTTGTCCTCGGTGGACCAAACTCCAAATCAGGCCATGTTGTACAGGGAAAAAAAAAATCCAATGTTCAGTGGACTCTCGGCTTCTTCATTCCTCAGTCAGAACAGTGTAGCTGCACGTCAGACTTTGTACAGGGAATGTTTTCTGCAAACACAAACCCAGAGCGGTGTTCAGTGGGGAGACAGGCAGGGAGTTAACAAGGCGGGGAACCAACTTAATTTCTGAGAAATTTCTGTGCTAGTTTATGTGGCAGAATCAGCAGCTTTAGCAAAGGGGACAACGCTAGCCTGTATAAAACAAAAAAAAAACCAAACAAAAAAAACAAACAAAACACAAAAATAATAAAAAAAAGTTAATAAAAATCCCACAAAACTCTGGCTAGGCCCCGGCAGTTCCTTCATGCGGTGCTGGTGCTGTCTGTAGCTGTGTCTCGGGTGGGTGCTCTCCAAGCACTCAGGAGGAGTCTTGTCTGCCCCTCCCCTGCGCTTCCTGCTGCGCATGGGGTTGCTCTTCACTCCCAACCCCCCTTAGCTCACCTTCACCCGAGAAGTTGGCTTGGCAGAGCCTCTCCCTGCCCTGGCTTGGCTGGAAGCACTGAGCAGGAGCCTGGAGCCAGGTACCTGGTGGTGCTTCTCCGATGTTGGCCCTGGGCTTTTCGGTTTCCTGCTGCTTTGGCTTCTCAGCAGGGAAGTTCTGCAGCGATCCCTGTCTTGTCTGCCCTGCCTGAGGATGGGCAAGGGGGGCACTGGGGCTGTCTCTGGGGTCTGTGATGTGGTGTGACACCACTGTAGTGAGGGAAGAGGGGAGCTCCAGCATGTCCCATGTTGTGCCCCAGACTTGGTAGTCAGGTTCTGATCATGGTTCTTACTTCCCACTTATTCCCTCCCTGCCTTGCTCCTTGTCAGGCTTTAGGGAAGTGCAGGAACTGAGGGTCTCTGCAGAGAGGTTAACTGCAGATCGTGTGTCAGAAGGGTTCCTCAAGCCTTTGGGGCTGAGCCAGGGTGAAGAAGACAACCTGGCCCACAGCAGGAGTTGTGTGGGGCCTTGGCAGGGGGAGTTCCTGCCCCAAAGCCTGGCAGATTCTGGAGATCTCCATCAAATCATCTTGGTGAGAGGGGGGATTTCAGAACAGCAGAAGGACAGGACTATCCATGAGGGGGCTTCTGGGGAGAAATGTGCTGAAATTGGGAACGCTGTGTTTAAATAGCACAACCTCCTGCTGGGGTAAGAGGCCACGCAGGCCCCTGGGAGGGTGGGCAGCTCAGGTGCTGTGTCCTACTTCACAGCGCTCTGCCAGCACCACTCTTTCCCTGTCCTCATGCCACCTTTGTGAGGGAAAGCGCTGCTGCTGGCTCCTGTGGTGACCTGGCCACTGCCTCCTGTGGCCGCGGGGTTGAGGACGGGAAGGCTGGTGCTTCCCCTGCCCTCACCTACCCTTTTTTGGGCTACCTGGAACCCAGAAACTTGTACTCCAAGGCTGCTTCCCTGCCTGTGCCTCTACAGCTCATGCTGGCTTGGCTTTTGTGTCCTCTGCTCTGCTGGTGCAAGTCTGAGAGAGGCAGGTCCAGCCGAGGGGAAGTGGGGACCAGCCGCTTCCAGCTGCCAGGGAAGAGTAAAAGGGCAGGTCTGCACCCACTCCAGGAGCCTTCCAGGACTCCCAAAAGGCTTTCCCAGCTCTGACACAGGGTGGTTTTCTCCTTCCCCACCACTTTGGGACCATCACCACCCAGCCAGCACTGGGGGAAGATCCATCTTGGCATCTGGGGAGACCTTACAGCACCTTCCAGTGCCTGAAGGGGCTACAGGGAAGCTGTAGGGGAATTTTGACAAGGGCATGGAGGGATAGGTCAGGGGGGAATGGGTTCAGACTGAAAGGGTAGATTTAGATTGGATATTAGGAGGAAATTCTTCCCTGTGAGGGTGGTGAGACACTGGCCCAGGTTTCCCAGAGAAGCTGTGGCTGCCCCCTCCCTGGCAGTGTTCAAGGCCAGGTTGGATGGGGCTTGGAGCAGCCTGGTCTGGTGGGAGGTGTCCCTGCCCATGGCAGAGGAGTTGGGACTGTGTAAGCTTTGAGGCCCCTTCCAACCCAAACCGTTTTGGGATTATATCTCTGCTGTGGATGCTGGTACCAGCAGGGTGTGAGATGTTGGGGTGTGTGTCCCAGCTCCAGGCAGTCTCAGTATTCCCTGCTGCCTTTTCCTAATCGCAAATGCTGTTTAAATCCAGCAGGAGGGCTACAAAACCTCACCTTCCTTCCTTGCTGCTCGTGGGACCTGGCCCCTGGTGGGGAACTCTGGGAGCATCTCGGGGGGGGGGCTGAGGATGTCCCCCAAACCAGCACATGCAGCAGCTGGGGCGCTTGACTGCCTCCCCTACCCCATGAAACCCCAGCAGCCCCAGGAGAGCAGCCGGCACCGGGGGACTGGGTTTGGCCCCAACCTGTGCCTCTTCCCAGGGGTCACCCCTGCAGCAGAGACCCCAGTAGCTGCAGGGGCAAAAGCCTTCCTATGGCACCCTCCTCACCTGCCCAGCACCTTGCTGGGGACACCGGGCACCCCCAGGGTGCTGGGTGAAGGAGGGGCTGGCTGGGGCTTGCCCTGGATGATGTGGGATTAGCATGAGGGGCATCTGAGGGCAGCCACCAAGCTCGGGATCTCCTTTTGCCCTCCCTGGGGTTCCCTGTGTGTCCCCAGAGCCATGTCACACCCACCCCAGCCCTACAGCTGGGTCCCAGAGGGACTGTGCGAGCTCCCCGGGGCTGCGGTGTGGGTGCAGGATGGGGGACACCTCCCCGGCTCAGGGGTTGGGCTGAGAGGCTGCTCCCTGACTCGAAGGGCTGAGGCTTTCCTGCAGCGCCCCAACCCCCTCGGGCCCAGCAGGAGCTCCTGCCACCAGAGGGCAGGCAGCAGCCATGCTCAGCCGGTCCCGTCCCACTCTGGGGCAGGCTCGGGGGCCCTGTGGGCACCCCTGCCCCAAGGCCACTTCCCACCTTGGGCATCCCCTGTCCCGTGAGCATCCCCTCCCCGTGGCCATTCCTTGCCCCAAGGGCATCCCTACTCCACGGCTGGGTATCCCCATGGATGTGCCTGCCCCATGGACATCCCCTGCCCCATGGCATCCCTTCCTCAGGGCTGCTCCAAGGACATCCCCTGCCCATGGGCATCCCCACAGCATCATCAGCCCCATGGCTGGGGGGGCTGTGCTGGCTCTGCCCCCCAGACTGCTCCCAGCCCCGTCTGCTCTACAGGCTTCAGGGTGACCTTGTTGCAGGTGGATTTCATGGCCCCTGACCATTGTCCCCTGCTCCTGGCCCCTGGTAACGTGGTCAGCACAACTAATGCCATTCTATCAGGTGCACATCCATTCTCTGGGACCGAGTGGGTCACGTATTTGTTCCCATCCCTTCCTTATCAGGTCCTGAAGGTCCCATGTATCAAGTAGACCAAACAGATTTCTTATTCCCCTCCCTCTGTCTCAAGGTTCCTGGGCGCCAGGCCAGCTACTCCCTTCCTTGACGGCCTTGGAGGTCCCAGACAGTGACCAGCCTGGTGGCAGGGATGACCTTGACGCAGAGCTACATCCCCACACCAGCACAGCCCAACATCTCCCACCGTAACACATCCCCAAGAAGGTATATTTTTCAAAATACTTTATTTATTACTTTATTCTCTCAATACTGACATTACAAA
>VZRW01005383.1:0-114261 GCA_013398125.1 Aegotheles bennettii
TGGGGGTGTCCCCGGGCCGGGGGGTGTCCCTACGGAGCCAACTCCGGCATTGGAGCCTGCGCCCCCGGGGGACCAGCGGCCCCCGCCAGGGAGCTTCGTGCCGGCGGCCGTGCGGGTCGCCAGCGCCAGGCCCCGTGTTTCCCGGTGGCCCCCGCGATGTCACCTCGGTGGCAGGTGGCGGCTGGGACGTCTCCCCTGGGAGCCGGGAGCGTGGTGGTGCTGGCGGCCGGTGCTACGGGGTCCCCTGGCTCCTGAGCCCTGGGGACAGTTGTCAGCCCTGGGTGCCTGGGCACAGCGCGGTGCTGCCCTGCTGCCGCTCCCTGCTGCCCACGGGCTGGAGAAACCGCCGAGCCGCTCTGGCAGAGGAATGGGTTGGGGCTCCCAGGAGTGCTGGCCCGGGGCAATAAGAGCTGCAGCGCAGTTACTCAGGGAGAGCTTCACACAGCACACCAGAGGGACTGGGGGTCAGCAGCGTGGGCCCTGAGCCGAGGGGGCTCCTGCACAGGCTGCTGGGGGACAGGAACGCCATCCCCGGGCACACCGGCGTGCTCGGGCTGTGCCTGCGTGGGACTGGCCTGGCCTCCAATGCTCCTCTTGGCAAGAGCTGGCTGGAAAGTCACGGAAATGGCAATCAGAAACCTTCTGTGTTCTAGTCACTAATTGGTATTGGTAAAACAAACAGACATGAAACTTAAATGATGGGCATTTTTCAGACTTTGTTTTACTGTAAACCTTTTTTGTTTGCTCCCTGCCAGGTTTTAGTTTGTTACATTAAAATAGTTTAGTTATGCATCTAAGTGCTGTAGAGAGCCCAGTTTGTCTTGTATAGTGTTTCCTTCTCCACCCCAGCTACAGCCTTTCCAGAATAGTGTAAAAAGCATGGTATAAACTGCCAGTGAAGGTTTTCTCTCTGAAGGCTCCTCAGCAGCTCCTTACTCCGCTGTTACAGGGCAGAAACGTGTGAGTGTGACAGTCACGTGAGGGGACACACCAGAGAGAGAGTGCGGAGTAATCATGAGTCAGCTCCTCTGTAGTTAAGCAACTTCCCATCTGTCAGGTGGTGGCTTCTGTTTCACCAGTCCAGTGGCACTCTGTGCTTAAGTGACTTCTGAGAGTCCCTTCTCTGAGATTTCTTTAAATGACATTTCCCAAAGCACATGAACTCCCTTTGCTGGGGGATAATGAACTTTAGTAAGTGACCTTCTGCAATTCTCTTCTGCACCAATACTTTCCAAGATGTGTTCCAAATTAGTTTCAGAAAGTCTTTAACTCTTCAAGTTAGGTGTCTTACTTAAAAGCTCAGGATTTTTTAAACTTAACTTTTAAAACTCACTTAAAACTTGAGAAGATCCTACCAGTTTGGGGGCAGCCAGGGGATTTGTTTTGATGGAGGAGGGGGTTGGTTGGTTGCTTTTGTTTTAACTAATTTTGTCAACAGTTGTGAAACTCAGCTGGCTGCCTTTCAGTAACCCTCTGTCCTTCCCCCAGGATTAACTTCATGATGATTGTGTTTTGTACTGCCCTGTATCTGTGTAAATTGGACTGTATCATCATTTGAATGCGGAATAGCTGGACTGTATTGAATTCAGGACTTAAGGGAGTGCTTTTTGGGAGGTTTGCACTTTATGCTGACAAACTTCAGCATACTTCTAAACTGGGCTTCCTTTCTGATTTGGAGCTCATCTAAGTAGGCTTTCAGATGTAGTTAGGAAGAGATGATGACAGCTTTGTCCTTTTTGCCAGTAATACTGGGCTGAATAAAGTACCAAAAGCTGAAAACACAGTGGGTATGACATTTTTCACATAAAAGTATGTAAACCTCTTATCTTACTCCTTGTGTTTCAGATCAATTCGAATGCCTCCTTAACTGTGTCTTTGGCACAGACTCCTTACTGCAAGAAGCACAAATATGATCCCCAGAATCCCCTCTGTGCCCACATAATCTTCTGTGGGAGTATTGTGAAGGTAAGTAGCTGAAGGTTGACACTGAACAGGATTGCATGCATCCTATAATGTTGTGGATGGAGAGGAAGGTTAGAATTTATGTGTGAAAGTGTATGAAGACACGTTATGAAGGCTGGCTCATAGTTTGGGGGAGAAAAGTGAAGTTACCACTTGATATTTGCAGGAGCTATGTTGGCATGTTTTTAGCGAAGAACTTGGGAGGACAATATTGTAATGAAGGAGATCTCCCTCATTCATTTAGACCTCTTTTGAAACTAAAGAGTCTAATGCAATTCTTTTGTGAATTGTGCAAGTATTTCCATCTCTTTTGCTCATTTAAATTCTTTGGTCCATGCAGTGTGACACATGCGCTTCCAAAACTTTACTGAAGTAAATATACTGAAGTAAATATTAGTCTCAGCTATAAAGTTACAGTGTTAGAGACAGAATTACCTGTACTACCTGGTGGCATTGCTGCCAGAGCAGTATTCTTTGGTGCATCAGGACTTTGGTGTCCCATAGCACGAATTTAGAACTGCACGTGTTATTTGTTGAAGATATTAATCCCATTATTGAGGCTAATGATTGGAGTATGAGGACTAATCATCATTACTGTCTCTTGTATGATAGCCTAAATTCCTATCTGGTGTTTTCACACCTCAGATTTTGCACATTGCACTCCAGCAAGCCTTTAATTGCTGTCATGAGTTACTCATCAATAATGGATTGTTTATTTTAATTAGTTCCTCTTGTACTATACTCACAAATCTAACTTGCTGATTGAACCCTTTAAATACTTTCACACTGTATATGAAGTGCTGTCACACTAGATTCTGTTGTATCATCATGTTTGTGTGTGTGTCTGTTTGCATGCATCTGAACATGTTTGCATCCGTTTGTGTCTGTTTGAATAAGCAGGTGCAGAAAAGGTAAAATAACACCTAAAACACTGCATAGTAATAATTCGGCAAGAATCCATATTTCTCTGATTTGTGGTTTGTTGAAAGATTTATTCTCTTACTTTTGCTTGCTTTACAAGCACCCTTTTGATTTAATATTAAAAGCAGCTGCCTTGGAGTTTTTTCTGTCTCATACACTGTTGTACGACACACTGAAGGTGTGTGGACTCTGCCATAGTAATGAGTCCTCTGGGACAAGACATGGCTAAACTGAGAAGAGCACACTGCAGTCAGCAGTGGGTTTTTGGCTAAAATTTGTCTCCAGGTGACTTTTATCTTACAGTAATATTTTGCTGGTTATTGTTTAGGTGAGTGATTCGGAAGCAGGCTTAGCGAAAAAGGCGTTATTCAGTCGCCACCCTGAGATGGAAAGCTGGCCTAAGGATCATAATTGGTTCTTTGCCAAATTTAACATCACCAATATTTGGGTCCTGGACTACTTTGGTGGATTGAAAATTGTGACGCCAGAAGAATATTACAACGTCAAGCCTTAGTAAGTACTTAAGTTTTGCATGTTTAACTCTCATTATCATTGGAACCTGTAAAACTTCTCCTTAATATAAACAGTGTATATTGCCTGTCTGTGTTTTTTATACACATTTATAACTTTTCCCTGAGTAGTCTACTGGATGCAGTGTCTGAAATCATAAGATATGTTTGAATAGAGGATCCACCTACTTAACAATATCAAATATCTTCAGAGCTATCTGTAGTTAACTGTGCCTGTACCTCAGCTTAAATATAAAGTGGGCACAGTCTCTGTCCTCTGTTTGAAGTAGTTGCAAGACAGATGATGTTTTGCTGTAATAGTTAAAAGTAGTGAGACTATTCAGCACTTACGAAGCTGTATTAATGGGATTGCAGCAATATTGCTAAATATTTTCAAACCAAAATTGGTTTTAAATCTATTTTTATGATACTGAAGTGTAGAGAAATTTTGTCCTCTTGTCTACATAAAACTGAGTCTTCCAAACTTTCAAATAGATTTTAGTGCATTCAACACTTACACATTCAATTTCACTCTTATTCTTACTCCTTGTAGGTGAAAGAAGATCCTTGGTGATGCTGATACACAGATTAATCACTCTGGCTGTTTCATGAAAGATTTATTTTTTTGTATTGTATTGTAGAGCTGAATTAATAATGCAAAAAATCAAACACCTTGCATTGTTAATGAACTTGCATAACACTTCTGAAGCAAATATAAATTCTCACTAACTAGCACAGCTTGAATCATGTCATACTCAAACCTTTGTGGGTAAGCCATAACTGACTCTTGCTCATTGGACATGATTCTGGAAGGATGTCTGCCTGTTGACAGTCTGTGTTAAAAAGGCTGTGTTTACTGGGAACTAAAGGATTAGTCCAGTTCCAAACCTTCCAGTGCCTTTGTTAAATAATATCTGTTTGTAAGCACTCTCCAATTTAATTTTATTTTTAATACCTGTTTAGTTTAGATCTTTATGGCAAAGTACTACAGGGTGGCTGGATTATTTGCACTCTAATACACTCACTTGTTGGAGCCATTTTTCTGTTTTGCTGCCTATATTGAATGTGCTGTAGAATACAATGGTGTTTATGCAAACAGTACATACACCTCGTGATAAGTTCTGGGTAACTCTTCAGCTGGCTGTGGTTATATGCCCTGATTCCTTAAAAGAAGCAGGGTGGTAATACCTTAAGTATCTGACTTTAGTGTAAGAGAAGAGTAGTGGCTTGTAAATTCAATGAGAATGTTGAGAATTCCTGATTAGGAATCTGAAATCTGCTCTGTTAGTCTGATCAAGTGGCAACGTAACAGCTTTTATTGCCCTCAACAGTAGGACGGAGCAGATTTTTGATTTTGGAAGCCTTACACAGCAATTTTGGGTTGGTAACCCAGAAGTGAGGAAAAACTAATGAACAGATGGTTTATGACTTGTAGAGAATGAAAATTAATGACAGGTGTGCATAATCAGTTCTCTGTTAAAATAAGCCACACACAAGCACAAAAAATAAATTCATACCTTTTTACATCCTCTCTCATCTCCTGTGTGCTAAATTCACAAGTATCCAAAAGGGATTATGAACAATTTGGTTTTACAATGAGCAAGTATTACCTAGTTGACAGAGTAATTAATGGGAGAATTTAGACTCCTTAGAGGCAGATCCATATATAGAACAGTGGAATTTGTCATGTCAAATCATCTCTACATCTTAATGTTGTTATTGTATCACTACTTTTCTCAAATACTGGAATGATTTGTGAAAGTTTTTTGAGGTAACTTACTAAGTTTTCTTTCGCAAGGGGGGGGGAGGTATTTGTTACTATATCAAACATTCTGTTCTATTACTTGAAAATTAATTTAGAAAAACTTAAGATACAGAAAGAGTTTGTTGAATAGATAACACAGACATTAAATATAAAATTGTAATATATTTTTATACAAGGCATAACAATTGTGGGGACTCAAATGATCCTTTGCTATGAACTTTATCCTTTCCTTGAGGATACCTGAATGCATTATGTGTCACTCTGTAACTTCTGGTGTGTGAGACTGATGATGCTGGGCTTTTGTTAAAATTAAAATATTTTTTGACAAGTGGTGTCAAGTGTTATTTATTGCACACTCAAGAATACTTCTCTTCCTCACGCTCTCTTTGACACAAGCACCCCCTCTTCAGAGTTCTTTTTTTATTGTCGCTCTGGAGTATTCCATGCTTGCTAGAATAAATGGTGAAATGCCCCTATTACAGCTGGCTTTCCCTCCTTGGATGAAATAAGCATCTTCTTGTTTCACTTTATTTTCTGCATCTAATACTGTGAAATGAAACATAAAATAATAACAGTGGAGCTTGTGAGAATGAATACAAGGAAGCCTGATTTGATTATTTCTTCCAGCTAGGGCTTCTACGTTTCTAAATGATGGTATTATCAGCAGGCAGATGTTCAACCATCCCCAGGAGAGCAGGGTTCCATCACGTGTAATGGTTACTTTGGAAGACATCACCATCACTTTGAACATCCTCCCCTCCTTCTGCCACCAGCTTTTATTGCTGAGCCCAATGCCATATGGTCTGGCTGTCCCTGTGGTCAGTTGGGGTCAGCTGTCCCAGCTGTGTACCCTCCCAACTTCTTGTGTGCCCCCAGCCTACTTGCTGGTGGGGCAGGGTGAGAAGCAGAAAAGGCCTTGACTGTGTATAAACAATGACTAAAACACTGGTGTGTTATCAATACTAGTGTGTTTTCATCACAAATTCAAAACATAGCACCAAACAAGCTTCTATGAAAGAAATTAACACTATCCTAGTCAAACCCAGTACACCAGCTTTGAAAGAATTTCATTTGAGGGTTTGGTACAGAATGAAGCTTATTTTGTTTTGTTTCTGTTTGCATGTCTTGTTGGATTTGATGTTCCCATTATTACCAATTCCCAAGTATTTTCTGAGTGGGAGAGGGAGGGCCTTTTTGTTGACAATTCCTTTTAAACAGTTCTGTAATACTACTGTTTTAGATCATCCATCTCTCTTTTGATTTGAAATTTGAGAGGACCCCAGCCAGATGTTCCTTTTGGAAAGTGTTGAACAACAGGATGGTTAGGCTACAGGTACAGAGATGGATTAATTGGGTTAAATGGAGATGCTGCACTGTCTGGAATTGTTACGTCTTGTTGAACACTTGGATAAAGAGATTTTTGTATGTAGAAGTGGAATGTAAAGCGGACTAGGGTATTGATCATACTGAACGTGTCTCTGTTTTTCTCTTTTAGTAATAGGTGCTTAAATATTAATATCACTAGGTCAAGAAAGTTATCAGCTTTTGTCTTATTTTTCTTCACCTTTTCCTGGTGCTCACATTTGTTGTGTTAGGCTCATTCAGGAATTTGCTGTGAGCATGTTTTCTCTTTTCCTAATATCCAGGATAATATTGTGGCTCAGGGTAGAAGAGGCTGAGTATAAGAAAGTAATACAGCTGTAAGCAACAGATCAGTGTTTTGACTTCACAGAATCACAGAATCACAGAATCTAAGGGGTTGGAAGGGACCTCGAAAGATCATCCAGTCCACCCCCCCTGCCAGAGCAGGGTCATCTAGAGTCCACCACACAGGAACGCATCCAGGCGGGNTGGTATGCTTGATGCATCTGAGCATATTCTAAATAGTAATGAAGTCATGCTCCATACCCAGGGAGTTGTTAAGTATCTCCATTTGTAGATAGGAATCTGAGACACGGGATAACCTTAGGCACCTTGCTAAGTCACAGGATGTTGTTAGCTGGGAATCTAATTGAGATAATCTCAGCCTGTCTCTCTAATGATAGTCACGTTTTTCCTTTGCCTATTAATCCTGCTCATTGACATGTTTGTGTTTCTACTTCTTGATTTCCAATTTATTTTGTGTGCTTTAATGTAAGGCTTATGTCCAGTAGATTCATGCAACAGGCTATCGTTACAGAATAGAGTTTATGTGTGTCAGGTATTCCTTACACAATTCTATCTGGAATTAATTTCTTAGCTATTTAATATTGTGTCTGTGAGCTTCACAATAAAATAGAGGTAGCTCAATTAGAGTATTAGATTAATACAAAAAATATTCATCATAATTTAATGGATTAGTTTGTTTTCAACAGGCTTTTCCTGAATAACAACACACCAAATCGAGAAAGATTCAAAATCAAATAAACTGTTGTATTGCTGTTGAACACAAGAGGGTGCCATAGACTTACATTCTGATTGTTAAACGTTTAATACTTTAAATTGGTTATTGAATTCGTCACAACTCACGAATGCTGGAAAAGCATACGACAGGGGGCATGATAGGAACAAATTCTCTTTGTGCAGTGCTTTACATTATGAATGCTTCCCTCCATAAACACAGCAGCCTGCCAGCTGCTGGAAAAGAAGCATTCATCTTTTTTTTGTGTTTTGTAATCGTTTTGTGCTGTGGAGTGCTCAGAAGTAGTATCTGTGAAAATGATTTAAAGGTTTTTAAATTAAGAAACTCTAGTAAAGGAAATGGAGACAGGTATAGAACACCTCAGAACATCAACTGGGAGCTGCCGCCTCCAGACTGGACAGCATTTATTTCTCCCAGCATTAACTGTAAGAATCCAAAGTGAGGATGTTCATTAGCGTGACGATGCTTTGGCTGGGGCTTACTGCTAGCTGAACAAAACCTCCTGATTCTGATTTGTAATTTCAACAGCTAATTAATCTTGTTGGACTTGGATTGCCTGGGTGCCCCTCAGCCCTTCTCCAGTGGTTTGGGCTGCCTGTGCCAATGGCCAGTGCTGCCTGCGTGCAAGTATTCGGGTGGTGAGGCAGGGCTGGGACAAGCCAGCTTCAAACCTTCTCCGTTTTGCCCGGGGGCTGTGCTGGACTCAGGCTCTTGCTGCTAGATAGGTCCCACTGACTCAATGTCTAACCTGCCTCAACTGTGGTTGGCCCTGATTGCTGTCATCCAACCTACTCTTCTTGTCCAGGTGCTGTGGGATTGTGTATCTTGGTGGTGAGGATGCTGCCCTGCTGACCCTCCTAGCTCCCCTGCTCTGGAGGAGCAGCTGGCCCTTGATGCTCCCCAACAATTGTCCATCCAAAGATCAGTCCATGAGCTTCTCACGCAAAACTCTTGGAGTTGCTGCCAGGGCTTTTTCACTTAAGAACTTTTGTGTCTAGAGGCTTCCTCAGAGTTTCTGTGTTGAGTATTACAGTGTAATACGATCAGAGTGTAAGACTCATTCATTCTAGCTGAGGTGGTTAATGTTGTTCTGGCCTGGTCTATGGAAACAGGGTGTAGGTAACATGCTGTCTGCACACTTGATTGTGTTAGGTTTTTTTCACTCAGTTGGATTTAGATTTGAAACAGGTAGTCTGACCTTGAAGCCACAAAGCTCCTAGATATGTCATGACAACTGGTAGTTCAGAAGAGGAAGCAAATGCCAGTTCATGTATGTTAAAGGTACAAAAGTCACGCTTTTTAAAAATCTGAGCTTTGTTAATTGTGCTGGTTGCAGAGCTCTCTGAGTCTTCTGGGTGACTGAGACCAGGTATGCAGTTGGTATCTGAAATTGTGAAATTTTGTATCATTTAGTGGATGTTTTCTTTTTACTCGAAAGATCTTGATAGCTGTAGTGATTGTTCCGAATGATTTTTTTTTCTTTAGCTAGATAGAAAAGCCTTAACAATTCCCCAATACTCTTTGTTTCTGATTCCTGCAGCTGTTATGCTTCATTTCACACATAACTTTTTCAGTTTAAACAAAAGAGACGGCACACTTGTGGTGGCAGATCTGACAACTGCTGTGGATCTCTTTGAAAGAGGGGAGTCTCTACCTCAACCTCAATAATGTCAGTGTGCCCATACAGGTATAGGACTATTTCACTTTATTTTTGCTGCTCAGGTTGTAACCTTACTCATTTTGCACCCTTTTTTTTTTCCCTTATCTGTAAAAATATAAATATATACCAGTTTGCAGGATTCATGTAAAATACTTGTAAGTCATCTCAGTGCCTTTAGATGAAAGAAATGCTTTTTTAAAAACAAGGTGATTTTTGGTTGCTACAAACACAGAATAACTTGACAACGCCATGCAGGGGTTATGTGTATGTGTGTACAAATATGGAGAAAGACATTCAAGAAATACTAGGTAGTATGTATGCATTCGTCTATGTAAGCATGTATATTTATGTGAAAACATTGCAGATACTTTGTATTTGTATAATGTTTTATGATGGGCCTATTAAACGTCACCCAGATTTGATGGATGGACCACTCGGTGAAGAAGGAAGGATGGTCACACTTAAACAGTTGTGGTCAATGGCTCAGTGTCCAAGTGGAAATAGGTGACAAGTGGCATTCCTTAGGGATCAGTACTGGGACCAGTTCTCTTCAACATCTTTGTTGGTGACATGGATAGTGGGATTGAGTGCACCCTAAACAAGTTTGCTGATGACACCAAGCTGTGTGGTGCAGTCGACACGCTGGAGGGAAGGGATGGCATCCAGAGGGACCCGGACAGGCTGGAAAGGTGGGCCCATGCAAACTGCATGAAGCTCAACAAGGCCAAGTGCAAGGTCCTGCACATCACAGAATCACAGAATCCTATGATCCATATGGGTTGGGGCAGTCCCAAGCACAAATACAGGCTGAGTGGAGAATGGATTGAGAGCAGCCCCAAGAAGGACTTGGGGGTATTTGTTGATGAAAAACTCAACATGAGCTGACAGTCTGCACTTGCAGCCCAGAAAGCCAACAGTATCCTGGGCTGTATCAAAAGCAGTGTGACCAGCAGGTTTGAGGGAGGGGATTCTCCCTCTCTACTCGACTCTCATGAGACCCCATCTGCAGTACTGTGTCCAGTTCTGGAGTATGCGACATAAGAAGGACATGGAGCTGTTGGAGCAAGTCCAGAGGAGGGCCATGAAGATGATCAGGGGGTTGGAGCACCTCTCCTATGAAGACAGGCTGAGAGAGCTGGGGTTGTTCAGCCTGGAGAAGAAAAGGCTCTGGGGGTACCTGATAGCAGCCTTCCAGTACCTGAATGGGCTACAGGAAAGCTGGAGAGGGACAGTTTGTGAGGGTGTGTTGTGATAGGACAAGAGGGAATGGTTTCAAACTAAAGGAAGGGAAACTTAGACTGTATATTAGGAAGAAGTTTGTTACTGTGCAGGAGGTGAGACACTGGCACAGGTTGCCCAGAGAGGTTGTGGCTGCCCCCTCTGTTTCCTGCAATCGACCTGTGAAATAACCTCTAATGTTATTAAGGTGGTGAAATAACCTCTAAGGTTAATAAGTGGTGAGTTTTAGTAGGTATGCATGATTTATTGCAGCGCTAGATGCACAGGGGATCATTCCACCTAATGTGCATGCCACCTGTTGCTTTGGCACAAGCTTACATAGTTTGGTTACATACCTAAACATTCCATTTCCCAGAATAGTTACACATATTCATTCTATTTCTTGGAACTAATTAACATATTCATGGCATCATCTGGAACTGCTTATAAGGTTTGTGAGGGTCTTCATCAAGTGGTCATCTGAGGGCCTCTTGTGGTCATTTTCTCTAGCTTTTGGGGTGTCCTTTTTGTGTACTCTGGGCCTTGTTTCCTTATATGTTTTTTCCTTTCTTTGCTTGCAGATTCCTCAAGCCCCCTTATCTCAGCCTTAAGTGGTTTCTTCTAGCCTATCTGTATTTTCTAGGATACACCTACCAGTATTGTGAGATTTCTGTCCTTGATTACATTCTTGCATGAGGACCCTCTTGACTGGTGGAGCCCTTCTTGTCTTTGGTAGATATACGCTTTGTTATACTACCCATTCGTATCTTTTTCTAACAGAGTCTGACTAATTCTAACAAAGTTTAACTAATCCATAAATTTGACTAATTCATGGGTCATATATCACCTCCCTGGCAGTGTTCAAGGCCAGGTTGGATGGGGCTTGGAGCAACCTGGTCTGGTGGAAGGTGTCCCTGACTATGGCAGGGGGGTTGGAACGAGATGATCTTTAAGGTCCCTTCCAACCCAAACCATTCTGTGATTCTGTGATTCAAAAGTAGCTGTTTCTAGATTGAAATGAAGCACTTGTTTAGTGACAAGAAATAGAGAAGCAATTGCACAAGACCTACAGTATATGATTATAAGAACCTCACGTAGTTATTTCCTGTTGTCATTTAGTCAAAGACCATTTAGCCTAATCAACTTAAATGAATTTCAGATCATTTAATGAAGTTTTTCCCCAAATAAGCATTTGAAAAATGCAGAAGAGGTATCTGTTAGGGGTGAAGAGGGGAAGAAAATAAAGGAAACAAAGATACTTGTCACAGGTCTTAAAAATATGGCTTCACAGTACTTTTATATTCATGAAAGACATAACCTTACTGATCAACTATAGTCTGTACAGCCATGCAAGCAAATACTGAAGGTGCTCTATAATTCAAAATAGCGCTTCCAGAATGTGTGTTTAGTGATAAAGTCCCAGAATTTTTCTGCTGTAATGTAATCAGGGAAATTCACTTCCAGTTAACAGGTGAATATGTTAATGGTGCAAGAGAGGAGCTTGACTAGGCTAAAGGAAAAGCAGCATTGTGCTTCCTTCTTAAGACATGACATAAGCAGTGGTCTCTCTGGTGCATTAAAAACAAAAAAAAAGATCCAGAGCAGATCATAAAGGCTTCACTGGGGAGGAAAGAATTGGACATTACACATTCAGTAGTCTCGAAACTGAGCATTCAGAGAGTGCATTTTAATTTTCTACTAACATCTCCTTTATAGGTTTCTAAAACCCATGTTTCACTGAAAATTTTAAGGCCATAGTGGGAACAGGGGACTGCTAGTCACAATAATGAATAGGAGTTCATTCTTACACTGTGTTGGGGCCTGTTTATCATCTCCCTTAGGAAACATACACTCATGGCTGTGTTTGTCTTTATGGTGCCGCACAGGTGTCTATTTTCTTTTTTTTTTTTTATCTCGTTGGATGTGGCATGGTTTCTATTTGCACAATGCAGCTGCAAGGAGTAGTGACAGTCGAGTGTTTTTTCCTTGAAAAAGCAACATTTTCACACACAGAGGGGAGCAGTTGTAGTGAGACCAGCTTCTCTTGTCTCCCTGTTGCGAGCTGCAAAGTAAGACCTGTAGCTGGACACTGTCTTCTTTCCAGCTCTCCATTTGCAATGGTGACAAAAGTGCAGGGCAGGGACTAATCCTCTTGGAATGCAGCAATTATCACTAAATAAGTATTAATTGCTGCATTCCAAGGGGATTAGCACAGTTGAACCCAGTTATAGCTAAGCAAAGCTTCACTGTAAGGCACTGCAGTGCATTGAAATGCAGTGAAGCAATGTAGGACTGTCAGTCCGCAACATTTTGTCAATATAAGTTGTGGGTTTACACATTGTAAACAGCAGACCTTTTCTTTCCAGGGTATTAAGTCTACCATGTGAATGGCATGCCTTGCTGGGGGCTACAGCTAGCTCACCAGAGAAAATTGTGGCTTATTTAACACCCTTTATCTTCATTGCAACATCTCAAAAAATTATTTTGATACTTGTTGGGTTAGTTCTGACACTACAAACGGTCACTCCCAGCTGGATCAGGGACAAGACTCTGCAGTCTGTCTGGATTCGCCTGTCTGTAAAGTTGCCCAGCTCCTCTGTCAGGTGATGTAGGTATTAATTTTGCCTGCAAGTACTAACTGTATCAAATAGGCTTAGGAGAACTTTTGATAGCTGACCTGTTCTCATTCCCAGCAGTCTGCGGTGATGATTACAGGCAAGCTCCCTTCAGTAGCAATGCATGAGCCAGAGGGCAGTGTGTAGTTATTTTTTTAATCCTCAGCTTGACTGTGGTGTGGGTTTGTTTTTTAGTTTTCATTTATTTCCTGTTAAAACTGCAAACCCTGCTGTTTTTTTTTTTTATAGTACAGTCAAAGCATAAACAGTAAGCATGAAAAGGGGATGCTTCTGGGGATGAATCAGGTCCTTGCGTTAGAGCTGCTCCAGGATTTCTTGTGACCAGAGAAAGAATGGTATATTGGTGCCCAGAACCAATTGAGTCCATACCTCGTCTGTTTCATGAAAGATGTTATCCTTACAGGTAATGAGCTGCACCTTAACCGGTGTTAAACACAACTGAGTTGTACTTGGGGACCACTTCAATTCCCTGACCCATTCTGTTTCAGGAACCATAGATCAAATCTTACAGTCTTCCCAGTGCAGGTAATTCTGGAAATGCACTTTCCTCCACCCATATGTTTAGATAAAGAGTCAAGTTTAGCTGAGAGCTTTTCTTAACCCAGCAGGGAGGGTTTTCTGTCTCTGCTGTGGCCTCCTCTGTATTGAGAAAAATAGCTGCTTGTTCGGCTGAACTAGTGTTGGCTTTCATTTCTAGTCCAGTGTTAACGAAGTTCTTCTGATCTGACTGAAGTGAGTAAGCTGAATCATCAATGTGGTTTAAACTGTTGGTAAAAATGCACATATGAGGCTGCCTAATGCACAATGTGGGCAGGAGACTCCAATGTTTTTATTGTGCTATGTAGTTCCAGAGATGCGAAGACCAAATAGTCTGAAAAGAAGATGACACTATAAGAAAATAATTCCTCACCATGTGATTGCAAGCTATGAACACAGGAAAGCTTTTTCCTAGAGAAGAGACAACTTCCCCTTTATCTTTTTCTGTACCCCTCGACTGCACGTGATTTGCATCTCCTGCACCATGCTTGTTGTGAGAATAACTCATAATACAAGCATGATTGCTCTTTTGTATACTTTCATTGTATTTAGATTATAATGATAAGCTTGCCTTGTTTCAAAGGCTGAGGGATGGGGAGGAGAGAATTTCTCGGGGCGCTCTCATGCAAAGCCTTTTTCTGACTCTACCCGCACTTCTAAATGAAGTCCATATACTCTATTTCTCTGACCTTTCCCTATGTAGACATCAAAACACACTGGCCCAACTGCTGCTCTCCCAGTGTGCCTACTGCTGCCATTAATCTCCCTTTCTTATACAGCTCTTCATTCCTTTTCCTTACCTTTGGCCTCAACTCTTTATTCAAAGTGATAATCTGCTGGCTTTGTGCCTGGGGGAGAAGCTATGATCAATAACAGGAGGAGACAGGGGTCAGTAGAATAGTGATGAGCAGTGCCATTTGCTCCTCTGAAAATACTGTTACCCAAAAATATCAATAACTAGTATGATATTATTTTAGTTTTTGGATATGGCATCAGTGAGATTTCAGCAGCCTGTGGTGGGAGCAGGGGTCTTTCTCCTCTCGCCAATTCCTTATTTCAGCCAATCTTCTGTTACATGGGAATATGGACAGAAAGGGCTTTATCTGGCTTGCATTGGAATATAGAACCCAAGCACAGCCATTTCTGGGACTAACGATGCCTCTTTTGGCTCCACTGTGTGGTGGCTCTCATGGCCAGTGCTTTGCCTGCTGCCTGGCAGTGAGTCAGAGCCCATCTCCAGCCTTCCCTTGTGGCTTTTGGGGTGGAAGAGCCACAAAGAAAACCCTCCCCAAGGCTGGGTGAGAGCAGAGGCTCAGCAGTACTGTCTAGCTATCATAGAATGGCATGCAGTGCCAGGTTTTGGCCCCTGGAGTAATACTGGTGTCTAATAATTTTGGTATTACTGGCATAAGATATAATAATTATTAAATAAAAGAATAATATTGTTTTATCAATGTATTAGCCTTTGTTACTCCAGACAGCAAGGTGACAAATTTCTTGGTCTCCTTCTTCCAAGAACTTCAATTTACTTTGCTTTCAAAAGACTATAAATCCTTACTTCTTATATGCACAATAACTCTTGCCCTAGCAGTTGTACTCATAATATTGGGAAATAGGTATCACCAGTCCTATTCCCGTACCTGCTGGGGATGCACATTCCGCTTCCTTTTTTTTCTAAGAATTAGAAAAAAAAAGTAATTTGTTGATACTTGTGCTTCCTCTCAGCCTAGGCTCTGCTTCTGAAGTATATTAATATTATTACTATTGTAAACATTCGGCAATCCTGTGTTGAGCCAGTTGTATTTTGATGGGGAGGAGGCTGAGTTTTGGGGTTTAATGTGTATATAAGTAATGTTTCCAAGCTTTTCTAATTCACAGTTGTCTAAAATGTACTCCTTTATTTCTGTAAATAGAAGATAATTTTTTTTATTTGCTCACATTTGAGAAGAGCACAATAATGTGAGATTTCTTACAAAGTGAGAGTTGGCATCACTGTGTCAAGTAGTATGATTTTCATATAAATGCCCTAACACTTTGCTGGAGAAATTTCTTCTAATATCTCCTTCACAGGAAGATTTTTCTAAAACTCTGGATTTCACCATTCTTCATTTCATTTCATTTCATTTCATTTCATTTCATTATGCTGGGTTTCTTCTCCCAGCTGCTGCTGCTTCCTAATAATAATAATAAAAATGTAAAGAGAAATTTTAGAGGAGGAAGTACCCTTAACCACACCTTGGTGCTCTCTGGCTTTATTCTCATATACATTTAAAAATTCTGTGGTTTGTTTTCTATTTTTAATAAAGAAAACCAAGGTACTAAAAAACCCAACCCCAAACCCAAGCAACTCCCAGGTGTCCCTGATTCCTGGTTCTCTTTGAGTTCTAGTGCGTTGTTTTCCCTGCCTCCCTTAAGACTTAATTTCTTTATCTGCAAAAGCTTAACTGCCCTGGCTTTTATAAGGCTAATTTGAAAAGCACAGCAAGGTCCTCAGGTAAAAGCATAATGAAATGATTTAATATTGTTAACGCAAATCAGTCTGTATTTTTACAGCTCACAGCACAAAGCGTTCTCCAGAGTGACATTTGCTGGATTGCTGCTAAAGGCGTGCGTACTCTGTTGCCCCCATGGTTATCTACCGCTGCCTACGGAGGGCTGATTTGATCACTGGCTTGGCTTCGCCAGGGAACAAGCGTTGTGATCCCTCTGGCTCAGCCTGCTGCTCCCAACCATCCCAACGACCTGAGGAGGTCAACATCAATCCAGCTGAACAAAGGAGGAGGAGACGTAACCTGTTCCTGCTTGTGGTTTTGTGTAGCTAGCTGCAGTGATCTTACTAGTCTCAGAGCAGCAGAAAACCCAGGGCATTTTCACTTCCACGCAGGGCTGCTGGGTTAGTCAGCCAGCGTGCACATGTTCTACCTGGGGCTGCTGCTCAGAACCAGGGCTGGGAGAGCCAAGGGGGTGGCGGGGGCGTGGGGTGATGTGGGAGGCCCTGCGGTCATCGTGCTGGATGGAGAACGTGGACCTGTGGGAAACCAGGCTGGGCAGACCTGCTTGGTTTTGTGTCGCCCTGAGGACTGTGTTAATGAGCGAGTCTGTAACGTAGGGCTGAGAAGCCCCCTTAGCTCCCAGACCCCAGCCACCTTCAAACCAGGCATCCTGCTCCGGGGGTGTGTGGCTCTGCCTTGGGATCTGTCACTACAGGACGGCTTCAAGCAGCAAGAAGGTTGAGTCTTGTGGCCTGCTCAGTGGGTAGGAGTGGCATATGTAGCTAGAGGCTGCAGAGCTTTCTGTTTCAAGCTGAGCAAGGAGAAGATGCACACTGTGCTCTCCTGCAGAGATGACACGGGCTCTCCTCCCTATGGGCTGCAGCAGCTTGGAGGACAAAATGGCTCCAGAGCTCTGCATGCGCTGACACTCTTTCGAAACACAAAGGTGTGGTGTGTTCACATCAAAAGGCATCTCCATTTCATAGGTGCAGCTGAAACGAGCCAGGCAGGGCTGGTTGTGCTGGTGTCTTATGTCCTGTGGATGCTGTCTGAAGGATGGGCAGAGTCCAACTCGCCCTGCTGCCGGCCGCCCCAAAGCCCTGAGAGCACAGCTGCTTCAGGCTGCTCATGGTACGGCTGTGTTCCAATTAGATTTAGAAATGGACTTCATATCTTTGCCAGTTTGTTCAAGAGTGACTGTAACTTGCAATTGTAAACCTCTGTTTGTGCCACTCTGCACACAGTTACATTGCATCCCTTTACAAGTCAAGCCCGATTTGGTATCACAGCTCTCCAGGCCCCTTACAGAGATCGGCAGCTGCTGCCTGGGATGTCCTAGCAACCATCAGACAAAAAATCCCGCCAAAACCCATCTTGCAAAGAGGAAAAGAAAGGAAAAAAACACAAGAGGAAACCCCAGACATCAATAGCAGGAACACAAACCCCAGCCCTCAGCGGCTGCCTGGCTGCGAGGCAGAGGAGGGCGGGTGGTTGGGTGCCACTGCCGGCAGGAGGGCTCGGGGAGCCCTCGGAGGAGCTGAGCTTCCTGTGGGCCCGCAGACGCACCCAGCCCACGGAGGAGCCTCTTCTCCTCCTCACCCGCGCCCCTGGCCTCCCGCTCCCCAGCACTGCCCAGGCCAGCAGGATGGCCTGGAGGAGGATCGTGGCCTTTGCTATCCTGCAGGCAAAGCTCCCAGTCACAGGTAAGGCAGGATCTTAATTTCGAGCCCTTCTGAGGAAAGAGCGCTTTGTTTCTGTGGTGGATTCCCCACCATTTTGGTAGCAGGAGGATCTCAGCTGCATCTGTCCTCCTGCTTGTGGCTGGAATCATGGCCACCTGAGCGTAGGGCAGCAGGACTCATGGGGTCGAACAGCCCTGCTGTCAGGAGACCCTTGGGAGGGCTGGCAGGAGGAGGAGGAGGCGGTGGTGAGGACAGCCCTTGCTGTCCGTGCGGCCCCCTCTTCTCTCGCCAGCGCGACTGCCACAGCTCACAAAAACTCGTCCTTAAATAAGGCGCTCGTCCCTCACCCAGGCAGCTTTCTTTGGGGTCTAAAAGGGACAATTTGGTGCAATAATGAAAATACAGTCCCTGGCAGCAATCTGCAGGAGAGAGGCTTTAAATGGAGTTGGGTAAAATTGGAGCCGTGTTGCTGCTAGCGGCATGCTGGGGGGTCGGTGTGCAGCGGGCAGCGTGCCCGGCAGGCAAAGAGGAAAAGGGTAGGGTCCTTCCTCTGATCTCTGCCTTCGTGCTTGTCTCTGCTAGACACAGCTTGAAATGAGGTCATTGTTACCTTTAGATGTTTACTTGCAGTAGTGCAGGAGCTGGCTCTGCTCTGGCAGAAGGTGAAGCAGTGTTGGCACGCACAAACCTTCCAAAGTCACGTTAATTTGGGGAGAGAGGAATGTGCTTCTTAGGAGGTCAAAAGAGCAACAAAATTTACATCGAGAGAAGGCCTTGGCCAAGGGCTGAGTTTGGAGAAGTCGGCCAGTACTGGTAGGCCACATTTGATCAGGTATTAAAGCCAAATCCACTGGCAGAGTTTCCCCTGGCTGTGCTTAAAAACCACACCATCCTCACGCCAAAGAGCTTTGGTGGCTGCCACGGGGGCTTTATTTGAAAGTTTTCTGGAGATCAGAGAAAGGTTTCACAGCCACTTGCGAACGCTGTGGGACCAGTTGTGGCAATTTGTGGAGGTTATGTTTGGGGAGAATTTTCAGCGTGTGCTCTGTGCCTTCTGTTCACCATCCACTGGTACCTGACACTATGCTGAAGTATGATACTTCTGGTACTTACATTTTGTACATTGCTTTGTATCCACAGATGCATATAGGGCTAGAAAGGTATAGAAGTTACCTTAGGTCAAAATGCATCCACAAAAAATATTTTTGTGTTTTCCCCTTGTAATTTGTCACAAGGTATCAGTAGTTCAGCCTCCTATTTGTACTCTTTTAGCAGAAAGTTTTTATTGAAAGATGTAATGTAGTTTGCAGATGGGTAAAGCTAGTTCTCTGGTGCAAAGAGTATTCACACTCAAAGAATACATGGGATCAAGTTTTGAACAGGCTATTGTTGCCATTGATTTGAAGATGATTGCCTGTGGATTTGAAGGGAAGTATTTTTGATTGGATACCTGTAATAGTTCAAAGACTAGTAGTATTTAGCTAAGAGCATAGGTCGAATAGAAGAAATGTAGCAACAAATCCACAAGTATTGTGCTACTTTTTATTGATGCAAAATACACAGTAACAAAAATATAAGATCACCATTAATTTAGTTCAAAGATGATTCCAAACAGGTGGGGTTTTGAGCTCAGAGCTATGAACAGAAGCAAAGATCTGCTCCTGCCTGGAGTCTTTTCAAGCCTTCTTAGTGTGAAGTAAACTTATTTTTTCATAAAACAGGCTCAGATTCGGTAAGTTGCATACCACCCTACAGGGAGTTCCTTCCATTCCACTGTAATGCATTTTGTGCTTGTTCTTCAGATGGTCAATTGAAAGATGCTACTAAGACCGGGACTGATGAACTTGCAAAGCCTTTCCTTTTGATCTTTCTAGTACTGAAGTAAATATGTCAGGCGTGAGAAAAAAAAATAATTAAAGTAAATAATTCTAAAGATAGGCCACAAGTTCTCATGTGGATTTTGAATTACTGACACCTGACCACAAATTTCAGAATGCTCAAACTTGGCCTTTGAGCAATTGCAGAGGGAAGCCATATATTACACGTGTTTAGTTTTCTGTGTTTTCCCCTTCAGAGGTACAAAAGTGTACACCTGGAAGTTTAGCTGAGGTCCTCCAGTAACCCCTCTGTTAAAAAGTACATAAAAATAAATATTTTTAATTTCTGAGCAGATGACTTTACTGATCATGTAGTTTGTTGAGACATAAGAAGAATATTAAAAGACTTCTAGCCAAATATCACAATTAAAATTGCAAAAATCTTTGTACATTTACACAGCTCTTTGAAGTACGACAGCCTTCAATGGCAATAAAACAGTACTGTGGGCGATATCGTAGAATTGCTTCTCTTTTTTTTAAGGCTGCTGAGATGACACTTTGATTTGTACAAATAAATAACACACATACATATATAAATCTATGTGCAAGAGTTCTTCAAGGATAGCCCTTCCCTGTTTTTACTTTACAAAATTACTTTTCTCAGAATCATCTGCTAAACAGAGTCAGACAGTGTCCTCTTTTTGATAACTCTGTGGAAACTAAAACATGTCAGCCTTTGGTAGATATTACTCTCACAGCTTATTTGCACCATATTTTGCTGCTCTGCATAACTATGCCTTCTGCTCATTGGGTGCCATGGTGTTAGGAGCCTTTTTTTTCATCAGTTAATGGACAGAAAGATAAAATGGACAGGTAATGGGTCTTAGGGTTCATTTGTTCCTTCTTTTTCATCAGATGACTTGGCAGGTCCACAGACTGCAAGATTTGTAAAATAAAAGTTGTTTACAAGACTATCTGGGAAACCCAAATAAGTAAATACAAACTATTTTGACTCCCATCCCCATGTCCTTATGCACTGCCTCTTAAGTTCTCCTAGCTGAGTTCTTGTTACACCTAGGGAGAAAAATAATCTAAAGGCTTAATTGTACATGTTTTCTCTCCTTTTCCCCCTGCCTGTTCACAATGATTCATTAATAATTCATGGAAAACCTCTGAACTGACACATTACCAAATGGAACAAAATGTAGGCAAATGTAGCCTTTCTTTGTAAAGGGACATTTGTTGAGCTCTTGCAGTGCTATATTCAGTTCTCTAATGCTTGTTATAGAGTAAGTGCTTTCTATCTGAACCCTTCTGAGCAAAATTCCTAATGAGTGAAGTAACTAGTTAATGATTGCGTTCCTTTTGGTTTTTCATGTATGCTAACTGGGAAGTATATACAAAATAGAGAAAGCTGTCTGAAAATATATTTCTATTTCTCCTGTGTGTGTCCTTCTTAAGTAAGACTGTGGATAAAAAGGCAAAATGGGAGGAAAAATCAGAGGTTCACTAGCCGCTTACAGGGGACGAGAACAGTGTTTGTGAATGCAAAGAACACTTTTAACGTCCTTTTTCTGTTATTCACACGCACTCGAAATGTGACTGGCACCGTAAGCAAACACATAAGCAAGGAAAAAAGGTATATATAAAAATAATTTGTTCCTCAACTACCTCCAAACTCTAATCAAACTCCCTTTAAAAAAGAAAGAAAAAATTCTTGCTTGCACAAGTGCAGAGGAACACCGAACCCTCTCCCCTCCTCCAACTTGTCATATATTTGAAGGTCTATATTGCATGTAGAACAGTAAGTATGCATCAGCTATTCTGGCAAGAAAATAAACTATGTTTTTAGGGTGGAATGAATGAATGATACACCTTCTTAAAAATACTTAAAATATTTATCCCGCTACAGGTATCTGCTTTGTCCGTGTGCATATGTATGTTGTTGATTTTCACTGTCCCACTAACATGACGTCGGCCAACAGCTAAATTAAAGTTTTGTTGATGTTTCTTTTTAGCATTAAGAAAACAATTTATGTTCTTCCAGTCTTTGTGAAGCTGAAATTTTGCAGAGTTTTCTTATTTACACTGTTGTGTAATGTAGTATTTTGGGACTGGGTTTGAATATTGTTTTCTTAATTAAATTCCATTTTACTCCTTTAAAAATACATAGTATTGCTAGCTTTTAAAGTATGGCAGTCCGAATCAGATTTTTTTTCAGGAAAGCAATGAAGGCATTTAACTCCACTTTGTCCTATGAACTGATTTATCACTTCATGTATATCAGGTAAAAAGTGCAGGCAAAGGAGAAGCTTAGCTTGCAGTTCTTCAGTCCGCTCACGCAAATGCACAGATCTCAGAAGACTGTGGAAATGCATGTATTTAGCCACAGACAATGGGTATATCCATCTTTGTGGAAGTTAAACTTGCTGATGTGTAGTTCTTTCAGTCCTTTAACAGTTTATCTGTTAAAAATCGAAGTGAAAACATCTAGCTCCTAAGCCTCAGAGATCACAAGCACTGGTGCCTGTTTAAGGGACAGAAGCCACATCAATTTTTGAACCATGTAAACTGGAAATATTTGAATCCCTACAAGTTTCCTAGGAGTAAACCATCAACCTTTGGAAGCCTTTTATGTTCTTAATACTTTGTTATACGTCTGTCAAGTCTTACAAGAAGAACAGCAGGTTTTGAGTTTTCCATCGCCACGTACTTTTGGTATGTGAATGTACGTTAAAAATTGTTCTTCTGGCAAGTCGAAGCCTGATGAAATGCTCACACTCTTTGGCGTATTTCTTCCATGTGTTGTAATTGTAGTGAAAACTTCATCTATATTCTGATTCTTTGCAATGAAAACTTCATCTATATCCTGATTCTTTCCGAGTAGCAGAACATTTTTTATTTTGTTACATTTTTAAGTGAAGAAGAAACCTCTTCGAAAGCTCAGGTAAAATGGAGGTGAAATATATACCAAATTAGGATTTGATGGAAGCAGACAAAGGAAAAGGTGGGGGAATTTTCAACAAATGATAGCATAAACTGTAGTAGGACACACTGAATAAGTCTAGAGGGCGGCTATTGTCAACGCTTCTTTTATATAGGTTTTTTTTAAAAAAGAAATCTCACCATATATGATATACTTAAAATTCAAGCTGTTGTCAGGTGAAAATCTTAACTTTCACCATAAGTAAACTTTTCTAGTTTCCTAGTTAAGTTAAGGCTTCATGGCTCCAGAAACAGAAAAAGTGCAAACCAGCTATTTAACCTGTCATTAATAATTATTTTATTATTATTATTATTAATATTTTAAGGCAATTGCTATTTTTGGTGGGTAATAGGCCAGCCTGCCTCAGGATGCTGCAGTGCTTGCAATTGGCTAGCACTGAAAATAGTTTCCTGGCCAAAAAGAAAAGCACCTCAAACATCTAGAACTGGAGAATATTTAGGGAAGGTTTCCTAAGAGCCCCAGAATTTGAATCATAAAAACAAATTAACAAATTATATTATTTTCTTTTAAAAAGTCAGAGTAATGGACTGAAACACTTTTCTAATAGGATAAGATGTGATAGCCAGGAAATTGATGAGGGAATACTGATCTGGGTAGTGTTTTATTTCTTTTTAAGTAAGTATTCATCGACCATTGAGTAAAGGAAAGAGCTATGTGACTAAAAAAAACCCCTTTTCTTGTTGTTCATCCAAATTTTATAGTCAGTTTGTTCCAGCCAGAAACTTGTTGGGGTTTTTTTTGCATTCATTTCACTTAGAATGTTGCTGTCAGCGGCATGACAGCCAAACCTGAAATAAACAGAGCCAAATATTTATAAAAATGTTTCCCAAGTATTTAATGCCTGTATTCATTCTAATTCCCCATGGTGTATATCTCCTCACAAAGCAAACTGAGGCTCAGCAGGGGCAAAACAGCAAAATGCCCAGTTGGTAATTATTAGCTGGGTAAGAACAAACCCTTGTACTTGCACAGATCCTGCAAGTGGATCCAGGCTCTTTGTGCAGGCATCTGTAGGTAGGAGCAGGGCCCAAAGTGATTAGATACTCGTCTGCAAAGTATTTATTTCAAATTGATCAATATAGAAATTCAGCTCAAGATAGACATTAACATACGATAATTTATTACTTATCAGACCAATTCGAAGCAAGAGTTTGGTATAGTGTGACAGCGTCCCCTTTTAAATACTGCTGGCAAACATCATTTCAGTGAAAGAGATCAACATCCATCCCCCTGTTAGCTGCACATTCCCAGTTATCAAATGTTTGGTTTTTTCATTCGGAAATAGCTGAATGCTTTGTATGATATCTCTAAAAAGCATACATAAACTGCATTCCTGGGCCGGGACCTTACAGCTCGCAATTAATACAGCAGAATTTTATACCTTTGCAAAGAAAAATTCGAACTTGTATCATATTATACATTGTAGCCATATAATTGCTATAATAATAGATCACTTTTTTGGTTGCATACCAGGAAGCTTCAGTCAGAGAACCCGACATCAAATCTTTGGTAGGAGGTTTCTGTGTCTGTCTGCTATGTGTTGTTGCCATTTTTGTTGTTTCCCATCCAGCCGCTTAAAACCAATCGAAAGAAAGAAGTCTTACCAGGATTATGTGGAGTCATCTCCCTCTCTTTCCCTCTCTCCATGTCTCTCTCCATGACGCATATTTGCACAGTATCATAATTTTTGGCTTTTAGGTAAGAAAGATAATTTCAGCAACGCTTTGCGTAAGCATGCAGGTGCATTTCTGAAGGTTGAAAAGTAGAATAAAGTCTTGCAAGTTGTGTTAAGAATCATGTTGTGAAGGAGGGAAGACAGGATACAGAGAGAGAAATATTATATAATTGATATATTGTAAAAAAAGTCTACCTGAACTAAAGACAGTTTTGAAGAAGCAAGCAAACAATTCTGTGAATTACTCCGAGTATGGTTGCTCTGTTCATAAAATGTCTTCTAGCAAATTCATTTCTTTTGATAATTTTTTAAAGAATGCTATTTCAATTCTACAGATTTCTTCCTAACAACTTGCTGCTAATTTTCAGGATTCATTTGCTGCTTTATGTCATTTTATGGTTTATTACCTAAAGGTAAGATACCTGACTGAGTGAACGTGCACAGGTGAACTGACTCTTAAACTCTTAGCCATTATAGACTAGAACTCGTCGAAGGAATTTGTAATAAAAAGATTTTCAGGAGAGATGTGTGCGAGTGGTGCTGTATGAAGTAACATAAGTATGAGTTTATCAGTTTGATTTTTTTATTATAACTTTTTATTTTCATACTTCTCAGGAAATGCAAAAATCCTTGCTTTTAGTATTGGTTCAGCACTTATTAGTCTGGAATTTGAAGAGCTACAAATGCAATACAACTGGAGTAATCCACTTGGTAAATAACTGACTTTGGAGGCTTGTACTAGTGATAGATTTGACCTCATGCTTGTCTGTTACCTGTGATTTTTTCTCTTCAGTTACCTGCTGCATGCTCTTCATTAGTAATGGGTTTCTTGTTCCTGCTGCCTCTCTCTGGACATGTAAATTCTCTGCATACGTTTTGCTGGGGGGTTATTCTGATGAATAAAGTATAAGAATTAAAACTTTGCAGGTGGTAAGCTTAAAGAGAATTGGTGAAAGTAAATGAGATAAACCCACCATTTTCAACAACCGCCCCCTGATTCCCCTTTTCCTGAGAAGAAAAGTGATTAATACCCTATCACAAGTTGCCTAATTTTTCACTTTTTGAAACTATTGATCTTTGAAATGTAAAACTGAACATTTGTGTATTATAAGCATGACTATACCCAGTGGAACCAGAGAAGATGAGCAAGGTTAACCCTACGGGATTTCAAGCAGAAGGTCAAACACCAGTCCAATTAATTAAAAAACAAGCACCTAATATATGCTATAGAGGCTTTATGGAATTTAGCTTCTCAGAATAAAAATCCAAAATGGAAAGAAAAAAACATATCTAAATCTCTTTCTGTAAAATTAGTTTTAATTATGCTTTCAGTAAGACCCAGTCTCACACCTATTTGAGTAGGGAGGTGATGGGAGCTTTGCCTACACACACCCCCCACGCTGTATATGGGCAGAGTTGTGCAGTGAACGCCAGCACCCGCAGCACAGTGCCATAACCTGGGCCCTGTGGGTCAAGGCACCCTTGGGTGGCCATGGACTGCCGACAAGCCACAAATGTCCTTGCTTGAAAGCCCAAACCACTGCATGGAGTGATTGTTTTTCCATCCCCATTTTTGTCAGGTGGGCCCTACTTTCTGCATCAAGCTCAATACGGTTTGCTGAGAATATGGATTTCTTTTCCTTGTGTAAAATTGGAATATTTTTATTGAAAATGGCACAACATTGTCCATTTTTTTTATACAGAAAGTTAGCAAAAGGACTCGGAGTGATTTGTTTTAAAAATATGGTGCATCCCCAAAAGTTTGAAAATAACTACAGATCTTCAAGAGTTTTATTTTTTAACAAAAACTTTTTGGTTTATTTCCTAAAATATAATGAAATGCAAAAAGTTATGAAAATTGGGTTAATTACTTGAATTTTTTTCTAAGGGTGCGTTTTGATCACATCTCTGAGTGTTTCTTCTTGCCTGGAATTTTAATAAACCAAGAGATTCACAAAAATTACTTCTCTCTAGAAGCAGCAGCTTTAATTTACCTTGTTTTGAATTCTCTTTTAAATTTCAAATGTCTCTAGTATTACTGTGAACTAGACAGAACTGGAATTTTCCCTCTCCCCCTCTCCAATCTAGTAATGCAGATAAATTAATGTCTTTTATTCTAATAACCTACACATTCTTTTACTAATTGCCTAAGAAACCCAGCAATGCTGTAATGTGTTTGTTGCTGCTGTTAGCTGGGTCTCTTCTGACAGAAAAGCAGCAGCAGATTTTCAGGCTTCAGACAATTTTTTTCTTTTTTTTTTTTTTATAACTTCCTTAAAGAACTTAGATACGAACCTTCAGCCCTATCTTATTGTAACATCTTTTCCAAAGTGTTTTTATCTGATTTTATCTTTCTCAGCTGCAAAGAGGTAGCTAACAGGTCTGCCCCCTTTCCCTCTCGCTCTTCTTCTTACATCTTGGGGCAAATGTCTATTTGTTAGACATGATGGCTTTAGTAGAACAAGTATCGGGTTTAAAATAGAGCTTAAAGGGAAACAACCTTCTGCAAAACTTTTCAAGATATTTCCCCCTTGTTTTCTGCTGGGGCAAACCAAACCCTTCCAAAGTATTTTTGTGAGTCACCAAACAAAGTCTGTGAGCAAATAGAGTTCTGCATTTGGAAAGAGAGAAACCCAGATTCAGGTCCTTACTCTGACTCAAAGCAGGAGATCGAAGGGGACTCCTGCATGCTGAGCCACTCAGATACTTGCTGGTTTTGGTGAGAAATTCTAATGAGAGTCTAGAAACATTCCCTAATTGATAAGCCATCAGAATTTGTACTGGGAAGTTTCTGATGGACAGGTGTTACCTCGATAAATATATACAAGAAAAAAGAACATAAATCTCAACCTCAGATGTAGTATTTTATAGAATCAGTTTAATCCTTTGCAGTCAATTAATGGAGCACATGTATTTTTGTTCTGCAGAAGACTTAATTATGTTCTTGCCTTTTTTGCAGAGCCTTATAGTAGGGGTCAGCACTACAGAGCGGAGTGTGTATCCAAGAGCTTTTCCCCATCCACCCTTACAAAAATTGCCGTGCTCTCTTTAGTAGCAACTGTATTTCAACATGACCAGAATTCCTAAGCAGGCTTCTGTGTGTAGAGACTCAGCAAAATGGGGCATAGAGGCGGTGCTGTTCTCTTATGCATGGGTTTATCAGAATAACATCAATACTAACAGTGATAGTATTTGCTTATATATTGATGATTCTGCCAGTTCTGAAACCACGTGTAATTATACAGGACTGGAAGATTCAAAATAAAGGTCCTGGGCTACTAAATCTTAAGGGTATGCAGGGATCTGAGGGAGTCAGCACCCTGAAGTACAATCAGAAGAGGCAATCTGTGCTGACCTTTCTCGAGGAGAAAGATTATCTGGGGCCAGAAAGGAGGGCTTCAGGTATTTAAAAATATTTGGCAAGTTAACTTCACCTCTAAGTGTGCTGTCTACATACTGTAACTGCAATGTGGGGGTAGTATTTAATTTCTGTCAGGTTTTTCCCTTCTAATTAGGTCATATCAGTGTTTTAGTAAATGCCACCTATTTAAACAGAGCTAAACTAGCTTTAAATTAGCTGTCTTGCTTCGGCAGCTCCCCAGTGGTGTCAGCAGGAGTTTTACATCAGGCAAACTGCTTGGGCATTTACCAAACTGCTCAGCCACATGCAGCTCACCTGAAGATCTATGCTGGAGGAAATAACACTGTTATCAGCCAGCTGAAAACCAGTTTAGCAAAGTTTTTGTGAACTGCTGCCATTTCCATAATTACTGCAGCGTATGTAAGTGTTTTGGAGAGAAGAAAGTGTCTTATTCTCTGCCTTTGGTTTTAGGGGGGTTTTGCCACTTTTGAAGCTTCAGAGTTGTACTGTAATAAAAACACAGTACTGTCCAGCTTCAGCTGTAATTAGAAGGTATATCATACCCAGGGAAAAGAGTGCCTGTGAGTATCTATACTACCTAGTTTTTATTTGTCAGTTTGCATACATAAATGATTTTACAAAGTGGTACTACTGAAGTTGGTCGTGAAAACATGTTCTATTCCTTAAGCAGTATTTTGTTTTCAGTGTTTTTGTTTTCAGTGTTTTTCTTTTTAATTAATCATCTTATTTTGTTGTAGCTCTGAATATTTTTAAAGTGTCTTCTGGTGCTTTTTAATGTTATCCAATGAGGAAGATTACTATTAGATACTAAGAAAAATCAATATGAATGGAACATAAACTTTTCAAGTTGAGAAGTCTGAACTTTGGAATCTTGTCTGAAGGATTTGTAGATAATTCTGACAATTCCCATCATCCTTACTGCTCTGCAAAGCCTTTCTCTCCTTAGTGAAACAGTGCTATTTTTTTTAGATAAATCAAGAGAATGGAAAAATGGGGTCAGAGGTTCTATACTTTTAATTATGGCTGGTTTACTATGTAACCTTTAGAAAGCCACTGGAATGCACGTGGGCTTTCCAATAAAGCAGTGTCCAAGCTTGATTGAGGTGGGCCACTCTGTTAACTCTAAATTGCTTTTCAGGTTGTTGAGATACAAATAACACTTAAGAGAGTGCTAACACGTGTGATCTTGAAGACTATATGCTATTTTAGTATTTGATTAATCAACAAAGAGGTTTATTTGCCTATTTCACAATGGTGTTTGAAAGTGAGATCTCTTGAGTATCCTTTAGATCCTTCAGTGTAATGTATTTTATATATAGGAAATCAAAATAGTAGCCGTGTCTAGTTTGTTGCTACATTCACAGTGACCCTTATTGCTTACAGGACAACCTTTGCTTGTGTTGGGAAAATGACCAACCTTGACCATTCTAGGTTGAATTCATCTGATGAGAGAAACAAAAAAGTAAAAGCTGGGTGATGGACACGCTGTTAGTCTTCCTGAAGTGGAGAGAAGAGGAAAAAATAATGTCCTGTCCAGACTGTGTGTTATTTCACACTTGCAAAGCATCTTGAGCTCTTTAGAAAATGTGCTCTAGAAATGAAAAACATTTATTGCACTCCATACAACACATGCGTGCTGTCACTGTTCGTGCTGATACAGCTCTCAACGTGTTCAAGGTGGTTGGCGTCTGAGTGTTACTGCTTAGAGACTGCAGTATTGGGATCACAATGTGAACAATTATTCTAGTCACCTGTTACTCCCGTAAGAACACCTGTGCTAGGACCTGGTGATTGTCATATCTAAATATCTCATTTAGACTCATTAAAACATACATTATTTTTAATGGAAATAGTTCTTAGTATTTCAGTAGATGCTGAAGTTCAGCTCTCGGCTGTCTGTCTTCCTATAACTGCATGCTGCTTTTCTCCCAGGTAGCTCCTGGTTACTGAGGGCTCGCCTCATGCATTAAGTTTTAACCAGGCATCAAGGCAAGGACTTCCTTCGGGGATTGACTGCAGTTTATTTGCTCAGTGTATGCAGCCTCTTTTGCCTCAGGCACCTAATAGAGCACCTTGGTCTTGAACTCCCGGGTCTTTGGCTTCTGACAAGCGAAATTGCCTAAGGGAGCTATACTTCAGCAGAGCTTTTGTTCAGGGTGTTTTGGCTTATACAGGGTAACATCTGTAATGTGACTTGGAAAATGCTCATTGCGTGGCACTTACCTATTATCTGTGTCATGTACGAGTACCAGAGGGGTGTGAGCTTGCCTGAAAGCTACCTCAGATTTATTTTTTTCCAAAACTTTTCAGTCTTGGGGTCTCAGCTGAGAAGGGATGAGGGCAAGTGTGTAATATTTGGCAATAGAGCCCTAAAGACAAGTGGCACTTTGAATGGAGTTTACATATAGCTAATCAAAACATTGCCTCTTCAACAACTGTATGTGGTGTGTAGAAGAACACCCACTTGGGTATTTGTGCAGATGATCTGAGACAGGTGATGATTGCTGTCTGAAATACAGTGGGAGGAGGAATAAACGAAAATGAGAGTGCACGTTATAAAGAATAGTTATGAACTGGTTGCTGAATTACTTTGGGGGGTTCAGAAGAAGCATTCACACCACCTGAATAGTTTTGGCACAGGTTATTCTTGGGTCATGTGTGTAAAAACTTGGGAGAAGTTTGCTGAGTTTATGGAATGGACTTTTTCAGATGGCTGGCTGCAGGAGCAGAGGACGGTTTGCCAAGGAGACCTTCCTCAGTCCTTTGTTCTTATTTACATATTTGAGAGGTATACAAGAATACCCAATGTTTAATCAAGCAGATTACAGACATATTTATGCTATATAAGTTAATGGCTAGACACAAACACAGATGCTGCACAAGTGTGTGTGCAGAAGGCAGGACAAAAATGTGTGGATGTGTTTGTAAGTATGTGTTACAAGCAGATCTGTGCAAACCCCTTAAGTTGATATGTGCTGTTTGGTAAATTAGCATGAAAATGTGTTTTGCTTCCATTATTGAAGCCATTTTTAAATGTAGATTTAATAAGGATCGAAGTTGATCTTTAGCATGTGTTTGTTTACTGCTCTATGCATATGTATTAAAATTGCAACATATATCTATAAACCTTCATCTCTTATCAGATAGCAGTTTTCTGTGAGTAAATGAAGTTTGCTGTTACATACGTGCAGCCCAAGGTGACGGGAATGTTTTCTCAGCAGGTGCCAGGAATAATGGAATGTTTCTTTTTTAAGCTTGACATTACTATTCCAAAGGCAGTGCTGCTGGGACGTCTTCTGTTTCTGTCCTACTTCCTCTCCCTCTCTGAGTACTACCTGGATTTCGTCTTTTATAAGCGAGAGGTGTGGGTATTTCTTTCCAGTTATTTGCTTTTCCACCAGTGACATATCTGAGATTATCACTTCTGTAACAGTAAAAACTGCTATTAAATGGTTTGAAAATCCAAACAGAAGTCATACTATGTGTATATGCCTGGATGTTCTCCTACACACACACATCTGTAACATCTTGCATGTGTTCAGTACAAGTCAGTCATTCCCAGGTATCCCTCCAACCTGACTTACTGAACTCCTATCCCAGTCTCTACTCGAAGTTGCTTCTTAATGAGCAATACAAACTTCTCTTCTTTGGTGATCCGTGTGTGTATTAAAGATTTATCTGTCCTGATTCAACTTCCCAGTATGAAGCTGGAATTTCAATATTTATTCTGCCAGCTAGTTCACAAGCGCCTTATTCACCCTTAGGAAAAGTCTTGTAGATCCTATTAGTGTTCTTATTTTTCATTAATCTTATTTATTCACTTGCTACTTTTTAATACAAATCTGAGATCATGGTAACCGAACAGTTACCTTATCTAATTCACACAAGAGGCATAGACTCAATGAGAACTGTTACAATTAAACTGAATACTTTAAGGTATAGGTATATTAGAATGATATACAGGTCTTAACTAAACCACGGGAGGTTTTGCTTGGGTAACACGAGTATTAATGAAATGTGAAATACTGTTTGATAATATCCCATTTGCCCTGATCTGTGAAGCAAAGTATTAACATAACTGTTGAAAAATAAGATCAAATGCAGTAAAATTTTCTAATATAAAGAAAGACTTTGTGTGTGTGCCTGTCACCTTTTAGTATTACATTACTGAAAGTTAAGGGCTAGCAAACTTCCTGGCTTTAAAATATTGAATTTGTTGAATGATAAGAGCCTGCTAAGAGTAACACCTTTGATGCTATTTTGGAGGAATGTATAATTTCCCTGCTGTAAGAAGCTTTGAGAGATAACAAAATTCTCTCAGTCTCTCTATATGGTCAGATGTGCTTTATTATGCTCGAAGGACAAATTGGGACGTGAAAATACAAAGAATCAAAACAGCTTTCCTCAAACCTTGTAGGAGAAGAATTTAGAATAGAAGAACTAAATGATTGTTACTGAGGATAAAATAATGATTTGACCTGCTCACTGGGTTTTCTGATTCAGCTGTTGTTCATATAATCTAGTGAAGTACATACAATAAAAGTTGTATTTTAGATGAGAAGGATATGTGATAGCCATTATGTAAGCAATTAATTTCATCCTCTAAAGCTGCACTTATCCCTTCCTGTGATCTTTCTGTCTCTAATTGTTCTTCTATTTGGTGTAGAAGTATTTTTTTTCTTATGGTTGGCTTCATGTGTCCCACTCTCTAGAATCTAATGCTATATTTCGGTAGCAATTTATTTTTAGCAGTAAAAATAATAAAGGGAAAACAATAGGTTAAAACCACTGCTGCTTCAGGAGATTTTAAAGCCGAGCCACAGAGAAAGGAATAGTACAGATCTTTTTAATGGAAATGTGAGATGCAAGGGTTTTTTTCCCTGTGCTTTCCTTTCATACACAGGCTGTCTGAACTGTCAGTGGTGTGGAACAATGGGAGTTGTAACTAAATTTAAAGAAAGGGCATTTCAACAGCCTTCATCAAACAATAATAGACATGAATGTTTAATTTCTGATTTTTTTGCTGTTGATGACTTTTGTTAGCCAGCTTACAAATATGAACGTAATGCAGCTCATGCAAACTCTAAAATTTACATCAAACCCCAGTTTTCTGAATCATAACGGGTCTGAAGTCTCTAGCATAGCAGTAACTGCCTCTGCAGCTACTATTAACTACAAACAACTTGCCCATTGAATTTAAAAGGGAAAAAAAAGAACATAATCTTTTATTTTGATACTACTTCAATAAAATGTTCAATTTTATGACGGAACACATCTAGACAGTTGATCACAACCAAGGCAATTCTGTCAGCTCCGGAAAGGTGTTGATGGGTTGGTTTCTTAGAGGAGAAAGAAGTAAAGACAGGAAACCACTAAACCAGCGCCATACATCTACTTGGCTGTATGTATAAGACTGAGACATACTGGGCTAGAACGAGGGACACAGATCTAATTCTTCCCTTAGCAGATGGCATGACGAGTAGATTGATGCTCTGCCACTAGGAAATATCCCTTGGATATGTCTTTTTTTATCTGAGAGGCCTGTCACATTGCTTACCCCAAGGTGTAGGTCATTGCGACAATCCCATTCCTTCTCCTCCAAGTGGGCCACTGCTGGTAGGTAGATTGTGTGGGGTCATGGAAGAATGGAGGCCGCAGTGCTGTGTTGTTCAGTGTATGAGATATTGCCTTTGTACACAGCATCATGTATCAGAAAGTGTGTGAGTGTTGCATCTGGTGTATGAAATTAGTCTAGGTTGGCTACACCAGATTTTGACCATTATTAGCACTTCAACAAGCATCAGTGTTGCATTATGAATGGAAAACTGCCTAAAAACCCCACTGTAAGTGGACTCTTTTGTGAAAGCAGACAGAAAGAACCCACTGTGCAAAATCAGTCAAGCTATGCTGCAAAACCAGCTTTTTGATAGTTGTTATTACAGTGTGGCTAACACATTTTGGTCTTGCAGTGTAGACAGGACTGTGAATTATGTCCTCACCTTGTCCCTGAATTATGTGACTGCCTTTGATTTTGGTTGGACTGTAACATGGTTTGGGCTTGACACCATCTACCCTACAGAATAAACTGTTCCTAGTAGGGCTGAGCAATTATCATCTCATAAGTGCCTTCTCCTCCCCCAATGTAGACTTTTTTTTTTAATCCTTTAATGATTCAGCACTTGCTATTAATCACTTACTTTCATAATCTAATGATTTCCTAGAAAATTGAAGTGCTTCATAAGCATTAATAGGTCCTTACACTACTCTTCTGAAGTAGCATGTTCCTGTAACTTCTAATTTAATGGGGTAAATCAAAGCACAGAATGGTTCATTGCCTTTGGCAAAGCCAGCAATAGAACTGCCAATGACTTTAGCCATTAGCTATGGTGTGTTTCCATGTCTGAATTCATGATGGCCTAATAGAAGAAGACTAGACTAGAGCAGGCAAGAAACTCTTTATGCAAAAGTATACATCAGGACCCTTGATTATGGGTTCTCAGCCAAAGCAAGGGAAAGTTGTTGCATGTTGCTATTTGTGAACGAAAGCAGATATAAATAGAAACCCATGTTAAGATAAGAAAAGTATCTCCATGCAAGCTGTTGCTGCAAGAATGAAAAGGACTGGCAGATAAATGCAGTGCTGAAGCAGGTGGCAGATGAGTTGTAAGATACTCTATGTATCTTTACAACTACCAAATTAAGAAAAAAATAATCATCAGCCAGAGCAAAATCTGGTTGATAGAAAATAAGTAACACATCCAGCATGCAGAGGCCCTGGCACAGCAGTATGACATGGGACACGGTTAAAATCCATTCAGTGCTTTGCAACAGGGTGCTGGGGATGCTGGAAGGTTACCATACAGAAGAGTCCAAAAGGCCAAGTGCAAAGAAACATGGAGATAAGGAGTGAATGAGATGCATCAGTTAGCATTTAGTTTAAGATAGAAAGGGCATTGGGAAAGGGGAATCTTACCTGATATCAGATACAAGATTCGAGACTGGTTGTTAAAAAGAATATCCTTCTATGACACTGCCCTGGTTACTGGCCAAAAATGTGCCGGAAACCACAAGTAAGGCAGCAGGATTTCTCTTAAGCAACCATCTGTTGAATGGAAAAGGCAAAGTCGACTTCTCCTTGAAGGACCTGGACATCAATAGCTGACGTTAGCAGGAGGTCAAGATGAAAATAACCACCAAAAAACCTGCCATGACTGTGGTGTTCTATAGAAAAATGACAGATTGTTGTGTTGTGGCCGTAAGGGAAATCTCTTTGCTTTGAGTCTGTCTTTCTCTTGAAATGGCAATACTGCGACTGCTGTATTAAATGAAAGACTTCAGTGGAAGGGAAGTGTATCGATCCACCTGCTTGATTTATTTCTCATTTCTGGCAACATTTTAATAGAGAAGTACGTTTTCATTTTGTTTCAACCAAAATACATACGAAGAGCAGTAATAAGGTCTTGAGTTCGCAGAGGATTGCTGTGGGACTAGATAGTGTGTCTGCATCAAATCAAATGTCCTGGGATTAGTGCTGGGTAGAAAACCCTCAGCAAGGCTGCTACTGGTCTTTGCAAAGCAGCAGGATGGTGAGCATTTGACTATCTTAAAATGCTGGCAGCTGTAACTGAAGAAGTATGTAAATTTAAAACAATGGGGGTTTTCCAAGGTGTTGAAAAGGAGTGGGGACAGTGGGAGGCAGAGGAGCCACCATAAATTTTCTTCAGGTACAGAGGTTAGAAATGTTTTGAATTCTTCCCCTTGAGACTTGCCAGGCTAAGTTAATGGCACAAACCAGAGGGGCTTTCAGGAAAGCTTTGTGTGGGTGTAGAAAACGAAAACACGGTAAGGCCACAGTCTTCAAACTCATACAACAGATAAGTTCAATAGTGTCACAGGGTCTGAAGTTGTGATATTAATTTCCCCCTTATACAGGAAACCCGTGGTGCCTCTCGCACTGCTGGGTGTTGTACGATGCTGTCACATACCTTTTGCGTTTGTGGTGGTTTTAGGTCCAGGACTGTCACTGATCTGGCATGTGAACTTCAAACAGCCACGGCCTCTTTCTGTGCCTGTGCCCCTTCCCAGCCTTGGATGCTTGTTCACTTGGATTCTGATTGTGTAGCACCTCACACAGTCCAGAAATTAATGCACTAATTGAAGATTAAACAGAAACACAAGTCTTTGCAGGACTGAAGTACGTGATGTCTTTTGGGGACAACAGCTGTATTGAAGCAGGTGCACCTGTAACACCACACGGTATCGTCCAAAACCGTGATGAGTGAGGGCTGGGGCCCTCATGCCTGTTCAATGATTTACAACAGAAATTGAGTCCTGCTGTTATCATTTTATGGGCACAGAACACTCACCAAGGAGCAAAACACAACCCCTGTAGTAAAGCAGGTTGCTGTTGGGAGTTTCATGTGAAGGTAAACTGAATAGCTGAGTACTTCTGCTAAAAGTCTCTGGGTAATTCTAAGCAAGAGAGCTCAATATGTTTGTGGCTTTGGTTTGTTTTTTGTTTAAAATTTTCTGTCCGTTTCCAGAGACAGTGTTTTCTTGCAAGAGCACCTTAGAAATTGTGTCTCTTCCACTGCTGACTTGTTTAGGGCCAGAGAAGCGTTCCAACACTGAGGATGACCCTTTTGTTTTCAATGTCTCGTGTGTTTTGGAGACTGTGCACAAAAGTTTCAGACTGCTTTCCCCCCAACTCAGCAGAAAATGTTAGCACTGCTGATCTCTGCGACAGAGCAGCGGGTGACAAACTGCCTTGTCATTTCAATCAAAGCCACCCACACTTGTCATTAGATTTATCCAGGGTTAAAGCGTTCATTACGCACCAGCCCGGGCTGCCCGGGGTAGCTGTTTTTCTTAATCTCTTGTCATAACTGTTGTAGGTTGGGGGTGGGAATGAAAGCACCTGCTGACTGAAGTGACAGCTTTATTCCAGGAGCTGGAGACTCAGCTGAAAGGAAAAACAAATAGGGACGCGAATTACCGGGTGTACAGTTCAGAAGGATAATGTGTTTTGTAGAATTAATAGTTTGTTTCAAAGAAATTATATAGCAGTTCTCATCTGCTCCTACTTCCTATATACCCTACTTCTTGCACATGTTTTTCTATGTTTCTCTTGTTTCCTTCTCCCACATGAAACTGCTTTTCAGGGTTTTTTTTGCTAAGAGACTTTGCTGTTTCAATATTCAACAAAACTTGCTACCAGGTCATGTGCCAGTTTTTGTTTAAAAATGCAAATATACAAGAAAAGATTATGTAGCCCCAGCTGGTACCATCCATTTCATATTGTAACAGCACAACTCCAAATGCATTTTATTTTTAATTTTGCCATGTTATGTCTCAGTGTGTTAACTGTCTCTGGGTTGTAAATTTATTTTTCTTCATCTTGTCTCTATAGTTTTAGGGTAATACTGTTCAGTGCCTTATCTCTTGGAAATGGAAATCTTGTTTTGAGTCTGGTAATGATTTGCTTTGCCTCCCATTTGCCCTACAGCAAAGTGGAAACAAAGATTTTATTATTATTATTTATTTTTCATTAAGTACTATGCTATTTGTGGTAAAAAACCCAGCTATACCCCTGGGAGACAGCCACTGCCTGAGTAGCTAAAGAAGAAAGAAATCATTAGGGGGTTTTTTCCTCAGCCACTGAAAATAAAATGATTGTATTTGGGTTCTTTTAAATTAATACTCTACATTAGAGTTTTTGATCTGATAAAATTTACTACAGGTGTATTAGACCTTTGGTTGAATATTCATAGTATGTCCAAGTGCTGCGTGCAGTGGACATGTATTTTTCATAACTTTCATGACCTCTCTTACCAGGAAAGAGGTTGTGAGGACTGTTAGGGACGAAGCTAAGGAGAACAAAGTAACTCCAAAGGCTTTATAGTATGGTTGACAAGAAAAGGGAAACAGAAGCTGCCCTACGTGAGGGGAGACGGGATAATTCTGAGATACAATGGGTGTCATCAGACACCCATTAAATTGCTTATAAGGGGAATCTTTTGGCCTGCTACTGTGAGGGGCTTGGACCTAGACCTTCCATTGGGATGGATAAGAGTGGTGAGACTTCAATGGTTACACAGAACCAGGCCTTCTGTTGTTACATGGCATTGTGTGGTTACAGATGCCCCGTTTTGAGTTTGATTGTAATTTATTACTGAACAATGTAAAATTGGAGAGCTTTTCTTTAAGATGTATGTGGAGTGGGGAGAAAGGGGAAGATGAAAAGAAGGGGAGGAGGGAATGAGGCAAATATTCTGTAAAAGGTTAAACTACTTGCAGACAGCCAAGGTGGGAACAAAAGGGAAAGCATCAGAGGATAAGCAACAAAGCATAAGATTAAGGGGAGAATTGTAGATACGATAGCCCAGTAACTTACCTTTATATCATCATCCTCATGTTACAAATGGTCCTGGGAAGCCAAGCTGTGGTTCAGAGACAAGATGCAATTCAAACACGGCTTTGATTGTGACCTCTAAGGCAAAGATAGAAATGACCTTCCTAAAGTTTTGCTTACATAGATGAGGATGAGCACAGAATCCTGGAGAGAACTCTGGAGTCCTCTCATAAGGATTGTGGTGGTTGAATCTCTCACTGCATGAAGCTGTGATAGCAGCACCTCTCTTGCAGGTAAGCACATAGGCTTGGATAAACATAAATGTTGTCCATCTGAACTGTCCATGTCAGGGTTTGTTTTCCTGCCTTTTCTGTCCTCAAATTTTACAGTTACTCATGCATTGGTTGTCCATAAATAATCCTTACTATTCTTTCACTGACTGCTACAATTGGGGTTGAACTACTACAGAGTCAGTCCTGCATGTGACAGGAGAATAGTGAACGTGCTGCTAATACTTCAGGAGCAGGAAGAGCTGTGATCGATTACAAATCTGTTCACCTTGTACCTCAGTGGGCTGAAATTCCTCAGGGTAACTTCTAAGGGAAAGACATAAGAGAGGAGCATGGAAAGTAAGATAAAATGCAAAGCAGCTTTACCAAACATTGATTATGAAAATAACTAGACTGATTACTTGGTAAAGGATTATTACTTATTTTCACATAGGAATGGATGGTGGATTTACCTGGATCACCTTCCATGGTGCTACGTGGAACAGAGAGGAGGGAGTTTAGTACAGGTATTGTAAAGGGTGTTGTGAAGTGGCTCACAAGAAAGTGCCAGTAGGACATGCTGCAGGAGAAAATCTGGGTCTGAAGAGATAATTAGTGAGAATCGTTAAGAACTGATCTGGGTATTACTATTTAATAGCATATTTAATAACTGGTAGAAGTAGGAGCATGTGAATAAAATTTACTGATGACACAAGACAGGAACATGTCTTCAACACAGAAGCAGACTAATATCACAGGTTTTAATGGACTGGTAATAGTACAGAGAGGATAGACATGCCATGAGAATGTATAGCAGATTTCTACCCTACACTAGGTGGGCACATAGTGGAGGAGAAAGATTAGTATGTTGATTGCAAGCGGTATCATCAAAACTAGCAGTGAGAGAAGCCTCGTAAAAAGAGATTCTAGAGTATATTAAAAGCTGTATGTGCCATAAACTGGAATAAGATTTATGTCACTGCATAAAACACTGGTAAGACCAAATTTTGTCTTTTGTTTTGATCACTCAAATACAAAAAGAAATCATTTAAGTGGAATGGATATGGGCAATAGCTACTAGGAGGGTCAGGGAAATGGAGATCCTGTTGTGCAGAGAAAGACCAATGGGCCTTGGCTCCCTTGGCCCCCAGTAGAAAGTTGCTACCTTTTCTGCAACAAGTGCTTTTGTGAATGCAGAAGAGAAATTAAAGTATGTTTCCTTTTCTCTGGTAGCATTGTCAGTTTAAAAGCTTTCTGCTTCTGTTCCAGTCCTGTGCCATGTCCTTGCCTGCAGGCAGCAGAGCTGCCTGTGAGAGCCTGGAGGACTAAGACCATGCAGTAGACGAAGGGCAAAGGGGGCCAAAGGGGGCAGGGGTGGCTGCTTATTGAGATAGTATTGCCATACAAAGGTACAGGGGAACACTACTTTTAAATTAAGCTAAAAAATAATAAAGTCAGAGCAAAAAAAATTGTAAAATTATTGATTAATTAATTGAAAATGGAAGTTGGAAAACCTTTTGTGTCCCTTGGAGCAACTCTGGTTCTCAATCTGCCAGGAAGCAGGGGAGTTAAATTGTGTACATGCTCACACAGCAGTCTTAAAACAGATCATGAACTGCGTTCATGCACCTCCAGAATGGGATGATGGGAAGGCATTGTTGGGTTATATACATAATAACTCATCCAATGAGTCCCATTTATCTTTGCTTTAAAAATCTGAGAACATGGCCACCTTATTTCTCTGCAAATTTTGCCTTTGGAATTAGCAGAACAGCAGTAAACGGATTAGCTCATGGGTTCCCTTCCCTCCTGTCATTAGTACAAGCAAGAATTAGATGTAAGTTGTTATCTGAAGTTCAGAGGACGCTTATACCGACTCTAATGGTGCTTGAGTTCACCAGCTGCTGTGTGGAGTTATGTCTTTTTTAAGCTTTATTTGGATTGAATGCAAGTATTACAGTGCCTCGTACCTTTAGCTACCTTTTGCTCAGTGGCAAGGCAGTCAGATTGGCATCATTCATATATGTCAGAAATCTCATGCTTTCTGCTTGGATGTGCCACCTTCTGCCTCAGTAAACAAGAGGACATGACTTCACTTTTTAAAACAAAAGGGAATTCTAGTGCTTCCCCCACTTCAAGCCTACTGCCAGTTTATCCTGGGTTTCTGTGCCCTACTCAGTGTTTCCCCTAGTGTTTTTGATTGGGCACATCAAGCATTCATTTTCTTTTAATGCGTTTAATGCATATTAAAAGGAACTCACTAATGGTATCAAATATGAAACACTCAAGTTCAGAGAGAGCTGGACTAGAGTCTTAGTCAAAACCAGCATATGTAAATTTTCAATTTTTTTCCCTGTATTTCTTTTCAGTGCTGAAGGCACAATAAGTTTGCAGGAAAATGTGGCTCTTGGGAGGAAGGTGATAGGTGAAAGATGGTAGCGTGGCTTTGTGTCAGCGTCCCCGAGATTGACCTTAATCCCTGCCTCGCTGTCTGCATAACTAAACTCAGTCCTGCAAAACATATTCACCTGGTTCTGTTTGTTACAGAACTGTCAATGTGTCAGATTTTTGTCAAGTATCCTTGTTTTAGTTTACTTTCCAGTGCAATCTAATTACTTACGTAACCCTGATTTTTTTCTCAAAGTGTGTAGGGTTGGCAGTTCAGTGGCTCTACTGTTTCCACCCCATCCTAAAATCTAAAATTTACTTGTACCTTGTCAGGAGCCGTATGCCTGCCTACCTCTACAAATTTTTTCTACCCCTCTGTAGCAGATGCACGAGTCCTCTCTGCATACATAGCTTTAAGAGTTGCTGAATGCTTATTAATGGTCACCTGCACTATCTCTTCTTAACCTCATTGCACCCTGTGCTTTCTCATCTGAAACTTGCAGACATGCTGATGAGCTGGAAAGCTTCTCTGCAGTGGGAAGAGGGGTACTGGCGAAGAGGCTGGTGGTAAGACTTATGTGGAAATTTTTGGTGACAAGAGCTGTTCAGTAAACATCTTGGAGAATCGGAGAATCACCAGGTTGTGACTCTGGGGCACAGCTTGGGCAGTGGAACTTACGTAGCTGCATCGCAGGGACTGAAAACAAGCAGAAGAAAAACCCATGTAGAGTCAGAAAGATGATGATTTCTGTGAACTCACGTGTTTCTGCATGTGAGGCTGGCTCCAGTGGGGTCTGCTGCTGCCTTTTATCATAAACGGTAGCACACAGCTGAGCTGGTGTTTGTCAGGCAGACCTAGCCACAGAAAACTCAGTTTTGACTTTCCGGTGAACCAGTTGGGTCAAGTCTGCAGTCTGATGGGCCTCTGTCCCTCGTGTTTTCAGTTAAAGTCTAGTGTTGTAGTTCTGTGCAACAGAGGTAAAGGTGGTACATAGCCCAGAGAAGATCGTTGCTGACTGAACCAGAGACTTCTTAAATAAAAGTTATTTCCTTGCCATTCAATCACTGAATTTTCTCCATCTAAAACTGCATAGCCTAAATTTAAAATTCAGGCTGTTAGAAAGTTTCCTGTATAACTGTAATGAATTAAAATGATAAATGCTGATCTTTTAATACCAGTATAGCAAAGAGATGTTACTGAATCATACCAGAACAAGAGATCCCAAAATAGACTTAAAACTCTTCTCTGGAGTTAACTGGAAATCTTTTCTCTGTTTTGATCTTTTTTTTTCTTTTCAAAAGAGTTTTCTTATAACAGCCAGAAGATTCCTCGATTTAGGGGCTTTGTTTTTTTTGGGTTTTTTTAATAACTCCATGGGTACAAGTTAGCAGCACGAAGTATTAAAACTATATTTTTGCCACTCTTTTTAATGCTGTAAGATCTTGTTTCTTTAAAATAGAAACAATTTCAGTGTTGGCAATGAAAGCATAATTTTTATTTATAGCACAGTGATAAATGTAGCTTGAACTTTTTAGCATGCAAACTCAGCTAACAGTCTGGGGCACCAGAAGGAATGAATTTCCATCACTGGAGTGACTTAGAGCACACATACCATTTTCTTCGAAGTGCATTGGGACAAAATAATTCAGCTTTTCAGCTTTTTTGGGTGAGTTATTGAGTTCATCTCAAGGTTGAAAAGAATATTCAAGCAGGTGATTAACTTACCAGTTTAAGTTAGAGCTTCAGTTTGCTGTTTTGGGGAGGATGTAATCTGCACCCCAGGCAGTTATTTCTCTTTTAGCATAAATGAACATGTCAAGTATGAAATCTAACACGTTCTTATTTCTGCAAAGAAAAATGTTCTCATGGTAACTTTGTATAAATACCAAGTGCAACATAATATGTGTTCACAATTGTAGCCTTTAAGATCAAAAGAAAGTGGAGGAATAACGTGTAAATACTTTTTAATTTAAAATTTATTATTCTAAAGTCCTTTTTGTCTACTCTCCCGTTAACCTTTTATTACAGATGTTAACAGGCTGTAGTTTATGTACTACTTGTTTTCTGCTGCCCTGTAACTAACTTCTGATGTCTGAGGCTCTGCTATCTGTCAGGGCAGTTTTAGGCCAGCGTAGTGCAGTTTTTTTGAAGGAGGGACTCAACAAGCTCTCTCAGAGAGACTTTGGTTTCAACTTACTGATTACTTACTTTAGCTTCTGTGGCTGTGGTGACTGGGATTTTAACAAATACCCAGAAGTTAGGGATATTATAAATAAACTCTCAGACAAGGAAGCAAACAGCTGATTTTACAGCTCTTTTCTCCATGCAGTTAAGATACTAAACACAACTCTGTAAAACTCCACACAAGCTCTCTAATACTGTAAGATACCATACGTCGAGTTCATTTATTAACCTGATGTTGTTTTAGCCTCTGAAGAATATGTTTCTGACCTGCCATCAATTTCTCACCTGTCCCAAATCTGTCTCAAACCTGGACTGCTGGTGTTCATGTGATTATATCTTTAGGGTTTTTTCTTCAGAAAAATACATATATTCTTTTTTAACTTCTGTGTGGATGGAAAGTGTGGATGGCAAAGGTTCTGATTAGAAAGAAAACAGAATGCTGCTCTCTTGGTCATGATCTTGGGGTTGGAGGTATGAATGCAGTTTGTAACATTTTTTGATTGCCTGTGATAACTCATGTCCCACTTAACAGGTTGTTGAAATATATAATAGCAAATTATACAGGGCTAGCACACAGGGGTGAGTGCTAACACCTGTCCATTGTTTTAAGCATTAGCATTGTCCCTGATGTGGTCTAGTTGGCACTCCAGGAGCATCAGCAAAGCCTGGACTTGTATGTAAGAAAACACCAAACTCTCACCCAGAAAATGACAGCTTTTGGCCAGGGAGGACAGCCCAGTCTCTCTTTGGAAGCTGTATCCTTACTGTGCACTGTGGGCATTAGCTATACCGGCATGTTCAGGGATGCTTCCTGAGCAGGAGGCAGGGCTTGCCCGGTGAGCTTGGGGTGATTACCACTAGCAAGAACAGGACAGAAAATGCTGAACAGATGAAATACTTTAATTTTCCACTGTTTTGTCTGTGTTGCTTAGGTCTCTTCCTTTAAATACAGGAGTCAAATTCTAAATGAATCTGTAGTTCCTCTTAAGTGGAAAATATTGTCTGTTTTTATGAACCCATTTAAAGCTGCTTGCTCTTCTTTTCCATAGCTGCTTTCTCTTTCTCTTTCTCTTGCTGTTATCCAGCTTTTTACTGCCCTTTCCCATACTCCTTCCATTCCTCTCCTACCAGACACTGATGTGAAAAGAGGTAAGAGTGACACAGCAGTAAAGCCAGCCTGTGTGGATGCTGAAGGTGGTTTCACACCAGTGACAGGCGTGCTATTCCAGCACAGCCCAGAGCAGAAGGGACCCTGCAGAAGGAAACCCCTGGGGAGGTTGAAGCCCTGTGCTGAGACCCGTTTCAAAGGTGGTGCGGCTTCCTCTGCACTGCGGTGGCTGGCACCCTTCTGTTTGTGAGAAGGGAGGCAGGGAGACTCTCCTGCAACCAGGCAAAGTAAGGCAGGTGTCTCCCTTCATTACTGAATATTTTTTTCTTTTACACATGTGTCTGCCTGACTGAAAGTTACTGGTGTTACAGGAGTGATTTGTTTGGCTGGAGCATCCTCCCTGCTCTGGTCTGCAACCCGCCAAGGCAATAAGATATGGCTGAGGTGAGTGTGTGTAGATACATCTATATATACACACATAAATGGATATGCCACACGCCCCTCGTATATATACACACATATATATAGATAGATAGATACACATATGCCTATAGCATATGGTGTTGCATGTATGCTTATATGAAAAGGAAAGACAGCAAGAACGTTGCACTTAAGAGAAAATGGCAAGGGTGAACCAAAAAGTTTAAGGCACTCATTTAAACTGAATAGTGTCACTGATTTAGCTAAGTCCTACAGCTCTGGAAGATGGCATTGAAGCAACATCTTATTATATCTCTCTGTCTTTCAGTATATCTGTCACTGGCTTATCAATAGTCACTCGGGAGCAGAATGCTCTGAGGCAACATAAATGCAAAATAATGGGGAAAAGGCAAACCAATATTGCTGAACTGAAGATATTTATAAAAAGTTTGGTATAGATTTTTATTGTCATTATTCCAATTCTACCACGTGTTTGGAATGAAGTGGCTGAGTTTTCTTGAATAAGTGTAAAGACTTCAAATAAAATACTTAGTGATGCCTTTGCATTTCTGATTGCAGCTAATACCAGAATTTCTAAAATATTGTAGCTCTGCAAGTAGTGCTGTATTTCATGGTTACCTCAAATTTGTATTTCTGTGGGAAAGATATAGCCTAACCTTGTAAAACTGGAATTTAAACTTCTGATTGGTTATTTGGACTTCTGAATGACAGAAGCCTCGTTTCGTTGCTTGCTTATATATAGTGTATATGTATATGCTTATACGTAGTATATTCCAGAGAGCGCAAACAGGGCTTTCTTGCCCTTTGACATAGTAACTTGACTTATTTTTCCCTAAATCTGCGAAGACAATTATTCAGATTGAAACCTTCCAGTTGCTCGTTATGAAGGAGTGGGAGTTGGTAAGAAATATTCAGAAAATCCATGCTGCTATTCTGGGTGCCTCTTATAAAAGAGAGGGAGAGAGAATTTGTGCATCAGTGGTTACTCTGTGTGGATGTGAATTTGTTTTTCCCTCTGGCAGTTTCATTTTTCAATCCCAGAGTTGAAGCTGCCTCCTGAAAAGAGATCTGTATTTTGCCTTTTATAAAAAAAGAAGGAAAAACAACCTTGTAGCCTTCCCTTTCTGTCTTAGTGTGTCAGGCAGCATTTGCACTCATGCTGCCCTGTTGCACCCCGAGTCTGGCTGTGCAACCCAAGATTGTTTAGTGTGGTTTTCTTCTCCAGGCTCCCAGGATGCGATGAGAGCCAAATTCTTCAGCTCAGGCAGCAGAGGTCCAAGATGTTGGATGTCGAGACATTCGGTTCTCTCTGCTGAGCTCCCCAGGCATGTTCCTTTCATGGATGAATGCAACAGCTCCTGCAAAGACAGCCAAGTTTTCAAAACAAGCAAATAGCCCCTTGCCACCACCATCATTCTTAAAAAAAACAAAAAACCCCACAAAAAAAGGTGCGTTGGTGTAGAAGATTGCGTCACATACGTATTTCCTTCAGGGTGCTGAAAGGGCTTTCTTTGGAGCCAGATACTTCAAAGGAGAACCAGTCCCTGTGTACACTGTACCCTGCTGTGTAGTGGGGTTGGCGCTGTGCCTGCGTTTGGTTGAAAACCCACGCAATCTTTCTCCAGGGTCTGACACTTAGCAAAGGTGGAACCTTGATCCCAGATATTGCTGCTGCTTCTTGCGCCAGTGGGTTCACAGCGTTTCTCAGAGGATGGCTTCCTTGCTCCAGGCTCCTTAAAGTCCCACGTTTGGGAAAAGGATGCCTGTGCCCCAGATTTAAGGAAAAAAGTATGTTGCTGTTGCCCTGGTTTAGGCAAGCATTTATTTCTTTTTAGTCCCTCCTGTGAAAAGGGAGGGAAGAGCCCTGTGAAGAGCCCTGAAATTACAAAGCCCTCTCTTACACTTGCATTATTTTGAGGTAACGATTTCTAGCTGGGTTACAACAGCTTTCAGCTACTCTGAGCAAGTGCTTTCTCAGGCACACCTGGTATTGCCTGCCTTTGCTAACAAGAGTCTCAGATGTGTGTTTGCTGGGGCGGGTGTGTAGGGGGTAGATTCGTATCTGGCTGAGGGAAGCGTAGTGTCTGCTTTGAGGCTGCAAAGGGGCTGGGGTGTGCGTGAGTGAGGGACCATGAGCCCTGTTTTGTCACTGCAGCTCAGGAGCGAAAGGGACTCGGTGGGCATGGATGTTGTGGTTGCTGTTAGATCAGTAAGTGTTCCCCCCCGGGGTTTCTCTTAGAGCATGGGAACAAATCTGTGTAACAAGGGTGTTCAAACCATTTCCTAATCAGCTTTGTAGTCGGATCTTAGAAATACTGTAAGGTCTGCCAGAAATCTGTTGTCTTGAACAAGGAAGAATGGTTAAAGAAATGGAGTAGGAAAAAATAAACATGCCCTTACTGATACTAACCTGACCCAAGAGACAATGAGGATGAAGAAGAAGAGAAGAAGTTGGACAGCTTCTTCTAAAAGAAGAAGCCAGCTTGTGTTGTGGCGATGAGTGCAGCGCAGCAGGTTGTGCGGTGCTGGAGGTGAGCAGATGCAGGGAGCAGGCTCCCTCCCTTGCTGGCCCCATGCCCTGCCTATTGGCAGGCCAAAGTAAACCAGAAAAGTCATGGATGATCTTCAGGGCAAGCAGTTTTTGAGAAGTTCTGAAACAGCCTGGCTGGCCCAACACTGATGTCAGGCAGCACGCTAGGGAGAGCTGCTCTCTGTAGTAAATGATGGTAAATGATTTCCGAGGCTGCACAGGGATGGATGCAGCAGCAAGGTGTTGGCACAAGAAAATGCTTTTGGTTTTCTGAAAGTATGGCATCAAGCTCTGACTTGTAAAGCCTACACTGAAACACAGATCTGATCCTTTCTGATCAAAGTACAGCATATCTAGAATACAAAAGAAGGACAAAGAGAAGTCATACAGTAACTGCAGTATCGTACGGTATCTATGGAGAGAAGTGTATCGTTGGGAGCAAAATCCAATAGAAGGTTGATCAGTGGTCAGGGTGGAAAGCTGTAACATAGAGGTAAGCAAGTTGGATAGGTGTAAGAAATGTGATTTATCTGTATGTGAAGGATAATAAAGTAGTCATTCTCTACTTAATTATGGCTATAAAGCTATTATTAAAACCAGCCCGGAGAGTGTCTAGTGTGCAATGCCCTAGGGGACAGTGAGCATAAAAAGGTGTCCTTGGTTGATGTCATGGCTCTGCATTTCTGTTCCTCTCTGGACTGTCCTGATCAGCACTAAGAATGTCATTGAACTCCAAGTGCTTTTTTTGTGCTTGGAAATCCTATTCTGTCTAACAGTTTACTGTACAGAGTAATTTTAAAGAATAGGAGTAACAGTGAATAGTTTGTAAGTAACTATAGGAAATAATTTAATGAAGTCAGCTTAGTGATTTTCTGCCCTTTTCCACTGTTAAGATTGCCTGCACCAAATGCAGCCTTTCTTGGCTGTTCGGTCGGTACTCAGCAGGTCTGTGCATCAGCTTTGGGGTAGGATCTTTGTGATTTCAACACATAATCACGTCACCACTTGTTCTATAGATTTCTGTTCCTGTGTAACCTAATCGGGTTATTAAAGTCTATATTTAAATAAACTCAGATGTGATTTTGCTGAAACTGCTCCGGTTCTGCTCTTTTGACTTAAAGTGGGTACATTTTGCAGTTTGAGGGACTTGGATGCAAGCAACCAGGAGAGAATTGCCAAATTCTCTGTAACAGTGCAAGCAGCACGTGGAACTGACTTCTTTCACTCTTACACTTCTGTTCAACAGTAAAAATAAAATAAAATTCTTGACTAAAAAGAAGTATATTAATTTTACTTCATCAGTTGCAAAGTGAGTAATTATTGAACAAAATGGCTATGCATTTTTTCCATGAAAATGCTGGTGTCATCAGCCACACTAGAACAAGCATAACACATTTCTGTGGTAATTAGTGGAGTCGGTTGGGGTTTCTGAAACTCAAAAGAGTTCACAAGTTGACCCACATGTATTAATAACTTTGATTAGAGCTTTTATTGTGAATTTCAACACTGGTAGGTAACTGCATGGATGCTAAAATTGAAGTTGCTGGTATGCTAGTAGAACTTGATCATTCATTTACCCTGTGTTTGCAGAAGAAGAATATGATCTTGACTAGAAGCCACTATGTTTGCAAACTGAAAAATCTAATCCCTTCATCAAAATTGCACTAATCTGCTAGGATAAATTCAAATAGCAGAGTTTATTTTATTGTTAAAATACAATTTATTGACACTTCATAGAAAACTGAAAGTACAACTAACTTTGAAATTTGATTTTTTAAAAAAAATCTTAATTATTCATTTATCCTTGAATTATGAATTGGTTGTTCATGAATTCTAAGTGTGCCTGATACCTGTTACTGGGTTATTCTGCAGATAGCATAACCAGCTGCAGAATTGAATGTAATCTCTTAAAAGCTGCAGAAATACTAATCTCTGAACAGCCAATCTAGAGGGTATTTCTAATTTTGCCTAGGATTTGTTAAGTATTTTTTGCCTTGTATGCTCCCAGTATTATAATAGTGCTAGAAATATAGGGAAAAGAGAAATATTGCTTTCAAGCTGATAAGCTATGTCTTAAAACTGTAGGGTTTGGATCATTGCAGGGTAGTAAAATACCCGAACAAATGCTATCTCTCTCCCAGGTGGTCAGAATTTTTCTTTTTCAGGGACTTTACCTATTCCAATCATAAACTCATGAGACTTAGATACATAGCAGTGGGGCACTGGAGTCTTGTAGCAGGTATATTTAGCTTTAGGGGGCTAACAGCACTAGTTGGGTAAAACAAAATTATCTTAGCTCTGTAGAGTTTTGCTTATTATTTCTCTGTCAAAATTTTCTTCAGTGTTTTCTCCAGCACATGAAATGCAATGTATTTGTTTAATCTAAACAAGTGTTTGCTCATTTACAGCTGTATGTAGAGCTGTGTGTATGTTTTTAATTTAGATAAAAAACCACTACGTGGCAGTGGATGCCATCATGTTCTAGAAATTTCGGGTGACTTCATGGAATCTGTTAGGTAACGACTTTGTGTCATGTCCAGGCTGAAAACTGACTGACAGGACAAATACATATTAAATTTTTCCCCATCATTTTTTTGTGAATCACATTTATATTCCACACAATATCAGGCCGAGCAGGTTGTAGAGCCAGACTTCTTTTACTCCATGCATGTGAACTTTTCTCTTAGACATTTTTATCTTGTGCACATGCTGTGCTCTTCCTCAATCACATTGTTTGGAGAGTTACATACATCCATTTCGGTCCTGTGCACTAAGCTGAACCATCTGGTCTTTCCTGCTCTTTTTTTTTTTACCTTGTAGTAAATAATTCTAACTCTTGTAGCCGACTTTGATTAAACCATTGCTGATTTTTTTTTTTATTACAATAGAAATAAATGGTTTGGGTTATATTTGTATAAAAGTTATGCTGTTTAAAGTGAAGAGTTCAGACACAACTATTTTTTTTTCTGGCCTTTGATGTGTAGGCATGTGAAAATGAACTGCAGAAGAACAAATTGTAAAGTTACGCTGAAAGCAGTGTAGAATACAGCGAAACTAAAGACAAGAGTAAAGAAAAGTTATAGTCCAGAAAAATATTATAACATCGTAGCATCTCAAACTTAAATTTGTTACAGTAAGTAAAGATTTCTTGCATAATGAATATTGTATTAGAAATAACATTTGTGTCTATTGTTTAATTATTGCTTATCACGGCATGTTTCTTGTGTGTCCTTGAAGGTATGTGCATGTCTACTTTGGGACTAAACCTATTCTCATTGAATTAAATGGCCTGTGCTGACTTCTGTTGAAATCAATGGTGTGGAGAATGAATTCACCCCATTACAGAATGTGGTCTTTAGTGGGAAGAGAACTGGGTCATTTATTTACATTCACTTGTGTTTCTTCCTCCATCTGGATGTGATAAACCTGAATATAATCCTCTTGAGTGCTGTCCGTTTGAATAGCTTCACATTTTTGTCTGTAAAAACAGACTTCTCCAAACAGTTTTCCAGGGATAGATTGAAATAACTAATGCATGGCCAATAGCTAATTTGGTGGAATAACACTTTGCTCAATGGGATTATTTCTGTGCTTGCATATAGAAGAAAGTCCCAGAGACATGAATGAGGCTACTGCAAAGCACCTCGATATAAGGAATCCACACTAAATCCAGATGTGAATGAATTACAGATTAATCAAAGCTAATCTCAAAAAAGCATTTGTGTTAAGGGAGAACAGGGTTTTTTTTTTATACAAGCCCATTTTTGTTTTATACACGCCCATGTATTAGCTGGGCAGTCCAGCTTTGTGTTACATATTTTAAGTAATACAATATACCATAAACAGTTCTGAAGCAGGAAGAAATTTTAATAGCTAGAAGTAGAAGAAGGATTTTTATAGAGAGTACATAACAAAAGTAAATGTAATGCTAAGGATCCTTTTCATGTTTAGGAGAAAATTTATTTCCCACGGGCGTTTGATCATTTGGCAATCTTTCACCCCATCCAACAGTTCTGTAACTGCACTTTCCTACACTGTGCTTCGAATAAAGCTTACCTAAGCTCCCAGTGTTATGAAAAATGGAGCTCGTATAAATTTCCTTTGCATTCTAACTCCATCTCGGCTGCACATAGAAAGTAAACAAACACAGTTTCCAGGCAGTCTTTTTATCTGCCTGCACATCTCCGAGGCTTCCCGATAAGGCTTTTTGTGGGGAGAGAGAGGGTGTTTAAAGTAAATATAATCTGAATATTTTCATCCATTTTAGAAGCAGCATTAAAGACCTTAAAAGAAACACGTTTTATGAGATTGAGAAGCAATTAGATCAGCACAGTGATAGTGCAATGCATAATTCTGCACTCCCAAAATTAATGGGAGGGAGAAAAATCAGAGAGAACATAATATCCCATCTTAAGTGGCTGTTTCAGATGTGTACTTTAGAACTAGAAGGTACAAACAGAATTGTTCCGTAAACTATATCTGGTAAGCGGCTGAGAGCTACTTGTCTACATTAAGGAATAAATACACAAGGAATAAATACAAGGAATATAAATGCTCTAGATATAGCAGTGGCATTCCTCCAGGAAAACAAACCAAAATCCAGTCATAAACAACAAGGTAGAGTTTCTGTGTGTGATGTTTCTGGAAAATCTCTTCATGAAAAATTCTGAAGAAAATCCAATAGGGTGAATTCGGTGCTGGAGGTGAAATTAGCTTAGGTGGCTTATGATATCTCACCTGTCCAGGTTCCTTATACTGATTTACATGATCTAGGCAGAGCTTTTCAGAAGAGGGCTCCTCTGTTTCCACATGCTTTACATGTGGTGTACTCAAACTAAAATTCACAAATAAGATCGGTGTAGCTTATAGCAATACACGCGTTATCGGCCACGGTCCCTAATGAGATCAACCTTATGCAATCATTAGCTTTCTCAGTTGGCCCATTTCCACCAAATTTAACAGAGGGGTTAAGGTTTCAAGAGGCACTTAAGTTTCTCCAGGTTTCATGAGAACTGACAGCTGGATGGAGGGAGAAACTGAAGGCAGTCAGTGCCTGCGTGGCAGCAGCATGAGCTCAGCCACGACCAGTTTGGTTTAGGCTGCCACTGGCCGGCTGGTGGACATCCACAGCAAATGCCCCTGCTCGGCAAGGCTGGAGTTGTGCGACCTGCAGGGATATGACAGTGGGAGAAGGTTTAAGGCTGGGATTTTTTTTATAGAGTAGGAATAAAAACAGAGGGAGAAGAGGAAGCAAAGATTTGCATCTGGGGATATAAAACAGAGAAGACAAATTAGTATGATAAGCGACTTCAATCACCTTTTTTTTTGCCCCACTGTTTGTGCTAAATTTGTCTATAATTCAACTTGTTCTTGGTTTAATGCAAATACAGATCAACCTCTGAAATCCCATCTCTATCATTATACGTGCTTGGCAGTATAAAAATAATAGAGCCTGCAGTGTTCTTTTTGATTGATTGATGTTGGTACTCACCAGAGTACTCACAGGACTGTCTGTGAGTTGACTCGCAGTCAGTCTGGTGGATTCACTCCTACTGTAGAACATTAACACATTTTAACATTTTTGCAGATTTTTTATAAAGAAAAAAAATGGCAATGTTCAAATACTTTCTTCTTCTGCTCCTCTGAAACTAGTAAGTTGAAGAATTATATGAAAACTCTGGGTCTGTAGTGTGTTCCTGTCATCATCCCATCCTTTTTTCAGCATGAAAAACCTGAACCAGTCACTTTGTTAGTAAAAGCTTGCAGGAATCAATGGAGATTTCGTGGACAGAGGGAGTGCAGAATTTGGCCTGTGCTTTTCAGACAAGCTGATAGCAATGCTCTGGGTCACTAAAGCTTTGTGCAATGCTGCCTGTAATTATCGCTAGCAAATGAACTCTGAAGTTGAGCCCCTTTTGGAAAATTATTTTATATTGCTAATAGGTCTGCAATATACGCTTAAATGCAGAGTGGTTACATGGACTGTCCACAATGTAAAACACTGAAAAATTCAAAACTGCAAAAAAGAAATGCTTTTTCAGAAAGTCCATAATGCTGAGGATTTTCTGCTTTACAAAAAATGTAATATTAATACCCATATTATACATCAACAACAGAAATTGTAATTTATTTTTTTCCTAACACTGCACCATAATATTCTTAAATTTTCCAGCAATTCTTTGCTTGGAAGCTCTCATATTCCCTTTCAGCACAGTAGTTTTTACCAATGAACAACTGAAAAAAATACTGGTAACACAATAGAAATTAAACACCAGAATAGATACTAGACATGACTTAATATTTGCAAAAGTAGTTTGATGGCTAAAAGGTACCTCTGTAAACTCTTCCCATTTGTTAGTGGTGATATATTTTAATGTATATATTGAATACTGGAATTAACTTGATGAATTTTAATATTAGTTGCATGCACTGTAGATATGAGTTTACCTTCATCTCGGTCACAAACACTGACATAGGAAGGTTTGAACCCTTACTCTAAATATACGGGATATTTGCTTTGTGATGAGAGCTTGGGGTTCTTTTTCTTTCCTTGTCTTGTTTCTTCCACAAGTCTGTCTCTCCATAGAGAAGCAATTAAGAAGGTACAAACTCCCAACATCTGAGATTTTGAGAGCACTTCAATATTTTTGGCAGTTAAAATATTACTTTTGTTATCTTATGGGTGGCAAGATAAAGGTATTGCATAAAGCCATTAATGATAAGGAAATTCTTTCCTCCTCTTTCCCCCACCCCCGCAGGAATGTATTGCTTTTTAACAGTCCTTAATTCTGTCGAAATCTGTGTACAGGCTATTCACATTTGCTATTTCCTACCTATGTATGAGAAGGTATGTCTCAGAATATAGCCCTTTTTTTTCTTATCCTTTCATGCAATCTGAGATGAGGTTTTCTAAAGCTGGGTGTAGGCCCTCAGGTGGCTCGCACTAAACCGTAGCGATGGAGGCGTGCTGGCCGCAGCTCTATCGCTTGGCAGAGGAGCACAGCCTCGGCAGTGAGGTGTCAATGGGGACACAAAGCCATCCGTGCCCCTGTGCCCCACTTGCAGATCCATGACTAACACCCTTTCTCTTTAGCAGTGTTTTACTTTGCCATACAATTTGAGCTGTATAGTTGCTGCATGCTATGAAAACGTGAACACCCCCAAATGAGAGGAGGCGCGGTTCAGAGGTGGAAGAAGCAACTTCTTTTCTCAAGGGGAATTCACGAGGGTCCCTGGAGTCAGGGTTTGTTCCAAGACAGTTTGCTGAAGGGCTTTGTCGAGGATGCAGGCAAGGTTCATTGTGATATTTCCATTTTGTGACAGCTCGTCTATTGGCTCTTTTTTATGAGGCCTGTGAAATGCTTCATGTTCAGAGTGCTGTTTTCAGAGTGGAATATTCCCCAATGATATTATTATTATTGCTAAGCTTCAGTGAGCAATGCTGCAGAAAGAGTATGCAGGGAATTGATATTAAACCAAACCCTTCCTCAGCCTTCCTCTTTTACTCAGTATGTAACTGCTGTTTGCATGGTTTTGTGTCTGTACATCTCCTAGCAGAGGCAGGACATCGCATGGCTCTCCATTAAGTGGGTCCATACCAGGGGAATGAAGGCCTGCTCTGAAACCTCTTCCTCCCTGATGTGTGTAGCTACTTCATACAACATACGGGCCGGCTTAACCTTCTTCCTGCCTGATAACCTGAGGCTGCCACTGACTTCGTAAGATGATTTAACTGTTTCTCTGCTTGACAGTAAGCTTCACTAGTACTTTCTTCACCTTCAGAAGCTTTCTTGCAAGTGGATGTCTATACAGGGACTGAATGAAAACTTCTCGAGACTTTGCAAGTCTTAAACCAGCCTGCTTTCAGTTGTCCTGCTAGATCAGCTGAAGTAAATCTTGCAACCTTTCCACAGCTTTGCTTGTGTCTACCTTCCTTTTGGTTCAGTCATGATATTTATCTGCTGAAAAACATTATATAAGGAATGTGTTCAAAGCCTTGACGACAGACACCTGGGTTTTGCAAAATGTTGCTACAAGCTTAACCTAAAAAAGTGAGCAGCTTTTGGGGGTTTGGTGCCCTTCCTGACACTGGCTCTTTTGGCAGAGGTTAGATCTGGTGCCGTCAGTGAGCTTGGGTGGGACTTGATGCTGGAAAAAGGAAAGGAAAACTGGTTTCATCCCAGTAGAATTTGTTGTGCTGAGTGCACGGTCACAGATTTGACCTGGCTCCTGCAGTTGTGAGCAGTGAGCTAGCTGCAAGCTGTTCCATGCTGCCATTGTTTTTTGTAAAGTCTAACTTGAAAGTGCTAATTTAAGGTGCTAGAGAAACATCTGTCACATCTGTGAGGTGCTTGCTGAACAGAGAAACAAATCTGATTGTGATCAACAGCATCGTGGGTCTGACTCAGTATCTCTCTTCAGCCTTGTAGCTTCCAGTCTCTTTGGGATTCCAGGGGAGCCGAGATGTGTAGATGGAATTCTTTTAAGTAGTCCTCCATCGTGTGCACTGGGTTGTGGAATATTAAACATGAAAAGGCCACCTAATAGTAAATCAGTCTGGGGTGAGTTACTGTTGTGGGATGCACAGGCAGAATTGGTAGGGGAAGAGAAGGGGTAAGTGACCTAGAAACAATCATTTGAATAGTAAGTCTTGCCTCTGGGAACACTTAACACCACATTGGATTAGACAATATAAAATTTACAGTGAGCAACATCTTTCGCATTAACTAGATCAAACTTCTGCTATCCCTGATGAAGATGGGTCTAGCTAAAGCGTGTATGTCTGATCTAAAACCCCTACAGAAGCTGAAAGAGCTGCATGGCTTGTGTCTGTCACCGAGCCCGTTGGGTATCCAGGTTCTGCAATCGCCCTGCACGTGGTTTACTGTCTCTAGGAGGCAACATCAGATTTGCTTCAGGAAAGCCCTTTGCCCCAAGTTCTTGCAAAACTGAGAAGTGAAAGCAGCTGCTTTTTCTGTGAATGACTGACTGTTTTGATGAAGCGAGGAGTCCCCGTCCAGAGATGAGCAAGGCACTCCCCTCCTCTCTGTTTCTGACGAGGCTCTGAGAAGCTTTGGAGGGCGAAGGATTGCCTTATTTAGTGACACGTTCAAAGTTAATCTTCACCCTCAGACTGGGAAGGTAAACCATTTATTGCTGTTTTCTGCACATACCAGGTCCTCTTTCCACAAATGAGGCAGCTGTTGGAGATCTTGTCCTGCTCCCTCTGTGGCATTATAATATTTTCCTTCTCTTGAATCTGTTTCTTTCCAAATAAATCTAGACAGAAATTTGCATTATTTGAACTTGGTGATAGTGCCTTTCTGAAAGGGATCCTAGGAGGAATATGAAGGGCATCTTACCTTAACCTCATGTTTTCATAGTGCTACCATTCTTTGTCATAAAAACTGGAAGTTAATGACCTGAAATACTTTCCTTTCTAAATGTAATTATTCTGGCAGGCTGAGGTCTGGTATTGTAACCCGAGCCCTGATCATATCAGCAGTTCGCTCCTTGGCTTTAAAGCTGAGGCCAACACAAACCATAATGTTGAACTCCATGGGCACGAGGAGCTGTGCTTTGGGCCATGCTGTGTTTCAGAAATATGTGATGGTGTATTGGTGACAACTGCAAGAGTCGTCTTCAGGGCTGAATGAGCTGGTGGTGAGGAAGAAGAAAAAAAACAAACCAGTAATGTGAACAGCTTTAAACATTTTTGTCAAGGTGGGTGGCTGGTAGGAAAAGGCAAGTGTGGGATTTTTTTCAGGCAGCAAGCTCAGTGGCCTTTTTGCTGTGGTGAGGTTGTTGTATCTCCCTGTGTTAAGAGCCTGCTGGCTTTCCTTGGGTGTCTTGGTTTTGCAGGCATGGTAGTGGGGAAGATTTATGTTGAAAGTGTTACTTGGCCCTGTAGTTTTAATCTAATTTAAGATTTTTAATACAATTTAATATAATCAGCAGGACTGTCTTTAGTCTCTCCTGACTTGACACGCTTGGTTTGATGCAAGGCACGCATTTCACATCCCTCATTTCTGTTAACTGGCTACCGTGCACATCAGACCTGTGAATACACCATTTCTGGTGTTGCCCAGGCCTTTTCTTCCCTCAGCTGGTCTTGCTCAGATTTTTCTATCAATGTGCCTGAACAACGGCATGGAGAAGCCTCTTCCTTCTGCAAGGAGAGGAGGAGTTGGCCTCTGCTTCTTCAGTCTTGGAGTGTCCCAGGTTTGTTTATTATTTATATCTAGGAGTGAAAAACATAGAAATATATAAATATATCCAGCTTGGGTTTTATTTATTTATGTTCTTTACGAACAGGATTATCTTTCATAATTTTAGTTGGCTAATTTTTAGGCATTCAGTCTGGGTTGTCTCTTCAGACACAAGCCTGCATACACTTGAAGTGAAGCACCATGCGGGATACTCACCCCTCTTCCCTTTCTGCCCCAAGCCCAGGCAGCTGTCTTGGGTTCAGCATCTTGCTTTCAGATAGTGGCAGCAAGGCAAGATCCATCATGCTCAGCCTCTGCCTGTGTTTGACCTCCACAGAGAAAAATCTGGTGGGCACCCAATGTGCAGTGTGGTGGTGGTGGCACCCGCAGCTGTCCCCCAGGGGAGCCTGCAAACACAAACTGACAGGAGAAGTGCCACCTGCTTCGTCCCAGCTTCCCAGTAGTCCCAGTAGTTGTGGCTGTCCTTGGTTGTTGGGGGAAAACACTGCAGTTTCTGCCTTCACACACCTTTGTAGGTAACTGCAGCTACATCAGTAAATCTGTGACTGGTTTTCATGGGCTTCACTGGGAAACTCAGTTTTAGGGAAGATGAAACTCTTAATTTACGACCATGTTACTGAAGTTTGGTAATTCTCTAAAACCAAAACACTTAAATGAATCACTTAATGAGGGTCATGGGAGAGAGAGAACTTTATGGTGGACTGTTTTATGGTCTGTATTTCTTGTTATTTCTTCTTGTATTTCTTGTATTCCTGTTACCAGGAATCCAGGTCTAACTGAATCCAGACACACACTAATGATGTTGGAGGGGGGAAATCCTGTTTAAAAAAATGCATCAGTGTGTTTCAAGGGTTCAGGCTGTGTTTCACTGATTCACTCCAGCAGAGTCCCCTTTGGGACTGGTTGCATTGAGCTGGCAGTGAGGTCCCTATGGACCCAGCTCTGGGAAGTCCTGGGATGCAGAATCCACCGCTGGTGCCAGGTTTTGGAGCAGGGCAGATGTGTCTGGACAGGAGCTTTGGGTCTCCCCGGCCATCTCTGTGCCCGGAGCAGGGCAGCAGCCGTCAGCGCCTGCAGGCAGCGGGCGGGCAGGTGGCTGGAGAGAAACCCATGGCTACGTGCAGGAAAGCTGGTGCTGGGCCTGAGCCTGGGCTTGAAACTGCTCTCCGAAACCACACGGCGCCAGGAGGGCCGCCGTGCAGACCTCTCGAGGTGAGAGGCCACAGCACGGCCTCCCACGGCCCCCAGGGCTTCCTCCCCTGCAGCTACTGAGGTTGCTCTCAGGCTGCTGCTAGGTGGTTTTTCCTCACTTGCCTGTCGCTAGCAGTTGATGTGAATTGCTATTATTAGTGCCTTTTTTTATGTCCCCATACTTTAACAAGTAAAAGGCCGATGGGGGTTGTTGTGGGGGTGCTGGCAGTGCTGCTCCTGGGGTGTGAGTGTGGAGCAGGGAGAGGATGCTGAGCACGTGTGGGCACCGACCTGCAGCAGCACCAGGGAGTGCCCGGGCACAGGGCAGGGAGGTGGCATTGCTGGGCGGGAGGAGGGAGAACAGGGGAAAAGGAGTCTGGGCTTTGGAAGGAGAAGGTGCTGGGAAGAAACTTCTCAACAGCAGAAACACAGCTGGGGAGAGTGCCAGGTGTGATGGCAGGCACCGGGGGTTGGGATTGCAAAAGGCTGGCAAGCTGGGCACTAAATACAGCAGTGCTCCCCTTGGTGACCCCATCTCCTGTCCTCCTGACTCATCTGCTGTGGCTCTGCCAGTCCTTACCCAGCTGGTGTCAGCTCCTTGTGCAAAGCTTCCCATAGCTGCTCCTGTACAAACCCAAGGTAATGACCTAGCACTGTAAATGGCATAGTTTGTTTCTGGTTTTCCGCACCACCCTGGTGGTCTGTGAGTACCTTGTCACCCCCTCTGTGCAACACGAGGTGTAACTTTGCAGCTCTTGCATAGGAGCACGTGGAGACCAAGTGCAGCCTTTCCAACTGGGCCTCCTTCAGAGCTGGCTCCCTTCCTGAGCAAGAGCACCACTTCACCCTCATCCTTAAGCCCCTGTGTTTTTGTGCACCTGGAGGTGAACTTGCGACTCAACTCCTCTTTGATGCCTGGAGAGAGATGCTGTTTGTCCAAGCCACATGAAGGCAGCGAGCTCCAGATCATTTACAGAGCAAGGTAACCGTGTTCCCTGCTGGCCGGGGACTTGGTGCCGGTTGTGCTCTGTGCCTGGACTTGGACACCTTGCTCTAACCCCTGCTGTGCTTCACTGGGCTGCTGGAGCCTGGACTGGTAAAACACTGGGGTGTGAGTATTGAGAAGATACTGTGCAACTCGCAGTGGGCACTGGGTAACCTGTAGGGTTAGCAGAGTGGGAATTGTCAGTGGAACGTTCATTATTTGTGCTTTGCTCTGTGAGGCAGCCGAGTGTGACCCCCTCGGGCCTGGGGGCCCTCCTCAGCTGCCACTGTCAGCCCACCCACTGAAGAGGCAGTAACCCCTCCCCTGGTAATCTAAAAATCTAAACTGACCCTGCTCACACAAATGGGCACTGACTGTTTTAACTGCTACTTGTACATCATGCTCTGTATCTCTAACCTTTGTCTCAGTAGGTTTTATATCTTCCATTTTTTCTCTCTCTCACTTGCTAATCTGGAAAGCTGTTGCAAAGGTTAGTATTTAGAAAGTACTTTGTACCTTTTTTTAAAACAGAACACAGAAATCAAACCTACCAAGGAAGTAAAAGACATGAACTAATTAATTTTTCTTGGCTTGTTTCTAAATGTTTGACATTATCATTGTCACAATTTTCCCAGGAACCATCACAGCTAATGCCTAGCAGCATTTCTCTCACAGAACACCTTCGATCCATTACCTGGAGTGCTGGAGGCCAGGCCACCTCCACTGAGCACCACACAGGCATTTGGTGATGCCACAGAGTCAGCCAGGGCTGGCCATGGCTGGCACGGAGCTACAGCTAAATCCTCCGCACTCTTCACTTCTCCATAGTCCTCTGCGCCTCCTGCTTGAGCTCATCCCGGTCTGGGGAGTTTATTAGTTCTGGAGAAATACTGGACTTGAGGTGACAGTGTGAATGTGTGCCCTGTTTTGGTATGGGAAGGGGGGAGTCAGGGCCAGGGTCCCCAAGCCTCCTTCAGCAGCATCTTGGATAACCCCAAGATTCCTGGTTCTGGCTGGCTCTGTGCGGGGCTGCTCTCTCCTCTTATATTGTATTTTTGATCTGCACACAGCTCTGGAAAACCCTGAGCTGCTTCTGGATACACCCAGGGGAAGGCCAGGGTAGGCTGGGGCAGACTGCTGCACTCCAGGAGAACCGCTGAGTTACTGATAGGAACAAATTGCCTCTGGGTGCTGCACATCTGTATTTCCCCATGTTGCAATTTATCTACCAAGTCTAATGCAATTCAAGCTGGTTTTGTGTTGGACCAACTCTGGCATAAAATATCACCCTGTGACTGTTTAGAATGAAAACTCTAGGAAGCTAATCTCAGCTTGTTTGCCAGTTTGATATAAAATGTTGGACAAATCACTTCATCTGTCTCCATTTACCCCATGTATATGAGATTTTATAATCCTGAAAAGATGCGGTGAAGGTTATTATAGGAACTTAATCTTAATTTATTTCCATGGATTTGTTTCTAAACACACAATTTTAAAAAAAGCGAGTGCAAACTCCTAGTTCAGAGAAGCCAACGAACCCACTGTTTGTAAAGGTGGGTTTTTCCTGGCTGTCAGGCTCTCAGTGGGAACAGTGATTGTATCATCATCTGCCTGAGAATTGACAATTCCATTGCCAAGTACCCGGGCATGGCTTTTCAGCCGTGCTTTGTACAAACCACACACCTGAGCAGTGCAGCAGGCTGCCATCAGTAACTTTATTTCTATGAAGGAGGCTTCCTCGCAGTGGTGAGGGTGTGTGCCTCAATGTCATCTGCAAGTCTGTGCTGAGGAGATGGTCAGCATGGCCCGATGGGCCAGGAGAAACCCCAGCACGCAGAAGGGTCCTGCTCTCAGCACTGGACTAACTTGGCACCTTGAAACACCGCACTGAGCGGCTGGACTGCCCTCCATCACGTGTGGTTGATAAGAACTGCCACACTTGGCTCACCTCAGGAAGGAGATGAATCATTGATTCTCTGCAGTTTATCTTCACTGAAGGGCTTCACAGGCTCTTGATCATTCTTGTCTTTCTGTTTTGAACTCCCTCCAATTCTGTGTACAAAGCACATCTCAGATTCATTAAGTGATTTTATTTTTATTTTTTTTAACTGTGCAATACAGCTTTTCCTTTGGGGACGGACTTGGAGCTGCATATTGGATCTATAGTTACTTAGGCTTCTTGACCTGAATGGCTTTGATTATTTATTTGTTTATTTATTTATTTTAGCTACATTTTTTGTGAACTTACTACGTGTTTGCAAATTGATACAGGGGCAGTTCCATCAGTTTTAGCTGCTGTAAGTCAACAACATATGAAATGTTGACTAGGAAATGAACGTAAGCATCTTCTGAGTAACAATTTTATTGAGCTCTCAGTTAGGGTAGTTGTAGATCTTTCTCCTGCAGAAAAGCTTTAACACTTCTTTAACAAATAGAAAATGTGAGGGTGGTCCATCCAACAAGGTTGGTTGAGGTTCTTGTGTGGGGAATTCAGGTTTTAAAACCTTCCTCTCAAACTGAAAGCACATCAGCGTGTCTCATGGGTACCTCATGGACATGTCCTGCCATCTGGGGTTAAAAGTCTGTCTCTCCTGCCTGTCTCATGATTAGTGGTCTCCAGTATCCCCAAGGTAGGACCCTCGGAGAGCCCTCACAGAGAAGACACCACAGCTGTGCAGTTACAATGTATAACCTGGCATATGGGAGATGCAGCTTCACATTCCTCTTTGGGTTGTCCCAGAAAACAAGTGCTCCCTGTGAGGCTTTCATGCAGTAACTGTGGTGGTATGGTCCTTGGTTATCTCCACACAGATCCTATGCTTGCTCCCTGACCCATACCTGGGAGCTACCAGGAGCAGAGCCTGAGCTCTGGGCTGGGAAACTCTGGCTAAGATGTCCTGTATTGGCTGAGGCAGGTTGCAAATATTTCCATCCTTGGAGACCCTCTAACTCGGCTGGCTGCAGTCCTGGACAGCCTGATCTGACTGTGTTTAGAGAGAGGGCTGGACCTGCCATGGTCCCTTCTGACCCAGTTAATCTTATGGTTCTCATTCAGATTTCCATCTCTGTGAAGGGACAGCCTTGCCCTCATTGGCTATTTTTTTCATGAAGCACCACACAGCACTGCCACGTTTATGCTGCCGAGCCACACAAATGGTCCTGTTTGTTGACGTCTGTGGTGTTTCTGTACAGATGCTGTGCCAGTGCTTGGCCTGACAGACCCAAGACTCTGCTACCTGCTGGATGGATTCCTCTTCATTTACGCAGTCATCGTGACAGCCCTGTTTGTGAAAGCAAAGGTCAGTCCATCCAAGCACTGATGCGCTTGGCTTTGGTGTGTAAACATGTCTCTTAGAATAAAACATGTTCATTTTTTTATTTTCTCCTTTTTGTTCTTTTGTTTTCCTCTTTTTCCAGTGCTAACCTGAGAGATCTGGGGGAATTCTTTCTGAGAGCTCACGAATGGAGGGGAATAGAGTACGTGAGAGTGTTTTGAGGCTACAAGTTATGGATGCAGCCAGAGATTCTGGGTATTGTAGCTGGGAAACGCCTGATCAACAGTGGTGTGGTTTCTTCTGCTGCTTTTTCAGTGGAAGGAGAGGATATACAGAAAATTCAGGATAAATGCCAAGTTTGCAAAGGATGAATTAAAACATCTCCAGCAGTCAGACATCTTTGATAGTATGAGTGTGATGATGCAAATGATACAACCAGAGGAGAGGAGTTGGGGATGGGATGGACACAACTTGGTGGGCTGTTGTTACCAATCAGCAGCTGATCAGTGTCTAGGGACACACTTGGTGGCCTCAGTGTCCTTCCACAGAAGAAGATAATGTTAATGTGATGGAGGCACATACGCTTCCAGACATGTACACGCTCTGAGAGCTCTGCTAAGCACAGGAGAGGAAGGAGCTGTCTGCCTCCCCCCAGCACAGGGCACACCAGTGCAATGGTGCTTTCAGCCAAGACTCAGCAGACCAGAAGGTGTCCTGGTTGCTGTCTGCACATCTGGCTCAGCCTCCTCCCAGAAGCAAAGGCTTGGGATCTCGGCATGCTCCTTGCCATGCTGTGGCTGAGCTCAGCAGGAGCCCTGGCAGGGTGAAGTTGTGCCTCTACTGGTGCCCCACTGGCTCTTCGGTGGGATTGTTCCTCAGGACTGCAAAGCCAGGGCTGAACCCAGAGGGAGGGAAGGGATGTTTGGAGGAAATGAGCAGAACTCGGTGTAACGGTGAAGACAAAACCTTTTTTGTAGCCAGCGTAAATCCTGATTGCAGATGGAAGTGCTGCCCCGGGACTGGGAATCTGTTAGAGGCTGCTGGAGGGCACACGGGACCCGCACTGTGCCCACCGGCAGGAGCTCCGCACCTCACCCGCTGCGGGGCAGGGGCCACCATAGCTAAGGAGGGCTTGGCAAAGCAGCCAAGGAAGAGCGAGGACCTGGCACAGGGAGCTGTAGCAGCCACAGAGCGCCTGAAGGTGCTGCTGCGGAGGCAGAAATTTGTGCGGTTTCTCCTGCTGGGGCTCCCTGCAGGGCAGAACTGGGGGCTGGAAACAGCTCCTGAGCGCAGGCAGCGGCCCCCCCCTGTGTGTCTGGGAGCGCTCGCTGTCCCGGTGTGCCCGGTGTGCCTGGTCCTGGTGTGCCTGGTGTGCCTGTGTGCTGGTACCACACAGAGCACTGAGCTGCTGCTGCGGGAGGGAAGGCAGCAGCAGGACGGGGGAAGCCCTGCCTGTGGTTACACTGGAGTCCCGCAGCCGAAAGCAACCGAGGTGCTGCAGCTGAAACGCTGCCATGAAGCACCCAGATGCCACTGGGACACTTTCCAAGGGCCCGCTGTCTTGTCCCAAACCTAGGGCTATTTTATCTTCCAAGCTATGCCACATCTCTAACCCCACCTCCTGGCTGAAGGAATTGTTTGTGGAGGCTTTTGCCAAGGGCACAGCCTCAGCCCTGTTGTGAGCTTGTCCATGCACCACCTGGGCGATGCACATGAGCATTTAGGCTCTGTTGCAAGGAACATGGGTTAGAAGCTTGGTGAATTACTGGCCTCACTATGGGTTCAGTGGTGATAATGGCACTTTCCAGGGAAAGCAGAGGGATAGGTAATTGCTACAAATAGTTTGTTGCTGTCTTTTGGAAGGACTGGAAGACAAAGCTGCTGCTCTCACTGGCCTAAAACTGCCCTTTTGTCCCTGAAAGCTTGGCTCAGCAATTAACTGCTCATAAATATTGTGAGGAGCAGAATCAGTGTAGCTACAGAAGGTAAACCCTTTACCTACCTGTTAGTTGGTACTCATGCCAGCTAACCATGGTGGCACCGCAGCCCTGCCAAGCCAGGTGCCACTCCTGAGGGGCGTGGGGATTCCCTGTGCCCTCTGGAGCTAAGGACACCCAGGAACTTTGCAGGCAGCTCTTCTGCTGGAGGACTGGGGTCTCGGGGTGCTTTTAGTTGTTAGCAGCCCCACACACCCAGTTTTTCTTAACATAGGCACCAATTCTGACTTCATAGCCTGATGAAGCTACTCTCAATAGCATAAGATCATGACCTGCACAGAACAGGAATGCAGAAGCAGTGAGGAGAAAAGAACTCTGCAGATGCTTCGGGTAGCAGTGAACTGGTGTTAGGTGCAAGTAAACTGGCTTGGCTGCTGAGAGCAACCTGGCATGTGGATAAAAGTGCCAGTGCAGCAGTGGCTTCTGTCAACTGTAGCCCCACCATGCCACAGGCTGACTGCTGCTGGGTTGCTGTTTCTGGTGAGAGTCCCTTCTAGGAGAGAGGGAATGAAAGGGCTGACTGGAGCCACTGTCTCTCTGCTCACGCTATGGTCTCTCTTCCAGCTTAGCCAGGCCTCGGAACCACAGCTGCCACCAGGCCAGGATGATGTGTATAATGTAAGTAACTAATGGATTTGTTTGTTTGTGTTTTTCTGAATCTGCTACCCAGACAGAACTTTTCAGGCACTTAAAGATAGTGAATTGCCTGTGGATCAGAAAAACTTAACGAGCCAGCTAATGAAAGCAATGCAGCCAAGTGTGCAGCACAGCAGCTGTAAGGATGAAAAATAAAACCTGACAAGGGCAGCTCCTGCGGTCACCTGGCTGGCTGGATGCTGGATAGATATATGGGCTGTTCCTGATTTGATCCCCTAAGCAGGAGACCTGTTGTACCAAGTGGTACTTAGAGGCGTTCCTCATGCACTGTGCCCTGATCATAGCCAGTGTCAGAGGGATCATGAGGAAGTGAAAGAGGACAGAGGCTAAATCCTGCCTGTCCTTCCTGGCTAAATTGCTCACTCATGGCAGCATTAAATTAGCTATTTTTTTTGTTATGACTAGTTATCTTTTAATTTTTTCTCTCCCACACTTTTGGCCATAGACACATCCTGTGCTGAGTGCTAGTTTAACTGTACGATGTTCGAGCACTGATGTGGTTTTTCCAGTTTAAGAAATGTCACCTGTCACCTTTTAAGTAACAGGGTCAGCTGTGTTATTTTGACCTGAACTCTCTCTGTTGCACTCTTCCAAGGTAACCTTTCCCAGATAAGAAATGTATGGCACATAAAATTTCTACAGCCAGTTGATGCAAATTTAGCTGAGCTGTTCTGCAAGAAAAATCAAGCTCATGGATCTTCACCCACCAATGGGAGAGATAACATGAAACTCAGTGTTCCTCCCCCTCGCATGCTTTTATTTTCAGCTCATGTGTACTTAAGAAAGGGTCTTGATGCAATGGCTTGCAGTTTTATGCTGCACAAACAACTTGCTGTCCTTTCCATGGCTTAATCATAGAAATTTTTGTTGACATTTACATTAAGGGTTAAAAGAATTTCTAGCTTTGTTACAATACTCCTGAAGTTGGACACCAAACTGGGTTCTCTTTCTTTTCCTGTGTTAAGTCAAGATCTGTTCTCTCCAGATCATGATGCTTGTCACTGCTACTTGCTTTCTCATTTCAGAAACTGTCTCGTGGACACAGAGACGAATATGCTGTTCTGGGGGCAAAGCGAGGTGCAGACCCTGAGCTGGGTGGGAGACACCAGGTAACTTCCTCCCACACACGCATCTTTTTTCTTTTAATCTGGTTCCTTCCTTCTCATGTCTATCTGCTGCTTAGGCATGCAGGCATTCAGCACACGTTTGCTAAGCCCCGGGGCCTTCCTGGAGGGGGAACGGCAAAATCTGTGCATTAACTCAGGCAGCCGGCAGCACGGCAGGGCCAAGACTAAACCTCCCCCCCTTTGATCTTCACCCCTTGCGCTCCACGTCACTCTGCTGAGAGCTTGCAGCCACCCAGAGTAGGAAGTGACACCCCGCCTTGGGGCGGATATGGAGCAGGCAAGGTAGGAGGTGGTGTTTCACAAGAGCTTGCTGCATGTGATGCTGCCAAACAAGTGCCAACAAAGTGAAGCAGCAGCCAAAACAACTGTTTCTGCTGCAGAGCCCAACAGTTGGAGAGGAAAAGGGAGGGGAAACGTTCTGCCTCAGCATGTAGGGCTTGCCTGCAGGTGGCAACTGTAGGGACTGAGCAGAGAAGAGCTGAGTTTCATGGGTTATTAAGATTAAATTAAATTAATTTGCCAGAGAACAAGCTGTCCTAGCAGAGCCTTACGGGTGGAAGCAAGAGGGGCTATAATGGGTACGACATGTCCATGGAGCTGTAGCTGTGCCTCAGAGCAGATGCATAGACACACACAAAGTAGTGGGGCATGCTGGTAGTGCAACATGCAGGCAACTTTCTCTTTTTGTTTTACAGCAGAGACGAAAGAACCCTCAGGACACTGTCTACACGGTGAGTAGGGAGAGCTGGAGGGAGAGGAGAGGGAGGCATGGCTAGGATTAGGAGTTTCTATTTCATAGGAGACATTTTTCCCCCTCCCAATTTCAGCTTTTGTTCAAACTTAACAGCTGCTTTCAAAGCTTTCTCTTCCCTTCTATCACACCTTTTTTTTTTTTTTTTTTTGCTATAAAATTTCTGCTCCCTTCTTTATGATAGGAGACAAACACTGGCAGACAGGCAAAAGAATTTGGATGAAGATACCTGCTGATCCCTTTGTTAGTCATTAGTGCCTAACCAACCTTGGTCCCAGGTGACCAATGCTGCAGCAGTTTGTATGCTTGATCTCCAGCCTCCACGACAGAGGCCAAGTGCCAGTGCATCTAAGAGTAGTTGCTGAGGAGCCTCTTGGTTTAATTTATTTAACTCTGACTAAATGTGATGGTCCGTGCTCCAAAGCATAAATATATGAATGCTAAAATCCATGTCTTAACTCAGGTCTTTCTGGGTGTTCAGTGCTTGCTGAGAAATGTGTTTGTTTCCAAGACTGGCCTTCATTGTTATTGAATCAGACACTGATCACAGCTGGCCATAAGTACTTGGGAACTGCTTCCCCAGATGGAGGAAGGAAGAGCTCCTCTTTCTTAACCTGCACCCTGCATCGTTAGACTTTTCTCTGGGCCTGAGCTGTATGTTCAGGTTTGTCTCCTGAAAAAATGCTGCTTAAAGCTTTTCTTTGGAGAGCCTGGCATCAGTCTAGATAAATGACTTGGTTGAGGGTAGAGTTATACTAATTTAAGTGTTTGTTTGGAGATGAGATGGTATTGACACGCTAAGCAGATTTGATCATGTATAACATCTACTTAAGTACATCAGTAGAGTCCCTCCACTGTCCCTTCTTTTCTGAAATATATGGAAGCAGTGAAGGCAAGGCAGTCTCCAAAGCACAGGCTTGGGATGCAGTCATGCAGGGGGTGGCTGAGCTGTTCTAGTAACACACTGACTCTTTCCCTGTCTCTGCTTGCAGTCATTGCAGAAGGACAAGATGGGCGAGGCATACAGTGAAATCGGGGTGAAAGGAGAGGTGAGTCCGACCTTCCTTCCTGGCAACAGCCTGGGATGAAAAATTCTGTCTCTCTTCTGCCCTTACAGAGCAGACAGAGCAGCAGCCCTGGCTGCACATCGCTGCGCTGCACAGCGGAGTCCCTGTGTTGCACAGCACTAGAGGCACAGCTGAGAGCAGTTACCTGTTTCCTGTAGTAACCTGTGTGTTTGGGGCAGCAGTAAGAAAGAGAGGTGGCTATAGCATTACAGGAGCTGTAAAACAAGGTGGGGATCAGACAGGGAGCTTTGTCCCATCGGTATTAGAAACGCAGCCCACACACCAGCAGTGTCCCTGGGTGAGCTGAGTAAGGTCAGGGGTAAATATCTCAGCTTCTGGACAGTAAAACCCTGGCAGCTGCCCCAGCTGAGGAGGCAGAGGGTGTGAGTCAGGTGGGTAGTTGAAGGAAAGCTCTAATTTCAAGCCCTGCAACGTCTGTGGCCCAGCAGCTCACACTGGTTATGTTCCTCCAGCGCAACTCCTAGCCGGAGGGTCACACTTTCCCCCCTGTGGGCTGTCGAGGCTGAGCTACCTTATAGGCACAAGTAAGCGTTTGCAAGCTCCTCTGTGTACCTGTCTTCAGACAAGGAATGGGGGAAACATTCGCCTTCCCCCATCACCACTCTCAAATTTTTAAAGAACAGATCAGTTATGTCTAAAGCGAGCAGCAAATGGATGATTTTAACTCTGTGCACAAACTGCTGGGGGAGGGAAGCTCGTGTTGAAAACAACCATCTGGGGACACTGCTTATGGCAAAACAAAAAATTGCTGTGACCTACACAGGTCCTATTTTATGTCAGTGTCTTAAATACAACCTTTAATTTCCTTCTGAAAAATTAAAAAAAAAAAAGGCATTTCAAGACCAAGTTTAGTGCTGACATTTCACCCCCTCCCCTTTTTTATTATTCTGATGCCCATCTGCCACACTCAAGCTCAGTTTACAAGCCCTGAGTATATGAAGCCTCGCCCTGCTTTGATGACTGTTCCTGTTCCTGGACACACATGCCCTACACACCCCACAAACCTTGCCCATTCCGGACAGATGGTCGGTTAACAGACAGTTTCAATTGTGGCAGGCATTGCTCTTCACCAGGTGTTCCCAAAAGGTCTGTGATACAGTCACTGCTCTGCTGCCACAGGGCAGTTACGACCAGCCCTGGGTGGGACGTGGGAGCCTCCAGCCAGGGGCTGCAAGCTCTGCTGTCCCTGGTTCTCACCTGGCAATCGCGCTCTTGTGCACAGCTTGGCTGCTGTGTCTGCAGCTCCTGTCCCCCCCTGGGAACACAGCAGCAAGCAGGTTCAAGCAGAAGGTTTTTCTTTGTACCAGCCTGGTCTGTGTGACCGTGTTTGTGTGCTCTACTTGTACCATGACAGTCCCAGGACCTGTTTTACTGCATCCTGCATCACCTTGGCCTCAGACAGACGTACCTGCAGTTCCTTGGAACACCTCGAGAGCTTACTGAATGTGTGCTGCAGGATGTGCTTACTGACTCAGATCTGCCCAACAGAGGGCAGAGTCCCTCAGACACCAGCTGACATACAGCAACCTAAACAATACAGCCCCATTTCTTCTAGATGTGCCTTCAGCACATAAAACAATTGGTGTCTATAGCAACGTTGCCAAATGGCTATACATACAGTAAATCACAGAAATAGCAGCACTGGAATGGTATGACAGGGGAATAGGTCAGCAAACCAAAATAATTTCATTTTTATTTTCAATCTTTACTATTTTCTCCTTTGACAGCCCTTGCAGCATGTCTGGGCTGGTCCAGATTCAGCAGGTGCTTTCCCTCTTGCACAGGGGGTGTCCAGGCCAAGCCTAGGTGCTGACAGGATGGAGGGAGTCAGCAGTTTCTTTCCTTTTGCATAATGGGAAGAGCACCCATTAATCTACACTTGTTTTTCTTTCTCAAAGCAGCAGAGGCGGAGAGGCAAAGGAAACGAAGCTGTCTACCAGGTAGGCAACACAATCAGGACCTGCTCCCCTCATCTGTCCTCATGGCTTAACTGTACTGCCTGGTTCAATCTTTTACCACACAGTCAGCAATGCGTGAGGAAGCAGAGCTTTCAAAGCACCACGACGGGGATAGTTACTCATGTTCAGGGCAAAGATGGTCCACTAAGGGTTCTTTGTGTGCAGGGCAGTTCTGGTTTTTCCTCAAATTCCACAGACCACACTCCTGGTACTTTGATAAAGTGGCTCTACATGTCCTAAATAAAACTGGCAGGAACACGGTTCAGCTGCTCTGGTAGGAACCATTTCCAGAGTCCTCCATCTTGGGAGAACCACCTCTTGTCTGCAGCAGGTGACACATACAGTTCTGCCTCTGAAGTGTTTATTGCTTAAATGGAAACCTTCAGGTTGCCAAAGAGCTGTCATAACTCAGTGCATCAGTGGTTCAGCCCATCTCACTACAGTCTCCAGTGCACAAACTGGTCAGCACCTCCAGTCCCTTGGTGCACCAGGGGGTTTCAGTGTTGCAGGAGTCCATCACTAAGGCCTTACTTGGGCTGCCATGTATAATTGTTTCAAAATGCATTTTACTTTCTGTAGAAGCCTGTATGTTGTCACCAAGATCTTAAAATGACAAAAATGAGATACATATTAAAACATTCTTCTGCTGCAGTACACACCAGGGAGTTTTCCTGTGAGGTGGCTTGGTTGTAGCTAACGTTACCTTTCCTCAGAACCTGCTCTGCTGCTAGTCCCAGGTAGCTGATGAGAAGCACCATCTTATCGGTGTACTCATATTCACTCAGCAGAGTGAAGGGTGGCTACAAGTTTTACAAGCAGACATCACCTTTCTTACTAAACCCTTGCTCACAGGAGCCCCGGTGACCCCTGCTCTGGCAGCCTCCTGGGCTGATCTGCACCTCTGCCACGTTTCTACCGCCCCGCTCTGGGAGTAGTCAGTTCCAGGGGTGCAGCAGGGATCTGTAACTCACATGTTACAGCTGACCGACCCCCACCAGAGCAGGCTGGCAGGAGAAGGCCTGCTGGGAGGGGGCCTTCCCAGGCTCCGCAGCCAGCTGGAGCCCCGGCTGCCAACTTACCCTCAGTTGCATCTGATGTCCCTGACAAATTAGAGCAGAAGGCCAGAGAACAAAGTTCATGATCTGATGTCTGTTCATTTAGTTAGCAGACAAAGCCAATTCTAGCATCAGTTAGTACTTAACAGTCAATAATATGCAAATAAACACTACTCCAACGATCTGCATGACCAGTTAGGATGAGCTGCTGTACTCACACACTCGTAACAGTTATTCAGGATGCATCTTGTCTTCATGTAAGTGACAGCTATTGACACCACACCAAGACTAAGGAAACACTCGTGAGTAAACACCTCTGTAGGAAAAAGAAATAATAAATTTAGAATTATGCTAGTGAGCCCCTGCCACCCTGTTCCTGAGCAGGCAGCTAGGAAGAACTAAGCACTCACACTTCTTGTTTCTCTTTTCCAGGGACTCAGTACTGCAACCAAGGACACTTACGATGCTCTCCAAATGCAGCCTTTTCCCCCCCGCTAAGTGGGAGGCACGGCGGGGATGGGCAAGGGTGAGGGATGCCCGCCTGCTGTAGGGAGGGGAGGAGGGAAAGCCTTTTTCATCCAAAACAAGCACCATGTATTCTCTCAGTGCAACAACCTGCTTCGGTTGGGGCACAGAGGGAACCTCTGGATCTGGTCATCCTGCCTCCCTTCCCCCTTGGATCATGTAACTGCAAGCTTTAGCTATTAAAGTGTACATATCTGTAAAGTTGTTTCCAGTAATAGTGGTTATCAGGCCAGCTTTTATAAGACTCGTGTTGTGGGACCAGCCCACACCCACTAACAGGTGTTTGTGTAGTTCTTACTTCCCTTCCAGGGGTATCAAGACATGGAATTATGGTTTCATTGCATTTAAAGAACTTGTAAAGATAGGGCTGGAGTTACTCCCTGTAGTATTTATCTTTAGACTGTTGGACACAGGCCTGCTACACTTGTTGCTTTAAATTTACCTTTTAAAAACTGCTTTAGTGGGGGATAGCTTTTTTTCTTTAACTGTAAATGCAATGTGATGTTACTGTAGTGAAGGACAGAGGCTGAGCACCACTTTTTCAGCACAAAGAAAATGAGCACTAAGCTCCAACAAAAGACCAAGCACCGGCACTGCCACTCATCCAGCACCTGGAGCTACACAAGAGCCAGGTAACCCACCCAAGAGACATCTCCGGAGATGGAAGATTTCTCTGTTACCATGAAAAAAAGGAGACAGGATGCTGGTAAAACAGGGTAATACTGAAAAGCCAGGAAAACTCACTCTGGAGAATCCCATTTGGCTGAAAGGTTTGGCTGAAACTTTTGCCCCCCCATATCAGCAACATCTTCAACCATCACTGCAGAACAGGCCCCCCTTATAGGAGCTGGTTTGGCAATTCTACTGTCAGAAACAGACCAAAACTGTCACTTCTGGGCAAGAGAAACTGCACAAAAGCCAATGTAAAGGCAGTTTCCAAAGCAGTGTACCACCAGGTCACCTTTAAAAGATGATGCAGGTATCATTTCAGAGAGATACTAACTCAGTAATGTAATGCATTTCTGATTAATTAATAAAGTTGGCATCACAGCCCTGTGTGTGTGTGGTGAACAGCTGTGGGAACGGTACAAGCTCATTAACTGACGCAGTCAGGCTGCTGGACCAATTCACACCCAGCAGTATAATCTCCTGGGCAAGCTGAGGAGGACAGCATTCCAACAGGAGCTTCCCAACACATCCTGGGAGGTGGGATGTTGGAAAAATGCTGTAAGATCAAGTATGACAGCACAGTCCCCTCCTGCTGCACCCTCAGTAGCGCCAGTGACTTACAAGAGCGTGCAATGAAGCTTGTAAGCAACTCAGCAAGGACAAAAACAGCCCAGCAAAAAAAAAAGGGGGGGGGGGGAGGGGAAGGAGTTTTAAATTTGGGTTCATTCCACCAGTCCTGACACAGGGAGCAGAGCTCAGGTGAGACTCTGGGAACAGGAGCTGTGGGAACCAGATGAGGTTACGCATTCGTTTCTTAAGGGACTGGGTTAGCAGCATAAAAACTTGCTGAAATCACTGCTGCATAAATGACAAGGCTGTGCCTAACTTCATACACAATAAAACTGCACCTGCAGCAGGTGCTTACTGCTTTTGAAGAGTATTTCAAACACCAGTGCAAAAAAAAAAAGTATACAGTGGCATGCCATGCATGGCAATGAATGTTCCTTGCAAAGAACTTCCCACATCCCTTACTGTTCTTCTGCAATGATAAAAAAACATCTGAGAGAACTGGGTGATGCCTCAGACAGCTGAGCTGAAATCTACAGCAAAGCTGCCAATGCAAAGCCCTCCTGTTCTTGACGCAAGAACAAAGACTATTGAAAATATCTTTTTATAATTAAGAAAATAATCATGGTAACTCTATCTGCAAGATGTAGAAGTCAAACATTTCAGCAGTCGTAAGACACCAATCACTAAACAGCAGGGAATAAATTCTTAGGGAAAAACATCACCTTCATGCTCTTTATACATAAATGGATCTTGATTCCAAAAAAGCATCTACCTGTTTCCAGGACACTCACCGTAGGTGTGAGCCGAGTCTTCTCTTTGCCTCCGGGCAGCAACTGAAGCTGTTTTTTCCTTTTAGAAGAAGAGTTGATAATGCAGAAGGTAGAACAAAAGCTTCAAGCAGAGTGCAAAAAAACCTGGGCTCTCCTCTGTTTTTGACAAGACAAAGACATGAAAGAACAATCTCCTGGCCCAGCCTGACCCCAGGGAGAAGGGGAATGAGCTTTTCTCTACACACTTAAAAAACTACAAACAAGTGCATACATGTTAAAACACTTGGAAAATGGTTTAATGATGTTTACAACAGAAATTAACTGTACAATTACAGTAAGTTTAATATATATAAAAAATTACAGCAGACAAATGCATCTACACAAAATCTACCTTTTCATTCTGATTTACTGTAATCTACACAATCTCTCAATGCCCACAGCTATCTGTAGGCAACCACTGGGAAAATAATAATAATAATAATAATTAATAATAATAATAAAGGACATCTTTAAAGAGACAGCATTTCGCCTTCCTCCTCACCCCTAGTGTGATCAGCAAAGTTTTGAAATGTGTGGGACTCTCACATTTCAGTCTCAAGAGAAGCTTGGGTTGCGTTTGGGTACGGGTACTCCCACCTGGCCCTCGATTTCAAGTGTTCTGCTGACCTGAAGCGCGTAAATGCAGTGTATGAGGAAGGGCAAGAGAAAAAGCCTCCCAGCCAGTGTATGCAGGCAGTTGCACGGAGTCGTGAGATCATTAAGACTGAAAATGTCTCTTAGTTAGAAACGAAGCGAAGAGGGACTGCCCAGACACTAGACGTTCACAAATCACCACCTCTTTGGAAACTATTGCCGGATTTGGAAGAAAGGGCTTGTTTTTCAACCCCCAAATCTTTGTAGAAAGGGTTAGCTTTCAAACTAGCATGTTAAATACTTTTATTTTTTAAAACAAAATTGAAGCTACTTCCTCTTTGGCCCATCCCTTATGAACAGCGACAACCCCTTCACGCTGAGAAAGAACCTCAGGTCAATGGGGAAAAAAAAAGAACATGCTGTCTCTTTAAAAAGAAAGAAAGAAAGAATCCCAGTTGGGAGCAGCCGTCAGTGAAAATGCGATCCAAATTGGCGGTCTGGTGGAAATTCCTCATGGAATATTATGTACAGTTTAAAAACCCTTAGTTGTTTTTTTTTTCCTTTTTTATTCATGAACACCTAGGCAGTGAAAACTGTTATGTTAATACATACATAGACACACCCAAAACATACAAAAATACTATTATTTCAAACTACTAAGAATAGGACAAGTTCAGTTATCTCCATGCTATGACTTTAAGAGCATTACACTGAAACAAACAAGAATTTAAACGACAATTTTTTAATATCCCAGAAATATACCAAAATATACATCTAAGCTTTGGAATTACTGAGGTTAGACTAATGCAAGTGCTGGGTAATCGTACTTAATACACAAGTCTAAGGTTCTGCAGGAAAGAAATTATCTTTGGTATCTGCATCAGGCTAATAATATTAACATTTGGATTTTGCTTTGGGATAGAGCTTGTATGACCCTAGAACCAAACACCCCCCAATCAACTGAGATTAAAAAGATCCATGTAAAAAGTTCCTCCATTCGCAATCCCCCCCCAAAAAGTTAAAAAGTCACAGGCATCTACCTAGCATAAAAGGTTGAGAAATACAATGCATAGTTGCACAGTGGTGCTGCAAAAATAAAAGAAATCTAGAAAAAAGGAACTAGAGGAGAAATGAAAAGCTGCTTCTTCTTCTTTCAGGGATTTTTCACGACAGGACAGCCTCTTCCAAGCAGTGACGGGGGGAGGGGGGAAGCTCAGAAGTGCACCTCAGCGTGTATTAATCAACATCACCCAGCCCCCAGAGGGTTAAAGCACCCAGCAGAGCAGCCAATCCTGCACCCAAGTCTTCAGCTCCTCAACCCACCTGCGAAGCCCCTGGCAGCCTCCTCCCAGCGCCCGTGCCCTGGATTTCACCCTGGGGTGGTGAGTTTCTGCCCGGGGCGTTTCGAGGCTGGGCCTGGGGCAGCGTCCCCTCGCCCAGGGCAGCCCCTGGGGCTGGGGCCCAGGCTGGCCCCTCCAGGCTGGCAGCAGGCGGAGACCCTCGCCCCGGCCAGGCCGGCCTCACAGGTGGGCTTGGTGCTGAAGACGCCCTTTGTCTTTGGTTTGTTTGTTTGTTTTGAGTTTATACAATCATTAGGAAATCTTTGGTTTTGGCTGGAAATTTTAAAAGAACAAAACAAAACAAAGAAACCACCCCCTCCCGACTTATAGCAGCCACCGTGACCTGACAAAGCTTCTCTTTCCCATGGGGATGGGGGAACTACATTCAAATAAAGATGGACCGGGTTAAGGACGCAGCTTCTGGCCAGGCTGAGGAGCGGGGAAGGGATACAGGATTGTCAAATAATAAAGAAGAAAATTAAATATTTGGAGATTTCTTTCTTTTTTTTTTCTTTTTTCTCTTTTTTTTGGTCATGTTAAAAAGTGTGTAGCGTGTCCGCAGCGCCGGGCCGAGCGCGCCTCCGCGCCCTGGAGCTCGGCGTGGGGAAAGTGGAGAGTGGAGGGGATGGGGTGGATATTCACAGACTAATCAAGAGGACCCCTTGTAACCAAAGGAAATAAGATAAGATTGCAATTTGCCCTCACTTTGCAGTAGCTTTTAAGCAGCGACATTCAGAGGCGTTAGGGGGTCAGGTCACGGGGTGCTATAGGCCAGAGTCAGTGTTAATCAGAGGAGGGAGGGCAGACTTGGCAACTCTGTAGGGTTTGGAGAAAGTTAAAGCAAGTTACTCAGTTACGAGTTAGAAATGAGGTATACGACAGCTCCTGTACCTGTGGCGGATAAACACCCCACACCTACTCACACCTAGCCTTAGATACTACCACAGAGGAAGGAAATGGAACAACGGCACTGGTGGGGACGAAGAAGCTGCTGCCTGGGTCCTTCCCACGGAGCGCCGGCACGCGAGGCACCCGCGGGGCCCCGCACTGCTCCAGACCTCTCCAAACCACCCGCGGGTGGCTCTGCAGCGATCCCTTCCCTTCCCCGCCTCACAGGGAGGCCCAGTCCAGCTCCCCAGGAACGCGCAGGGAGCGGCACTGATCTCCGAGTCTTCCACACTGCGTTTTCCCATCGGACTCACTCGGCTGCAGGGAGCACCAGGTCACAGAGGCCAACACGTGGAGAGTGAATCGGGGAAGAACGAAAGGTTTTCTCTCAACTGCCTTGTTCTCAGGACACTGTCACGGGTGCTCTCGTTCCTAAAATTGTTTCTCAAGGGGGTTGTGCGATGCCCACAATGCGCCCCTTGGCGTGCCATTTCCAGTGTCTTAGGACTCCTCCTGTTTCAGAATTTGAGGTTTCTGTGGCACCTCAACATGCCAGCTTTGTCCGCACACAACGTTCTCACACTCAGGGAACAGGGCTTATGTAGCTGCTGCTACAAAATCCAGCAAAGGCAGTATGAATCCTGAAGTGGGGACGATGTCAGATAAGAGAATTTTGGGAGGAAAGGGGAAGCTAACGTGATAAATTAAGTATCTTAGGGCTTTATGTAAAGCTCTGCTGGAGAACATTCACCAGCAGACTGACACAGTTTTAAGACAGATCAGCGTTTTGGTCTGAGCTACTTGACAATGTCCTGTTTGGTAGAGATGAGATAAGGCAGAGGGGGTATGTTCCAGTTCTGGGACTGAGCCTCAGCAGCACTAAGGAACGCCAAAGGGTATCATCTTCCCTCGCCTCCCACAAGCTGTTTCATTTCCTTCCTCAGATTTGTTTTCCTTAAAGCACACCTTGTTTTCCACTTCTTTTGTTCCAAGTGCTCTTTGAGAAGTCATTTCTTCAATATCCCTATTACCTATCTATAAATCTAACTAGCTCTTTGAAAAGTCACACAATATTAATACCACTTTTACATAATGTCAGAACAACAATTCTATTAGTAAAGCTTTCAGTGAAGTTCTGCAACCCGATTGGTGTCTGGAGGAAGAGTAGCTGGACAACCCGGCTCTCCCCCTTCCTCCCTCCCTTTCTTCACAAGAGCTCACCAAGTTCACTGATAAAACAACTCAGCCCAATAGCACGATACATGAACATGTACAAGGCTACTGTGGGGAGCAAAGAAAGGAGTCTTCGAGGTCCCTCCCTCAAGAGAAAGACCATACGTAAAAGCTGTTGAACAGACTCTGACCTTGGATTACACTGCTTCCACATCTGAAGGAAAGAAACAGTTTTCCCTGACTGTATCCCAACATCAGCCTAAGACCTGCAGCACTGGGCAAGACCCACACACCGTTTGCCTTCACAGAGCCCAAGCAGCTCTGTGCCGAAAAGGTGGGAGTACCCACAAGAGATGAGGTCCTTACAGAAAGGGACACTGACCCAAAGCTCAAGAAAACCCCACCCAGCTTTTCCTCTTACCCGCTCTGAGAACAGCAGAGCTGACAACTTATCAGTGCCTTTGGTTCCCTACGAGGCCACTGGGAATTCTCCCACCCCAGTGGAGTCGAGTTCCTTTAGAAACCCGCCCTCTGGCCCCCACACGCAGCCGGGCGCACACCCTGCGCACACACACACCTGCACACACACCACGCGCCCTCCCTCCCTCTCCCCCGCCCCGTCGGCCTTGAAGGGAAACGAGAAGGGAGCCTTGGGGTCTGCAACACCCTCCCAAGGCAACAACCACTCGCTCTTCTGCTACTCCCACTACCACACCAAGACGTATTCCAGGCAACACCCACTCCCCCGCCGGCGATCCCTGAAAGCTCCTCTCCCACGGCCGTCTCACAGTATTTCAACCCCTGGAGGCACACCAGCCAGGTGTTAGGAGTAGGTTAGCTCTCACTTCTCAGTTTGGTTTTTTCTTTCATAGTTTTTGGTCTAGACAGGATTAGCATTGCTATTAGAAAAGGAAGTGTTTAAAAAGTTTTCCACCTATTATCAAGCACTACAAGCCCTACATTCAGTAACAAGACAAGGGGGATAAAAGGAACCTGTTTCATTTTTGCTCTCCCAGATAGATTAAGATGTGACAACCATTCTTCTCCCTCCCCGAAGTCAAACACAACGGACCCAGTTCAGCTCTGGAGCAACTCTACTAACTGAAAAGGTTTGACACCACCTAGGTTGATTCTAACCCAGTACAGCCATCCTCTTTCCCCCGAGCCTCCCGAATATGCGTTGCCTCGTCTTTAGATCCCAGCAAAGGGCAAGGAAAGGCCAAGAGGGAGGGAAGTGTGCGCACACTCGAAAGGACCCTGAACAGCAACCCAATCAGTAACCTGCATGCCACCACGTGCTGTGCTGCAGATTAGACCACAGATAAACCAACCAAACAACAATCCCGAACCCAGGAGCGACAAAATGTTTCCTTTGGCAAGACAGATACAAGGAAAAAAATTCATGAGCAAACATTTTCCTTCTAACACAGTCAACCCCCTTCTCTGTCCCAACATCCACCCACCCCCACCCGACCCTATAAAGTTGTAACCTATAAACAGGATCTCAAATACATACAGCATAATCATGTTTATCAATCATAATAAACATCAGTTCAACTAAACTCTACAGCTAGAATTATTTCCACTATTTATAAAGTTTGCTTTTCTCTTCTGATTTTTTTCAGTTTAAAACCAGTTCTGCGACAATGCTAAGCTATGCTGAGGTATTTTATGAAGGTGCCAGAAGCCAGCTGCTACCCACGAGTATTGTTCTCAGAGCTGTATGGTGCTACCTTTCACTGAGGGAAGGCAGGGAAGGAACAAGGAGGGAGAGGGGAGGAGGGAAGGGGCCCAGATGATTCCAGTTACGGACGGTTCTTAGCAGGGCATTGCAGATGGAGTTAAAAGCAGCCCCAAGGCAAAGCCCAGTAGTTGTTTCAGTTTTAGGAATTTGGTCAGAAAAGAAGTACCTGATACATTCTGCATCCTGACCTCATCTGTCTACTAAAGGTGTCTTTTGTAGGTCCAGTGCAAGCTTCCTAACACCTTTTTAACAGCATCCTATGGGGGCAAAAGCTCGGAGCACGTGCTCACGAAGAGAGTCCTGGGAGAAGTGGCAGACAGATCCAATGAAGACAGACGAGCAGCAAAAAAATCAAGTTCATTTCCACGAGTTACTGGGTGTGTTTGTCTGTGAAGATATGCAAGTACAGGAATTGCCTCTCTGCATCATCCCAAAAGCACTCAAACTACTTGTGCTGACACACAGAGAACCAGGTGCTGTTCAGATCATGGAGTAAAAGATAAGGATATTTTAAGAAATTGCAAGCTGTGAGTCAATAACAGTATGACAAAGCCTCCTCTGTCAAAAATCTTTCAAGTATTTTAGGGGTCTCCTAGAAGAGAAAGACTCACAGGCAGCAACAGGAGTAGAATTTAACGACTGACAAGAGCAGAGCCTCTGCAAGGTATGTATCTGGCATTCTGTATTGCTATAGTATTTTGGAAAGGGAGGGAGAAGTAAAAAGAGGTATTGGTTGCAAAAATATAAAGGAATTTGAGTTGGCTTTTCGAGGACTGACTGCCACAAACCCAGCGTGGAGCAGTGGGTTATCTTGCTCCTTTGGTAGCACTCCACCCTGGGCGGCAGTCAGGCGTACCTCCAGCAGACCCCGTGGATAAACCTCAGCTAACCATTTCAGGCAGAACAGAAACAGTGGCTCTTAACAAGGTCAGCGTGACAATAAATAGATCTACATTTTAAAATTCTGGTTTAAAATCAAGTACCGTTGACAGTTCGGACCAGACGCACTACTTTGTCTGTCCCAGAACACTCTAATGACTGTGAGAAGCTGCTTGTCTCTCTAAGATGATTTTGTAAAGTAAATTTTTATCCAAGAAAGTATCAACTGATATTCGAGGTAAATCAGATGTTGTTTTGGTTTAGTATCTGTGGTATGGTTCCAGCTGTAATGCATGTTCTGCTCCATTTATAACAAAGAAAGTGGGAATTTCTGTTTTGAAGAATGTTGTTCTGCAGGGATGTGCACAGAGTCAAGGAATTAACACTGCTGTCTCCTTCAGTAACTCACCTACAGAAACGTGTACTGAGCCAGAGCACACTGCAAGGCTTACAGAGGTGACCTTTAAATATCAGAACGAACCAAAACATTCGGTTATAGTTCCAAGAGAAGTTAAAAACATGAATTTTCTATTTCTCACATGATTGCTGGCATGGATGCACATGGAGAATTTTCTCTAACTTACTTTGATAACAGCCATTCTGCCCCTGCCCCCTGAGCAAAACTGGTTATTCCTATGATTAAAAAAAAAAAAAAGGGAATTAATTATCCTAAAAGATTTTGGGAAGATACCAAAAGATCAGAAGTATAAAATATTTGTTGACATTTAATCTCACTGTAAAGCATATAAAATTAAAATAAGGGGTAAAAGTAGAGGCACTGGATTGCTCTTGCTCAAGTGAAAAGCTATCATAGTACGAGAAAATGTTTGTTCTTGCATGTTAAGACCAGCAGATAACTTCTTTGCTCAGTGTTGTCATCCCTCTTATTAACCTCAAAGGTGCAACAAATCACAAGCTGTAACTCCAGACACATCAGGAGCTATATTGTTTTCACTGAAAATCTGTCAGCCTGTTCACTTAAAGATAAAATTCTAACCTGAAGCTTCCAAAGTCCTAAAAGGTCTGTAATTCAAGCCATCAGAATATATGTCATCTTAATATTCTGATGTTTTCTCTTACAAGATAACCTCACTAGCACTCAAACCAGAATTATTAAACAGCAGCAGTAGCACATTCCTATATGAAGATCCAACTAACTTTCAAGTATGTTCTCCTTGCTGGTTCAGCCGAGCACAGGTTTCCTATTCATAGTAAAGTGACTTTTTCAATGCTTGGACAACTATTTATTGAAACAAAGGATCTTAAGAAGTAGCAGAACAATGATGTGTCATCACAAGTTACCCAAAGAAAACAAAAACTGAAGTAACGCTAGCCTATGGGCTGGGGAAAAAAAAAAAATCTCTTAAAAATCAGGTATTTGTGCACATAACAACACGGTATCTCCTCAAAAATGTTTTCAGTGCGTGCACATATACACCACCTCAGAACAACATGGTAAATGTACTTTGACTAACACACACTGCACAGCAACTGAGAAACAAAATAAATCCTCTTAAGGAGATTTAAATAGACAGATGTGACTCTTGTAAGCAGCCTCATCCGTGTGTACTACTTACGAGCCATTCATGAATCATCCTATGATGACTACAAAGAGTGTGTTCTGAGGAGATCAAGTGTGCTACAGACAAACTGGAATACGTTTTCCTAACATCAGAAAAAAAATTCATCACCAGCTTCATCCTGAAGCCATTTCATAAATTTTTCTTCTAGACCTCCAGGACACATCTGTGTCTCTTTAAGTCTCTTTAAGTCTCTTTAAGCTAACTGTCCTTGGCTATAATGAGAGTTTTTCACCTTCTCTTCCTCCGTATGTCCTTTGGCATGCTTGCAACTATGAAAAGCAACCCACACATCTTTAAACAGAGACATGGCGCTCTGAAAGAGAGATGCTATTATCCTTTTCTAACATGCTGCAAAACTCCTTCTGGTCCTGGCTGACAAATCAACCCAGGAGCAAACATACCAGCATACAGCCAAAAGACTGTCTAAAAATGAACATTTGCACAGAAAATCTTCCCCTAAAAAGAACAGTAAGGATTTAAGAGTGTGAGCATGTAACAGTAAATCATCTCTGTTCAACACATGAACCCACTGATACTGGATTCAGAGATGTAACTTGTGTCATTGGAGGAAAAAATCAAATTTGTTTGTTAAATAGATGTCCTGGATCTGTGTCAGCAAGTTTGTGACAAGTCCCAGTGTCTACTGGGACAGTAATTCTCCATTTTCAACACTCAAGAACTCAGACCACGATCATAATTCCTAGGTCTGCATACAATTGCTACTGTCTCTTTTCAGATGCATCAATTTCTGCTGTCAGCATGATTATGATTTAAAAAAGAAATTTCTGCTACATTGTAGTACATGATCTCAAATTCCTTTCATGCTCTGAAGGAGCATATGCACTCTTAACTAGGCAGGTGTACACCGACTGCCAACGTGATTTCTGTCTTTCACCTAAACACCAGAGGTAGCCAGCATCCATGAGAAAACACTGCCAGGGATGGAAAGCAGGCTCCAGGAGAGACAGCCCATCATTGGGATGTTTTAGGACAACGAACCGGAGCACAGTGATGATGGATGCCATGAGATATGTGCTGTTCAGGTATTATGTCAGCTTCTGCAAGCAAAACTAAGCCCTTTCTGGATATGTGGCTGCTCCGAGTTTCCAGTTTCTCTCAGAAAAAGACTTGCTAAGAAACTCCCTGGAATCTGGGCCCCAGAGAGGGTGATGGGGTTGAGAGGAGGAGGGTAAGGGGGGATAAGGTGCTCACACCAAAGCCATGTGACCAATGCAAAGGTAGTCAGGAAAAAAAAGCAGATTTTTATAATAAATAAACCATCCAAGCTGCATTAGTGTTCCAGATATGTACTCAACAAGACCCTCTCCCAACCACAAACCAGCTAGAATGGGACATGAAAACTCATTCAGACAGCTAATGGCACAGTCTCTTTGAACTGTGGAAAGAGGATTTTCCGCTGATTTAAGGCCCACCTTTCTTTGTGTTTCCTAGACATATGCAAGGACCATGTCCCCCACCCCGCCACAAAACCCTCAGGGAGTAGAGGATACATCGGAGAAAAGACCGGTAGTATCCTCCCTTTAACAAAAAAAGCTTCCTGATAAATCGTACTTTTGCACAGGCGTGAAAGTAAGCAGGGACTTTCAGAGTCAGGAATGAACATTCTAGCTGCAGTTTTCCCCATCGTCTTACTTCACTGAACACAAGTCCCAGGGACTTGTGTTCCTTTGGTAGAAACTGTAGTCCATGCTATGGCCTCCAGACCAACATAGTGGGTATCGGCATCTCCTCTTCCACTTCTTCCCCACCTCCCTGAAGCTCACCCAGCTATGTGTTTTACTGCTCTGAAGATAATACTGTGGGCCACTTCCACTTCTGCAGTATTATTCACAGCCCTAAGAGTCTCCTGCACAGCCTGAAGTCATTGAGATGCATCAATAATACTTAGATTTATCCATACTGGTGGGATAAGGGTGGGACCTGCTGAATTAACAACCCCCTGACGTTGCCATTCTATTTACTCATCAAACAAAAGAAAACAAATTAAAATCAAGTTAAGAGTCTGCCCCAAGGATAACACAAATTACCAACCAACAACAACAACAAAAAAAAAAGATTAAAAACAAGCAGCAACTTTTATATAAAATTAATAAAAACAAAAGACAAATGAAAAAGAAATTGTCAGTAGCATCTATCGCCTCTCTGCATCTGAACTGCACTTATACAAACTAGTCCATTAGTACAGCAGCTTGCTAGAAATTGACTTTGGTTCAAGCTTAGTTTTAAAAAAATAAAACATAAAAAAATCAAAAACACATTAGAAACGGTGGACGGACATTTGTTAGTTTCCCTGCTTGCAGTTCACTAGTTTTGAAGTTTTAGGGATAATCGGTTTAAATATTCAGTAAAACAGGAAGGTGGAGACTTAGAGATGAACAGAGCAAAAACATGGTGGTGGGGGGAGAGATAAGGGGTTCTGCCACTTGAGTGCAAATGCAAATCCCACATGCTCAGGTCACAAACCAAAGCACATGTAAAGTTTAAAGTTGCTGCCTTCTGGATCTTGGATGAGAAGCTCCAGGATCCCCCTGAATCATCAGCAAAATGAACATAGCTGCATCAGCTCATTATTTGAGGATACTCCGGTGACAAAGGAAAAGGGGGTGGTGGGAAAGGGACTCTTCTAATACCCTCGCTAGCTAAAAGCAATTTAGTTTTATACACATGGCAGAAACCTTTAAATCCATCAGAAATGGAAAGTTTGAAGTGAACTGCATTGCAGTGTTCCAATCTTCGCTTTTAAAAATCTCTTTTTTTGGTTCAGACACTAGATTGTATATTTCAGAATATACAGATCTAACTTCTGTACAGTTCGTTACTTTTCCTCATCCACGTAAATATCCTTTGCTACAGGGATCAGAATCAAGCTCGAAAAGATGGTTGCAGTGGCAGGCAAGCCCTGACACTCTGGTCAGAGATGCTTACGCCGCTTTTACGAGCTAGCAGCATCACGGGTCAGAGACTACATGAGATCACTCAGGTATGTGCAAAGCCCCAGAGTCAGCTCCATTGTGTTGGCATAAACGATGGTAACTTCTGTTCTCATACTGTTGGCTTCTGTGTTTTGCAGCCAGAAGCACTTTTTTTCCTGGAAAGTTTTTCTAAATACAATGTCGGAAGCGTCAGAATTAACGGAAAAGGAATATTGCTATGAATAGGGAGAATCTGACCTTTTGAAATGCTGTATCAATGCATTTGGGTGGGAATCCAGGACAGCAAATGCTGCTGTTACACACTGCCAATTAGCTGGGTAACTTTACATTTTTAAAATATTTGTGTATGCTCTTAACGGTGTAATCGAATCAACAGAACAGAAGAACCCATCAGTATGACACACAGCCTAGACTCCAGAGGGCAAATCCCACTCTCTGAAGTGAAAAGGAACCATGCACACGAAGCTAAGAGCAGAATTTGGCCATTTTGTCCAAGTAATTCAGAGAAGCAGAACTGCAGTTCGGAACTAATTCCTACCTCTGCTTAAAAAGCACAGAAAAGCCTGGAAGTTTGCACACAATGATCTCTACTGCTACACTGAGCTTCCTGCGTGAATGATGAACATAAATTCTTCTGACCCCTGTAAGTAACCATCAGACATATTCAAGCATGAGGAAACTGTTCAGAACATTCCCAGAAGATTCATTAGGACAGAAAGTCTATTTGTGCTCCATTCTTCCTCTCCACTCTCCCGCCCTCCCCCCATGGTGTGGGAGCTCGCTGAAAATAATCCAGGAGCAAAAGACAAACGCGTCCAAACTATATATATAAAAATAATAATAATAATAATCATAATAATAATAATAGAGATACACCAGTAATACAGGCCTGCCTAAATTGTACCAGTTAAGAAAGGAACCCCCAACACGATTGATACGATTATAAACACCTTGTATGACATAATGGCCTGTACAACAGACCTATAAAATGATAATTAAAAAAGAAAGAGATTTAGACCAAAAAGAAACAGGAAATCCCCTTCCTATGTTTGAGCTGATAACCCACCTTAACTTGTCATTGTGACTGCTGGAAATGATAAGTAGTCCATTCACTTTTTTTGTGGTTTTTTGTTTTTTGTTTTTTTTACATTTTTGGTTAGAAAGTTCTCCGATCCATGAAGCGATCCTGAAAAGACAGTGTTTATTATAAAATTAGGCAAATGTCTGTCCCAGCTTTAAATCCTTCCTGTTTTGCTTTTGTTTTTTTGTATTTTTCCTTCTCTCCCTTGTCCCCAGCAACACGGCAAGAGGATGCCCATCACATTTTCAGTTTATAAAGCCCGCTGGCAGCCAGTCCCACCGCACAGTGAAACAGGCTGCTGGCAGCACAGCTCAGCCCAGCTCACTGTGCCTTGGAGGCAGTAGTGGTGGTGGACGTGGCCCCGCTCGCAGAGGCCACCGTGAGGAGAGAGTTCTGGATGGACTCAGCTGAGGTGGAGGTGGCATGAAGGCTGGCGACTGGTCCAGAGGCCCCTGCGGAGGCTGCAGCTGCAGAGACCAAGCTAACCGGGTTGCTGGTGAGCAGAGAAAGGTTCTGAGGGTTCAGGAACAGAGGGGCAGTTACGATGTTAGGAGTACCTCCGGCATTGGCAAACACCAAGTTTCCAGTTGCATCCAGCGATGTTATTGGAAGAGAGCCACCAGATGCAAGAGCTGAAAAAGGGAAAATTGAGCAGGGAGGAGACACCATTAGCAGTAAGCAAGAATGCAAAATGTGCCTAAAAACAACTGGGTTTTAGCCCGATACATGGGCTCTCTACACCACCACCATCAGTCATCTCATCATAGGTTGTTTGTTGGGTTTTTTTTAAACAACTCTTTATGAAGAGTGGACAAGACCTTGTAGATGCTAAAACGCCTCTGTTGCCTGCTCCTAAACTAATTCCCCATCGTCTTTCTTCAGATCTTTAAGTGTAATACTGGTTTATGTTTCCTGCAGCAGAAAACCTGTGCATTCAGGCAACCTGTACTGGAAAGGGTCAAGATGAATGCTCACATGAAATGACAGCTATCACCAGACAAAGACCGTCATGTAACCGCGAGTGTAATATTTTAAATGTTGATACACAACTATCATGACTTACTCTCATTGGCCTACAGGGTTCGGTCTGCCTTAGATTATGATTTCCTAAATTTATCTGTGACATTTTACAAAGTGGCTCTTTCTTGTGCCCTGGAAACAAGATCTGTTAAGCTAGTTCAGAGGATATTTGAATACATAGGCTAGCTAACTCTTTAGGCACTTGCGCTACCCAGCTTTTACAGATGACAAACTATGAACCAGGAACAACTCTTGCTAAAGTCAGTGGAACATTCTGGCTGCATGGCACTTTTAAAATAAATCTTTACTCCTCTGGATAAGGATTTATGGATTTAAAGTTCTACACAGGAACTTTAGGAGGTAGGCTGTTTGTTGTAGGTTCCTTTTAAATACATATGAGGGCTAAAATTCAGGGTTAAGTCTTGCTCAGAACTGCCCTCCCTCGTAACAGACCTCAAAATAGCACAAACTCTGCTCAGGCTTATGCTAGAAGAACTATGAAAAGCAAATCTCTAACCTGCTGGAGATACATGCCAATGGGGGGAGGATAACAAAATAAATTCCAGATCATATTCGGTATCTTAAATGCTTCCTGTAAATCAGCACATGATCACATACAGTTCTAAAACCCCTTTCTGAAGTTGTACCTGCTCTTATCTCTGTGATACGTAAAATGTATTTGTGCATTTAAATTTTGTAAAACCTTTACTTCTATAACATTTATGTCCAGTGCTGAGGAGTCAGTGTTCTTTTTTGGTAAAGAAAAGCAAAGCATGTAAACTGGAGTTGTATGACAGAGATGCATTAAAAAGAACACTACTGACCTTGAATAGTTGCCAGTGTACTGTTGCTCATCAGGGCCGGGCTGAGAGCACCACCTAATGTCCCTGGATTGAGACTGAGTAAGGCACCTCTGCAGGAAGCAAGGTTGTGGAAGAAGAAACAAAGACAAAGAGAAGGAGTGTTACTTGCAAGAAAAGGTCATTACTGTTCAGAAGTACACCATCATATTAAAAAAAAAAACCAACAAAAAAAGGGGAGGGGGCCGGGGGGGAAGAAGCAGGGGCAAGGAGGGAGGAAAGACAAGAGATTAAGGGCTAATTTTAGTTTATTTTAGATTTTCCTTCATGATGCCTTGCATAGAGGTTGCCTTTCAGCTGTGTGGTTAGTGACATGCCTGACATACAGGCACTGTAAATACGTGACTTGTATTGAACATTGCTGTAAAATATTCCTGCAAAGTATTTTGGGGAAACTGCCACTCGTTAGAGAACTATCATCATCTCCCAAATTCAGATAAGACAGACGTAAATCAAAAGGAATTGAAGAAACAAAGAGTCATCTCTCAGAGCAACATTTTTAAAACCAAAACTTCAACAATGCATCATCACGCATCTTATGATTTCTTGGTTACAGTGGAGAAACGAATACAAAGGTGAGAAGTGGGTCTAGGCTAGCTCTCCATTTCACAATTAGTAGAACAGATTCTATGATTCACTGGTAAGCTGCAGCTCTCAAGTCAAGCTCTGCAGTGGGATGGATGACTTATCAACAATATTGCTCCAACACAGCTTTTACATCTGTAAAATGAGAACAATATTCGTGCACGCTGATGGGAATGGCCAATTACCATCTGTAAGCAACCCTGCAGAATTTGAGATAAATGACACTAGAACCACCAAGTGAGTTACCAGGAAATAGTGATACATAAAAGCAATTTATCTCAAGGATTCTCCTTCCCTCTTCTATAATCTCACCTAAAAGGGTGTGAAAAATTCATCCTTACCCAGCTGCAAACTGCGAGGATGCCATCAAGCCTGGGTTTAGTCCTGCTGCAGCAGCCATGGCAGCAAGACTTGCATTTGCAGGCAACTGTGCAGCTCCTTGTAACGCAGCTGCTGCCGCTGTTTGCAACCCTGATGCCGTTACCATCACCTGGCTGGTCCCAAGAGGGGAGGACAAGGGAGTGGAGGTTGTCTGTGTTGTGCTGGTCTCACTGGCACTGGATGCCTCTGAAGTAGAGGCTGAGGCAGAAGGGGAAGGACTCAGGGAGGGCGATGTCACTGCTGAAGAAGCCGGAGGTGCTGTTGAAATCACTGTTGCCGTGTTGTTAGAGGTGGTTTCTGTTGTGCCTGGAAGATGAGTCTGGTTAGACTGGTACAAAACAAAGATATGACTGAACAGAAACCATTATCCACCAGAACTGAACGGCACATCCAACTGAAAGGGAGACAAATACACACTTCTGTAGGACCAAGAAGCACCAAGAGTCCAAATGAGAAGCTCTGACTACAATGAAATGACACTTCACAACAGAATGTTGAGGAGCTCTAGACGCTAGCAATGGAATATAGCCTATTTCAGTTCAGCATCACCTGTGATTTTATCCCCAGAAAAGTTAACTGAATGGTCACAAAGACTTAAGTTTCCTAGCGGAGTAACAAGGAACAATGACAAGAATGTCCTGGGATACCAGTGACCATCTTTTGAAGAGTTTAAAAGGGGAAAATGGTAGAGGTTAATGTGGGGGCAAGAGAAATCAGCCCTTACCTGTGACTGACAGACTAGTTACAGCAGGACTGGTTAGAGGGAGCACAGGATTGACAGTCAGGGTTGTAGCTGCACTGCTAGTCACAAGGCTTGGCGTGGTTGCCACCTGGAGGTTAAAAAAGAATACAACTGCTCAACTCTTAAAAGACAGAAAGGCAACTACTAGACTTGGATTTCTCTTCTCATCCTCAGTTGAGGAGGTTATCAGGGAAAACACTGCATATAAACTATTTTTTTTGTAATTCCATTACTTTACCAGTCAGTGGACCAACCATAGTATCTTCTCTATTTACCAGTAACGTGTTTATTCCTAATCATTCAGAATTTGAAAGGAGATGTATCCATTACATCCATTCTGTCTCAGGACCTGTCTCCCTCTCCGCCTCCCCCCACCTTTGCAGAAGAAGTTACAAAATACATTATTTCTGCATGGGTTTTTTCTTGTTTAAATGTATTTTCAGCTCCAATTCGCTTTCTCTGATACAATTATTTAAATGCTCCGGCATTACCAAAGGTATTTATGGTAATGTGTTTACATGGATAAACAGAGTAACATTTCACTTCTACTCAATCACACTATAAACTCTACTTTGATAAGTTTCCTTGTGCCAGAGGAAGGATCTCTGAATTTTAAAACATTCAAATGGCATTAGCTAATTTTACTTGTGGACAGCTTATTACAAGAAAGCTACAATAAACTGAAGACATTGCAGATAAAAAACACTAAAGATTCAGGGTTGGAAGAACTAGCTTATGAGGAAAAATGAAGTATAAGGAGAGAAAGGACTTTTTATGGACAAGAAATTGTGTCCAACAGTAATATTTGAAGGCTGTTATACATCAATGACAGAAATGAATCCTTTAGAATTGCCCAAGAGAACACAGCCAAGGATATAGGCTAAAACTTTCCTCCCTTCCCCTCTCTTACCTTAAGTTTATTACCAGAGAAATCTCTCTCATGCTGCATATCCTCTTATAGGAAGCCAAATGCTTCATGCATTTTAAACAAGACTGGGGCAACCGGGACAGAGCTAAAAGCTTTCTGCGCATCTCAAATAGCGTATGAAATCAAGAAGAGCTGGGTACATGGTACACTTCCCTCTAATGCAGCCCAGGCATCATATCTGTCATCAGTCTATCGAACAGCTAAGGCCAAGGTCACAATCCATATATCAGGGCAGTGAATGACCTAGAATTAATACAGCTAACCCTGTGGTCACAATGACTGACTTCAGCCAATGCAAAAGTAGGCTGCCATCCAAGGGAGCATTCCCCTCCAACCCTGCTTCAGAGCCCGAGCACTTGTGCAGCCAGGCTACAAGTCAGATTGGTTATTTGGCCATACTGAAAATTCATCATTGTTCTTCACATGGTTAATTTGCAGTCAAACTAGTAAACTAAGCCCAGTCATCCTATGGACACATCTCCAGAGCTGACCCAAGGAATCAACAAAGCACATACCCAGTGAAGTCTGGGGGCAGCAGGGCTGGAATATCCATTTGAATGGTAGCACAGTCTTAAGCTTTCCACGAGTGAAAATGCTTAGTGAAACATCACCGAAAAAATGGAGACTGTTAGGAATGCCTCAATTTCTCACATACTGTGGCAGTTTATAATAAAAGGGAAATTTATGTAGGAAAGCTTTCTTAAGTTGCAGTCTGAGTAAACTTGCATGGTTACTAAAACACACTATCATAAATCTCACTGTGTTCTGCTTTGGTAGCAAGGCATGCAACCTTGTCTTCCAATTGCAAAAGAGAAACAATTAATTCAAAAAAGACCAAGTACATTTAACACATCCCTTCCACTGAAACAAAAGGTTGCATGCACACATCCTGAGACATGGATGAGGGAAAAGAATGACACATCACCAAAATTAATGGTTTAATGAAGTACTGGAAGATATTAGCTACTACAGTGATGAGGGTAGAATAAATACTACAAAAGGACAGCTACAGCTACATAAATTCCACCACATTCCTATTAGCATAGCTACTATGAAATCTAATAGCTACTGTTTCTATTTATGAAAACAGACCTCCATGGGCATTGGTAGCAAAGGAGCTGAAGGAACCTTGATGCATGTGTTTTGTTACTCTTATTTTCATGAAGTTTGTGTTTACCTGAGGCAAATACAAGTGTGGGAAATTAATTACATGAGTATTAGCTAAATTGTTCTTTTGTTCCACGTCTTTTTTTATACACATCATTCCTGACTAAAAGTGACGACAATGTTATCATTGGATTTGTGTGAATTAAGTCTCCAAACAATACATTCTACTGCTGCTCATCTACTTATCAGAGCAGCCAAAATAAAAGGGGAGGGCTAGAGCTGCTAAGAATTTTTTATTTACTATTATTTTACAAAAAAAGTTTGGGCAAGAGAGAAAGTCCAGACAGAAACTGGAATTACTACTGGAATATGTTCAAAGTGATAACCCCAACTGCAAATCTGCTAGTCAGAATACTTCCTCATGAGCTGACAAAATAAAACACCCACACTGAGGGCCCAACTAGTGCCTGATTTGTAAGCATTATTCCTCTCATACAGTATGCAAGTAGGATATTTAAAATGCCAGTAAAACATAAATTTGTGAGAACAAGTCTGCTGTACAAAGAAGGTGTAGCACGTGCAACTTCCACAGTGAGCACAGTAGAACTCTGTCTTCCAGTGACCTTTGTCAACAGTTTCTTGATTCTTACCAGTGAGGTTGGGCAAGGGAAAATTGCTTTGATGGGCGAGCTGCTGGTTCCACCACTGCTGGGTGGGTTGATCCTTTTCTCCTTCTGGCGCCGGTTACAGAACCAAACGCGGATCACCTCCTTCTCCATGTTTAGCTGGTCAGCTATCATGGCGATCTCATCCGAGGTAGGCTTTTGGTTCTGAGAAAAGGAAACAGTACTTGAAAAGCTGTGAAATTACCTTCTGAAGTTTTACATTATAGCTTCTTCTTCACTAGGCAGAAATCTGGATGGGAAGTTTATATCCAGAATCTGGTCAGTGGTACAGTAGAGACAGACCATAATAGATACTTCTGCCCTCCATCTTCCTAGTTACAGGAACATGTCTACCAATAGTAAGCTGTGTTCCTCAGAGACAGGTGAAGAAGGCTAAGCTCACATGCTTCTTTTTGAGAGAAGGATCTGATCTGTGAGAATCCTTCAAGGAATTCTAGACCCTTGATAAGGAAATCCTTCTTTCAGCATCTCACAAAAAGCAAGAGGAGAGATTTAACTATGGCAATAGCCAAATGAACCCCAAGTAGTCTAGACCTACATGAAAGAGGCAGACTGAATGGGCTACTTACAGAGGCCATCTACCCATACATCTGCATAAAGTGCCTAAGAAGAGTAACGTAAAGCCAGTTAAAAACCTCACATTATGTATATTTAGACTGTCACCCCATTTATCCATCCTCTGAAAGGGTAATCTTTTCTTCTTCTTTTTGATGTGCGGAATATAAAGCTCAGATCTATGGCTCAGTATCTTGGAATGTGAAATCACAAAGCCAGTGAACTCCAAGAACCAGTGCTTTTTGAGGGGTTTTGTGTTCTCTTCTTTTTTTTAAGTGAAGTAGACGTTGATATATGCTTCTTGGCACAGCCTTTGTATTCACCTTGTTTTAGTACAAGCACTTCCCTAAACAGCACAGTAATGGATTCACTCTAACAGATACGATTGTCAAGTAAAATTTCTTCATTTCTCTATAGGCTGAGCAGAGCAACAGGATCACTGACCTCCAGGAAACTCTTCTCTAAGGCCACACGTATGTTGGTCTCTATGCTGGTGCGTTTCTTCCTCCTACGGTTCAAGCCTTCAATCCCTTGCCCTGGAGAATTCAGGGCACTTGGGCTGGAGAGAGTTGAATCAGATGAGAGGTTTTCTGAAAGAAGAAAGTAACATAAATCAGGAGATTTTATTTGAATGCAGTGCAGTCTAATGCAAGTGTTCCTCACCTGTGCAAGGTATCTTAAAATCCACTCTATATCTATTCCATGTCTAGAGACATTTCTGAAGATCACACGTGTTAATCGTTGTAAATTACAACATATACTTGAAACTTAAAAGCTACAAGTAAGCCCAGAGAGTGCCCTCTGCTCCTGTATGCTGCCACCATATCCCTTTGATAATACCTATACAAAGTTTGTCTCCCTTATCTCATTCCACCCCACACTCATTCACTGCAAGTCACAGTTTAAGGGAAAAAAGCAGTAACCAATATCCATGAGCCACAGCTGTAAGCCACAGGCAATTATGAAGAAATCAGAGCAAATTTCTTGTGCCCACTCTGCAATACACTAGAAGAAGTTCATTGCTAGGTTCACAGTGTTCAACCTCTTCTCTCTGGAGATTTCAGCAGATACTTAGTGCTACGCGGTTCTACCGAACAGTCTACAAAGCCAGAAGCTTCCCCCCTGCAGCTTCACTAGGTCTATAGCTGTCAACCCCTAATCCTGTCTTTTTGGCTCCACAGAATAGCAAATAGACAACACACTTGATCCAAACTTTGTAGCAGGAAGTGCAAAATAACCAGCAGGCAGGTTCCAGCATGGAATTTTAACAAAATTACTGATTATGGCTGAAGATTCCTCACTGCACGGGGGTTTGTGGGGGTTAAGTAGGTGTCAGAGTTCACAATGCCCAAGACCATTCTGGTAGGCTCAAATGGGAAAGTATATTCATTATTTCCTAGATTTTTTTTTTCATAATGGCACCCATAAATGTACTGAAACCCTTCTCCATCCTGGAAACCCCACAGAACAAGCTGAATTCTGTAACAATAACTTCTCTAGCACTTCAATGTATCATAATGGAAGGGATCTTGGGTATGTTTCTCCTGCCTGCTTTTACTTAAAAGTAGCCTTTAAAGTCATCTGAATCTTTCTTCCAAAGATTTTAATGAAACTGAATCAGAGCCAAAGACAATGGTTCCCACCTTCCAGGCTGTGAAGGACTGTGACACTGTTTACAGATCTTAACTTTACAGATCCAAGCATTCCTTCAGGCTAGCAGGAAAAGCAAACTAGGACAGCACCAGACTCATCTAGTGTTGCAAGAAGGTTTGGGGACCACTGGCCTGCAGACTAGAGGACTCAGTGTGAAGATGACTACCTAAAGACAACCCCTGTCAGCACAAAAGAATGACAATTCCCTGTCTCAATACAGGACAAGTTTTCAACGCTGCATCCAATTACTTTCAAAATTTCAGTGAATGCTGTAGGCTCCAGCATAAAGCTCTCTTCTTTGGGGTAAAAATAGGAAGGCACACACTGTCCCTGCCATCTGTTTAGCAGATCCATCAGTTTTATACTATGTACAGTTGTATACTTGGAAGGAAAAACTGGCTGGCAGCACCTTTAAACACTTTCTAACCTAACACCTAGCATTGCCATCCAAGTTCCTTTTGCTGGTGGAAAAAAAAAAAGAAAACAAAAAAAGCACACTACCAACATTGGCATCATGAAGAATTTCTATCCCAGGAAAAAAATAACTCTGGAAGAAAGAAGTAAAAACCTAAGCCACAAAAACTCTTCCTACAGGGAGAAGGAGAGTGTTTATACAGACCCTTGGAGAGACATGAAAAGAACACACTAGGGGTGTGGGAGGAGATGAATGCAATAAGCTCTGCCTACCAAAACAACAAACCATGCAACTCTGCCTCTGCTACACATCTGAAAAAGAAAGCTAGAAGAGGACTACAAGTTATATGCATTAACATACATGAAGGAGGGAAACCATGACACACATTATACCTCACCCCATGCAATTATTCAGCTGGCTGCAGAATACAATTCTCAAGGTTCATATTGGAACAATTTCGGACACATATGGGCACATGAAAAGGGAAATACTCCTACACCCTGTTTGTCCAACGGACAGCTACAAAGATTGGTGGCTTCATAAAACCATATGGGCACAAAAGAAGCATTTTTTCAGGGTTTTTCAGAATTCTACTGATTTTGGTAGGCTGATGAAGAAATACACAGACTTATTCACCTGCATCATTGAGCCACTTTTCCAGAAGTGGCTTTAACTTGCACATGTTCTTAAAGCTGAGGTTCAAGGCTTCAAAGCGAGAGATGGTAGTTTGGCTGAAGTCATTTCCATAGAGTTTGCCCATAGCGAGCCCAACATCACCCTGGACAAAGAAAGAGAAAAAAGGGATTCACTAACATAGGAACTTCCAAAGCAAGGAATCCTGGTACATTCTCGTGTTATCTTAGTGACTCCTCTGCTGCGTGGGACTTCAGTTTCACAGAAACTTGCTCAGTACTATCAAGATTCAGGCTAAAGCAAATAATCATGAAGAAATATCAAACCTCAGTCAGTTTAACCATGTAACTTTCCAGGAAACCCTTGATTTTTTGTCTTCTTAGCATTATCACTGAACAGAACATTCCACTGAATATTAACTTGTAATTTTTTTTCTTTAAAATATATAAATGTCAAGCTCTCTTTAGGAGCAGATTTAAGTATCTGCATATTTCACACCAAAGAAGAAAAGTTCAAATAAGCAGAAATGCAGTGAATTCATGCCCTCAAATGAGCAGACAACACTCTAGAAAAGATGTCTGCAAACATGTATCACATTTAAAGAGATGCAGGAATACTCATCTGAACTTTTAGTATCTTCTGAGGTTCAAGCCAAACTTCTCCCCACAGATACACACTTCAAAGCAGACAAGAAGTTGAACCATTTCAAACTATGATTAACTGTAGTCTTTACTGCCATTATCCATCTGCCAAAAAGCTATCCAGGAGATTTACAGACAGATGATCATCTCTTTACATCTGTTATTGCTATTCAAAACTCAGTTTTAGCTAGCTATCAGGCATTCTGCTATCCATATATATATATACACACACACACACATATATGTATGTATATATACACATACACACATCTATGTAGTTTACACTTGGAAAGTCTTGTTTTAAAAACAAAAAACAAAAGACCAATCCTTTCTTGACTGCGGCCATTAAAAACACCATCATGTTTTCTTGTTTTGTTTTAAAGCTGGAAGGTCCTGCCCATTGAAAAAAAGAGTAATTATTTTTTAAGTATGCTATTTGGTCTAAAGTAATTTAATTTATATTTTTATTTTTAACACAAAAAGGTACAAAAAGTTTAGAATAAGAGACTGAAAAGCTTCAGCACAGTTAGTGGAGTTTAATTGCAAGTGGGTTAGTGGGATTGTGCGTAAAGCTTGCTTTCTTTCCTTTTAGGTCAGATCCACAACCACAGCTTGATACAAGTACACTAATAGCACGCAGAGTGGCCACATCCAAGCAAGGAAGAAAACAACCTTTGGTAAGCTTAGTAAATTGTGCAGGTTGTGTAAATAAACCAATTTCCTTCCTAGAAGAGGACCAGAACAATTGGTTTGTATGCCCTTTAATCAGAGGAAACGTGGGAACTCACATTTATGCCAGGACTCCATGCATTTTAAAACTCAGAAATCATTCCAAGAAGAGTTACATGGATGCTCTCCTGGGTTTATAAAGAAGAAAACCTGGCTATGTAAACCATTTTAGAGATAAGCTGATCTGTGTCTTGGTAGGAAAGAGTTATGAAATTTGCTCCAGTCCTCTGACTAAATTTAATTCTGGCGTTTATGTTGTTCTTAGTAACGTCTGTCAGCTGATTTAAAATGAATAGTTAACCACTTCTTTGACAATAGTTTTCAATGCCAAAAGGTGGCAAGCATTTCAGCTGTAGGCAAAGGAATTTACATACTGGGATGAGAATTTTATATATTGGGATGGGCCACCGAAAGGATGGAGGGAACAGAGGACAAAGGCACTGCATACACATCTGATCTACTCTGTAGGTCGAATGAAGCTCCAGTACTAACTGAAACTGATTATAAGGCACACCATTGTTCTATGTACTGGTCTTTTAAGAAGCTCAGATGAACTAGCAGAGGTAAAACCTTTTACAGAGTAAAAATGACCCTGTCTAAAACATTCACTCACATAGCTTGAATCTGGACCAACCAATTAGTCACGTACCTGCAACAACGCTAAGATGCAGTATACTCACAGTGTCTTATGTCAAACATGAAAATATTTTTAAGGAGAACAATTGAACTAAAGGATTTAAATCCATCACCCCCTTTTCAGAGTGGGAGAAGAGACAGAACTGCTGAAGTTCAAAACCTGTTATATTGCTCACAAGATGGAATGCAGTAAGTGATTAGTTTGCAATGCAAACTAAATCTTACCATTATTTTCGAAAGGCAAGGGTGGCATGAGCCTGAAAAAGCTTCCTGCACCACTGGCAATACATTTCTTCTATCCTCTGAAAGGCTGCCTATTTATCCAACTATAGGAAACCGAAGTAACAGGGGTCTCTAATTATCATCCAATTATGCAATTAGGTAGAAGTTATTAGAACTACCTAATTATACACATACAAACTCAGAGTAGGATAGGAATGATAAAATGCAATTTTATCACTTTCTCAAGATTCCCCTTTTTTGAGCTCAAAAGCAAATACTGAATGTAAGCCTGAGCAGTTGTGCTCATTTCCCTCATCGTGAAAATTCACAACAGAGCCAATAAAGAAGGGTTAACCCATAACTTAAAACATCTACTTGAGCCTTTATAATCATCTCACAGCAGGGCAGATTAAACATAATAACTAAAGATCTACATGAACCTCCTCAGTCAGGCTATAGGGAAGCTATTGTATTTTCCTCTATTCTGTTCTGCTCTATTCTAGCTTTTTTGTGTGTCCATCACTTGTATTTCTGTGCCTCCCTCTAGTGGAAAGAAGGGAGGGAAGGAGACAGACTTGCCAGCAAAATGCACTTCATTTTACTAAGAACATTCTGTTCTTGAGTTATAATTAGGATGCTGCTGGGAACTTTCATTATGAACCCTGATTTTTCAAACATTTAGGACTTTGCCAGAAAAATAAGTCTGACTTCAGCACATACTTTCAGCTAGAATAGATTCACTTATTCTGGGGGGTAGGGAAGAACAAATCACATATGTTGGATTGACTGCTCTGACCTCAGACTTTTGAATACCTACTTTGATTTTTGCATGCAATTTTTTCTAGCCAAAAAAGCATGCCTATGCTTACCACAGACTCCTGCCAAAACTGTTTGTTTACCTGGACAGATATTTTAATTTTGCAGGGGGAAAAGGATTAATTTTGACATTAATAAGAAAGGACTCTGAGATGCAAGCAGCAATTTTCTTCAACAGAATAACTGAATATATAAATCCACTTTGTCCTTTTAATTGTACTCCTCATTTAACCATTTTCACTGTGTTCAAGATTACTTTTCTTCTGCTCTACGGGTATTTCTGAGCTTTTAAGCAAACCAAAACAAACCACAACTCCGGTTTGCCTCTGTAAGGAAAGAACTTCAAAGTGACAGCCCTTTCAGGTTTTGTTTAGGAGCCTTAGCAAAAGTATTAAATACAGAAATCATTGATGTTTAATAGGAAAATACGCTTGAGAGATAAAAACTCTTTGACATCCAAAGCAACTCCACAGTTGTGACATACTTTTTAAACACACAGAGCAGTTAATTGTGCTGCATGATTTTTGGAACTTTGTACTTCTGAAGGCAGCTTTAAAGTGCTTTGTCCCATTCATTCTACATCCTACAGAATGAGTAGTGCACACGCAATGACATCTGGAGCTGGCAAATGCACATACCTGCTGGGAAAATGGCTATGCTTTAAAACCAACAGGGAAGTAAGATGGATGTATGACTTTTTCTGTTATTTCTTAGAAATCCCCTACATAAAGGCCAGAGCATAACCCTTTTTAAGAAGGTTCTCCTAGGAAAAGGTGGAATTGTAGTCTCCCTCCAGACTTGAAAGATGAGACCTGAGATTCCACACTGTCAGGCACTAAGGTACGCAGTCTCACCTGAGTGAATCCAAGTTTGATCCGTCTTTGTTTGAAAGTCTTGGCAAACTGCTCAAGCTCCTCAAGGTCACTGGGCTCCTCCAAGCTGGGAGTGTCGATTCGCTTTGGTGTTGACTGGCTCTGTGGAAGTGGCTGAATGGGGGTCGCTGCTATTGTGCGTGTTGGGGTTGCTGGCTATTAAGATAGAGAGCAAGGAAAAGATGAAAATCAGACTTAAAAGAATAATCAGCAAAAATTAAATTCAGAAAAGGTATGTGAGGTTTCTGTGAGAAAGATCAATGAATTTGACATTTCCAGCAATCTGAAAGTTCCTCCAATTTATTTACATTCCTCTCAAGAATGAGCAATCACAATCCAGAAAACTGCATTAGTATGACAGCCTTTTAAAGGCTCTGTCAGAACCAATTAAAGCAAAGTAAGAGATGTTCAATGCAGCAGATAACCAACAACTTTCACTTGCTACAGAAGCTGCTCAAAAGAAAGGCTGAACATTCTTACTTGATATAGTTCTATCATTTACAGACAGCTTGGCATTCATCCCCCTTTAGTCATTTTAAAATTGAATTTACTGCTTGTGTGAGGTGGCAGATTGTCATCAGCCCAAAAGATTCAAGTCTCCTATTTAATCTTGGAACTGTGAGCACGTACAGAGGCAGCAAACATGGCAAGTTTCCCCTAATGCCATCTCCCATGATTGACTCAACTCTTCCAGTAAGAAAAAAAATAGATCCTCTCTAGCCCTTCCGCTGATAACTGCAAAAGTAAGAATGGATGTACTGGTGATGCAAGAAATTAAACAAAGGCAACCTGCAAAAAATAATTCATTTTAGGTCACATTTTTCTTCCATATAAAAGGCTAGTTTTCCAGGAAGCCCACACAATGTTCACTATTCCTGAACACTGGCATACTAGAGCATTTTTTTATGCAACAATAGTAAGAATCTGAAAAAAACCTGAGCATCATGGAAAACATGCACAGGTGAACAAAATATATTAAGATCTGGTATTGCACAGCTCAGGCTTTATGTGTAACAGGAACATTGGAAACATGTTTTGAGTGCTTAACTCTACCTTCTTACATGCCATTGGTGAACTAAGATGCATGGATAAATTGTTTTCTCTAGTTAAATTCTATTCGGTTCAGCTGAGGCTCTTAAGTAAAGGTGACTTCATGCTTTTATGTCCCACACCCAGTTCTGAAACTAGAGCCTCCTTCAGAGCAAATAGGAACAGTCTCATGTCTATGCAACGCTACAGTACTATGCAAAGTCTACACAAATGTCCAGAAACGGCTGTTCTAAAAGAAACAGCCTCCATACAGCTGAGTTATAGCTGAGCTTTTACGTAGTTCCTTATGTTGTTTTTCTCCTGGGCTACTGCAGTATTTCACAGTGCACAGCAGATGGTAGAGGGAGGTCAGGATCTGTAACTCCATTACTTGAGAAATAATGTGATCATATATGATCTTTCTAGGATTGCAGATACATGTGTCATGCTATAAAGGTCTTTAATATTTTTAAATTTACATTAAACACAGTGGGTAATTACTGCAATATGTCTTTACTGACTTCACCCCCTTTATATAATTTATTTTCTGTTTATAGTTTTGATACTTCTTCTTTAATCCAAGTATAATCTTTAGTAGGGAGTCATGCTGCAAACCGAGGTATGAACTACAGAGGTGACACAAATTCCATTTTCCACATGGTGCATGAAAAATGCTATAGGTGGTGTAATAGAAAATGTAGTTTTCTAAGACTCTGATAGACTCAGGCATCTTATTACAGACTAAAAAATTCTTTTATGTAACCAATTTGGCAGGAAGATACTGTATGATATTACATGGTCTTTGAGAAACAGCATGCAGTCATGTAACCAAAATGAACAGTACAACCCAGAGTAAGGCAAAATTAAATTTGCAGGCACGTGCAACCTTAAAATTGCTTTTCTTACAGTCTAAAGGCTTAATCATAGAGCTTTAATATTTTAACATATATCCAGCAGAATGCTTTCATGCATTTCTAACCACCTCTTCACTTTCTTAGAAGGTAACTAATAGGACTGGCAATGAGTTAGCAATAGCAGCAAAACAACCAGGCTACAATAAAGATAAGATTACCACTGAAATCTTTAGAAAAAAAATACTTGACAGTAATCCTCTATATGAGTTTTTTAGGTAGCCCACACCTTGGTCTTCTGAATTTCACAGATTCGTAGACTGTGCAAGAAACCCTTACAAGAAATCAAGTAACGCTCTAGTACCATTAAGTCAAAATATCAATCATGAAAATTTTCAGCTAAAAATAAAAATTTAGGATGTTAAATGCATCAAGAGAGGCACATGAAGGTGGAAACTACAAAACTGAAGTTACTGATACTTCAGCTCTAGACTGAATCTATCTAGAAAGATAACTCACTATTATAGCTGCAATATCTACTCCGGCAACAAAGGGTCCATTCACTTGCAATAGTTCAAATACCCCCAAAGCAACTCAGAAACTGCAGAAATAAGCCTGACCTGCGAGGCAAGGGTGATGCTTGGCTGAGACTGCAGGAGGTTGGCTTGGCTTTGCTGAGGTAGTTGCGTTAAGAGATTCTGCGCTTGCAGGAGACCTGGGGAGAAAAACAGGTGGGTCTGGTTTGTCATTGAAAAAGACTAAAACACAAAGTGAGAGGAAACAAGGTTCTTGCTAAATAACAAAAGTTACAAAAGAAATGAGATGAAAGCCTTTATCTCATCCCTGCATAGGTATCTTCAGACTTGGGACTTTTCAGTCCAAAACTCCTTGCATTTTCCTGAAGTACGTATGGTGACAGAAGGGTAAAAGAGAGAAGTCTGTACTATTATCCTCAGCAGAAAAAGTTTGTAATGATCTAGGCTATCCCAATTCTGTGTTCAGGAATCATTTATTGCCTCTTTCAGCTTGCAGATTTTGGATAAAACTCTTCCTTGTAACCAACAGCTACCCAAGAATTAGGGAGCCACATAAAAATAAACAATGGAACACTAATCAGATCAAATCCAACAAGTGACTACTAATCAAACCCACAGATCTGGATCCTTGATCACCCTTCCTCCTCTCTGTATCATTCCATGCCAGCTGCCTAAAAAGGAGGCAACTTTCTCTGGCAAACTTAAGCAGAGCACACCAGAAGACAAAACAAGCTCAGATAACCTTCTCCTGGCTGAAATAAAGAATGAATCTTTTGGAAAAGTAATCAGAAAAAGTCAAGTAAGATACTGAACACTGTTTAAATTGCACAAATAGAATAAACATTACACTGAATATATTAAACCCCCTGCGATTATGAAAAGGTGACAACATTAAAGAACAGCTGGGACTGATGCAGCCAACATACACAACATGCTGTCATTCTAAAAATAAATTCTCTTATAGTCCACTATTTGTATGGTTTACTAAATCCCTCAGGAAATTGAGATATATGCTTGCATCTATTTATTTTAACTATCTGATGTTTTTTAATTTCTAAAACTAAAATTTATACATTTTTAAGGGGTTAGAATCTTGACAAAAATATATTTACAGTGGGTCAACTCCCTCCTTTTTATTGTGAAAAATATTACTGTTATTCTTCAGGTAACTCCTGGCTACGACTACCAATTTCGCCTGCAATAATTTAAGAACCTGACTAATAACACCTACACTTAATAGGCACCTTCAATACACCAAGTTCCTAAAACCAAGAGGGAATGATGGCACGACAACAGATAAGACACTACGGCCATTCTGAGGACAGAACAGCAAGTAACCAGCACTTAAATTCTGTAATTTGAGTTCAATGTGGTCTGTTCTGGTTCATCAGCTCACCCATCAATCAGAGCACACCACTCATGACCAGCTACCTCTTTGCAGAATACAGGTAGGGGACACAGGAATTTAGGACTTCATAAATACTGAGTGAGAAACTGGATGTTTTATGCAAGGTTAGGGCCATAGAAGATATGAAAAGAGGGACTACCATGGGGTAGGAAGGAGAAAAATGTATCCTCAATGAGGGATACACAACTACAGAAGAGTTATCTCTGACAGTGATATTACTATTTATTTTTTTTTAACAGTGTTGAATATGTATCTTAAATAGAATGTGTTGCTACCACAATGCTCAAGATCTACAGAATAAAACCAGCTGCTTATGCAATGTAATAGCACAGCACAGACAGCTATGTAAATTTGCTTTGTACCACATAATCAACATGTTCCAGCTGTGTTTTCGAAAAGCCACAGCAAGGGAATTGGATCAGCTTAAGGAACTTCCAAGACAGTGACCTACTACAGTTTACACAGGGCTTTTTACAATGCAAATATTTGTTCACTTGAAAGATGATTTCAGCTACCCAAATCTAACTATTAATTAATGAACAGTCACCTCCAAGCGAAGAGGTTTTGACCTTCATTTAGTGATAGTGAATTGTAACTGACAACTTGAAATGGGAAGGGGCAAGTCATCACATTGACCTTACAGAGTGGCTGACCAACAATGAAACAAAAAATAGGCAGCAGACAGTGACCACAATTGACCTTTAGTCCACTGGTAACACCATCGATCATGAGTTACTGACTCATCTTATGACTGTAATCAGAGTAATTAGGACTGTCCTTTTGTCATGTTCTGTCCTCAAAGAAATCCCAAAGGGTATCTTTCTGGCAATAACACTTTTGCTGAAGAGCACAAGATGACTACACTCCTCCTCATTTTATCCTCACTTGCATGTTCTGAAGTAATTATCACTGGAGGACAGTATAAAATATTCTGAATGTGTTTCATCTACTCACTTTTTACATAATTTTATCCTGTTTAAGAAATACTAATAACAAGGTGTCTTAGGCAGAAACTGAAGGAAGAATGAATTATTTCAACCTGCAGCTGACTGAAGGAATGATCCAAGAAGCAGCTGAACTGTTCTGGCCAAGTATGCATCTCTTCCACCAACTTAAGTCTTTTCAGACCATTGCTGTGCACATCCATTAGACTCCTGTTGGTTTCCATGGGTGGGCAGCTGCAGTTTTGCTCTTTTCAGACATGACTCGTACTAGTCTAAGCTTCACCTTTGTTTGGTTTGGGTTTTTTTGAGAACAAACTACTGGTCCCCACTGTGGTCCCAGGTAACTTCAGTGACTTAACTTACAGTTAAATACAGTGCAAGTCCAAAACTGCATCTTTTAGGCAACTGATGATACTGGTGTTTCAAACTTCGCTCAGGGACTCATAAGGATGATGTGACAAAACATATTCTCAGCAAGTTTGTGGATAATTCCAAATATGGGGAGAGTGGTCAACAGACCAGAAGTCAGGGTCTAGACAGGCTGGAGAAATGGAAACTCGTGAAGATCAATGCAAGAAGATGCAATGTCCTGTGTGGGGGCTGGAATAACCCCGTGCATCAATACAGGGGAGGTGGGTACTGGCTGGCTAGAAAGCAATTTAGCAGAAAAAACCCCAAACAAGTCAGTTTCTTGAAGGAAGTGAGTTGAACATGAGCCAGCAGTGTGCCTTTACAATAAAGACAGCCAACCACATTCTGGGCTGTATTTGCAAGAGTGCAGCCATCAGGTCAAGGGTCACGATTCTTCCCCTCCATGTGGCACTTTCGAGACTGTACCTGGAGTACTGTGTCCAGCTTTGGGTTCCCCAGTACCAGACACAATAACATCCTGGATTTTATACATTCAAGGCCCACCAGAGTGGCTAACAGCCTGGAACACCCATACAAGGAAAGGGAGAGAACTGGTTTATTCAGCTGTATGAGAAGACTAAGATCTTAGTGCTGTCTTCAAAGACAGAAATGGACTCTTCTTGAGGGTGCACAGTAATAAGAAGCAACAGGCAAGTCCAAACATGGAAAAATTACAACCTGATATAAAGAAACAATTCTTTACTTTTTTTACCCTGAGAGTGCTCAACTATTAGGGCAGGTGCTTGAAGAGGTTGCAGAATTTCCATCCTTGAAGATGGTAAAAACTCAACTGCCTGAGGCACTGAGCACCTGGGCTGTAAATCGGACCTACTCTGAGCAATACAAGACCTGTAGAGGTCCATTCCAACCTACATGATTTTTTGAATCTATAAAAACTACTATTGTACTTGTATACTTGAATTTACAGAGGTAGTATTTCTAACCCTCTGCTTTGGGTTCGAAGAGCCCAGTGGTATTATTGCAGTAAATATGGCATATAAATACCTACACGAAGCTACAAAAGAATGACAGAATGCTGATAGATAAGGATTTATGCAAAAGTATGATGCTTTAGAGGTATTCAATTTTTTTCAATAATTAAAGCAGATCCATCTACCACCATCCAGAACTTTTCCTGTAATGTCTATGAGTAGTGTGACTAACGGCCCACGGCCCCAGCCAAAAAACTATGCCTGCCAGCCAACAGTCCCCAAGGACTGATCTGGGGTTCAGCTGTTACTATCTAAAATTAAACAAAAGATAAAACAAACATTCAAGTGCAGATTTTTTCAGCATAATGTTTAAAAAGTTGCCCCAGAAGCATAATATATAATTCACCCCTAACTGATCTCCCAAAAGAGTGAATTTTTTCATCTAAGAAGAACTTGAGTGCTTTTTCTCTGCCAAAACTGTTCATCTCACAGACATATCCTGGAAGTTAGCTTGCAAGACAAAGCAAAGCCGTTACAATGTCATAATTTGATTAACTGGAAACAACTGAAAGGGAAGAAGGAAGGGTGTCATACCACATATTACATACAGTGCCATTTTATCAACTTTTTTGATCACTGTTGATGCAAATAAACTTCTGGTGTAGACTTTGGTATACCTCATTTTATCAAATCCAGATCTTCCAAAATGGGGATTCATAGTTCAAATTATATTGTGATCAAACACAGGAGAGAAAGTACTAACCTATGCATTCCCACAAGTCTGTTCCACTGAGATATTAAACTGCTGCATGATGCTGCACCTTTTGCAGTATCCTGGCACCCTTTAAGATCAGTTCAAGATGCAAATGTGCTGTAGTTGGTGAACTGCGGTTTTGAAGAGTACCAATTCAGTGACCCATGCAAAGGTGCTGCCACACTACTTCAATGAAAAGTCAATTTTTTTACCCATTGATGCTATTTGGCTGGTTAGGAGCAAAGAGGACAGTAAATATTAAGCATTTAATTCATATCTTGGTAATAGGTATTTGCAGCACAGGGGGAAAAGTCACCATTTAAATCACTTCTTCCAAGTTCTTCCTTGGAATGAGTTTGAGTCAGCTGCATCTTATTCAACTGCTGTGTCAGCAAATATGATGTCATTAAATGTTTCTTGACAATGAAAAGCCAGATCTCCTCATCTGCATATTGAGGGGACCAAAGCACCTTCACCTGACTCACACAGCAAACTGAGGAAGAATCCTGTAAGGGCAGTGCAGGTGCACAATCTCAGATGAGATGAACACTTGTCCATTACAAATCTGATGCAAATTCTTCTGAGAAGAAACACAGGCAACTCCAGGCATCTTCCTCCATCCTCATACTGGGTGAGGGCACTGCACTCTGATTTATGGTACCAGAAGCCAGCAGGGTAGGTACCAACATTTAACATTCATTATTCCATTTTAATAATGTGTTGGTTTGGGGTTTTTTTAATGATACAAGTGAAATCTCAAAGTCTGTAGGACAAGTATGTAAGAAGAGAACAGGATTGGGCCTGCTATAATCATCCCAGGTATTTTTACAATAAAAAATTAAATTAAAACCAAGGTATTCAATAATAAACAGCAATGACTTGAGAATAGGTAGGCTTAGTTTCAATGTTTAAAGCTAATTAGTAGCTTGTCTTTCACATTTACTTTTCTGGATACTGTAAGTACTGTTTCCAAACCAGTTATCTCCCCTTGACAATGATAAAGTCTTCTCTCAAATCTTAACAACTTCTGTTTGCAAGATTAATTTAAATTAAATGTAGCACCATTTCCCCTCTCCATTCAGATTTTTACAGATATGATTTTTATTGGCAATATCTTCTGAGTAGAAAGGCAAACGGTCATCTGAGGGTAATATTTTTAAGCAGCAGCAATACTTGCAGTAAAAGATGTTGAATTGATTATTCTAGAGACAGATCTATTAGATACAAGAACAGATACGAGCAGTATAAAGACTGTACAAGGTGCTATATTCCTTTCCATGACTTTAACAATAATATGGGGACAGTAATTCCTCTGAATAAGAGATTGTTCCAAATTTCTATTTCCATTCAATCTTCTGCATATCTGCTGAGGCTTGAAACAATTTCTTCAGTTAAGATGTTAGCCATGAAAAACAGGAACTTTACAATTTGTTTCACATAAGCCACTGAATAACCCAAAATCATGTGGAAAACAAAGATGACTACATTAGACATATGGCAGTGGATTTATGGGAAAAATTTCACATCTGCTGCCGTGATCTATAACGTGTGCTGAAGAAAGATAGCAGAATAATATCCTGATTATTGATTAATATTTTAAGCATTGAATTTTCTAGAATTTTTCAGAAGTTGGATCTAGGCCATGACATTCAACCCCTTCCAAGAATCTAAATATGATTGCTGATGATTGCATTACTCTGCACCACTCTTCAAGGAAAAGTAGCTTTTCTCTACCAAATGCTTACATGTTTTCCACAATATTGCTTAGAAATACTATTCTTCATTTATTTCCCTCAAAACTATTCTCTTGTAGTAAAAACAATGTTTCCCATTTACATGACTACATGGCATGTACAAAACATGTGGTGTAGTCTGTAAAGCAGTAGATTTCTTCCAGAATAGATTGTCTATAAATAAAGCTGAATTTTCATTTTAGTTATTCAATGTGTACATATATATTTATCAAGCTGCACGCAGTATTAATGAGGCATCCAAAGAAATCTGAATGCCATTGGTTTTAAAGAAAGCTCTATGCTAGTTTCTTCAGAATATATATCACTTTATGAAGTTGACTAATGGTGCCATAGGACAAGAACAACATGGAAGAGTCAGCTGCAACAGCAAATAACAATAAAAATACACACTTTCTCAATCTTTCTCATAAATAATAACATACTGTTTGAGATCTTCTAACAATAACCATGAAATACTGCAAAAAGCCATACCAAAAAGTGAGATAAGGGGTATTATGACATACATGTTGCTTTATCATTGAGTGCTCATGAGGAAAATTAGATCCATTCAAGCATTTCAGTTTGGAAGGTTGTCACACACTAATGGCCTATGGTCAGAATACAGAATATAAATCTTCCTACATTCTTGAGCTATCCAGTTGTCCAGAATGCACATTACCAGTAAAACATGGTGTTTCTAACACACACTGCATCACTGATGACAGCAATATGCAGGTCTTAAATTGCAGTGAAGAAATAATTTTCAGAGATGGGCCCTGGAAAACCTACTCTGAAAACCTCTTCTGGCAGTTCTTCTATTTCAGAAGATTTTAAACAAACAAACAAAAAGCCTGGCTTCCTTTCTATAATGCAAACAATTCTTTTTGAGAGATAAATACAATTTGCTTCTGTTCATTTCCTTTTTTGCAAAGCACCTTCAGAGATATTTTGGAACACCAACAGAATTTAGCTGAAAAATGTAGGCAGACATTAATACCAATGAGTCTTTCAAAACAATGCTTTTTGTTCCTTTAAAGAATTTATTTATTAAAAAAAAAGCAGCCTGTTTTAAAGAATCCCTGAACTAAATTCTGGTGAAGTTTGACTTCTAGAAGGGTATGTTAAACTTTTAAGTTCTGCTCCACCTTAAGAAACTAGCACATCACTAGATGCTTCTGTGAATAGTCTTTTTAGCCATTTTCTATGAGTGCTGGTATAAAAGCTCTTCTAAATCAAGTCCCAGTAAAAGAAAGCTAATTTTGACTAAACCCTTTTTTTAAACGTGAGAGCATTCAGACAGTTAGAGAACAGCAAAACGGAAAGCCAGTTCTATCCTAATCATAGTATATAAGAAGGAATGATGCATGGAAAACCTGAAAGGACAGAAGAAAATGAGGTGCAAAGGGCTGCTTTATAGACAGCCAGACTCTGGAGGACTCTTCAAGCATAACAGAATTTGCCTTCTGAGCAAGAATCTTTGTATTACCAGACCTGAACAACTGAGTGGAGTTCATGTAGAAGAGAAAGGGGAGAAAAAGATCATTGGAGTATATCAGCATAAGAGGCCACGACTGAATGCAAGTTTTCTGTGGGCATCAACAAACAGGGTGCAATCAGTACTGTTATGTACTGCAACTTGAATGCATTAGTTCTTAGAGCAAAGTTCCCGCACAACATCTTAACTGGTCTGGCACGCTATCACCTAGCACTGCCTTGGTTTGCCTTTAGCACGTAAGCCATACCCAGTGTTATTGTCAAAATATCATTTCCAAGAATTGTTATACAAAATCAAGCATTCTAGCTCTTTTCCCGAGGTGTAATTATTATTTCAGTTTATGAAAAAATTCACTGTACCCTCTTGAGACTTAAGGACATTTCTAGTCTCCTGCAAGGACTCTGGATTTCGTTTTCTTTTTCTAGTCTTCGAACTTTGTAGCCCTTCTAGCACTGACCTAATCCAGACAGCTCACACGCCCTCCGGGCCTCCACCTCCTAGGATTCTGCCTTTGAGTCCTGGAGAGTTGTCTTCTCCAAGTTCTCTTCCCAGCAGGCTTCCCTCTTCAGAGCCTGACCCAGAAATCCAGGTGCTGCAGTATGTCCCCAGAGGCCTTGTTGTTAACAAATGTTCCCATGACATGATCTCTGGATTGACCCTCCTTGAGAAGCAAGCTACACAAACTCAGGCAAGGCTGAGGTCTAACCCCCAGACAGGGACCACCCGTTAGAGTCTCCTAATTGCAATACTGTTATTTCACCTAGGCAGTATCAACAGTTAGTGATGGTGTATGAACCACCTCAAGTTTCACCTTCTCCTCTAAAAAGCTATGTATGATTTTTCATTTTTTTTTTTCTCACAAGGAGCACTTACCCTGCTGCCCCTGCGGTGTTTGTGAGATGATGAACTGTGCTGGCTGCAAGTTGGTTGTTGGATGCACCAACACAAACTGTTGCAGGTTGAGATTCTGCTGCTGAAGCTGCTGCAAGTGCTGCAAATCCTTAAGGAAACAGGAGAAGGGAAAAAAAAAAAAAGGAAGAGAAGAAAAGAAAAACAAGAAAAAAGAAAAAGGAAAAGAAAGAGCTGTGTGTTAGACATTTAGTCAGCCACGACTCCCAGTGTAACTAGATTTCCTATCAAGCAATCACAGTCTAACATTTAGAGATAAAAGTGGATGTCAAACACAGCAGTTCTACTACTGAATATCCTTTAGGCTAGTAATTTGAATTTCACTGTCCTTCATAAAACCAAACAAAAATTGGTTACCAAATAACCCAGTAAAATATTTCCAGCACTGTTCTGCTTTAAAAATAAAAAAATATCAATCTCCCTTGCAGATTGAGAAGTTTTCCAATACTTTAAACTTATCAGCACCCAAATTTCTCAGACTTATTTCTTGAGGATGCAACTCCACTACAAAATTCCTTGTTGACAAATCAAGCATATTAGCTAGGAGGTATTTTTGTTTGTAACAACAACAATCTGCAATTACCATTCTAATCAGCGACAAGAAAGCAAAAAATTACAGATTCCTAGTTTGCACTCTGGTTGTCAGGTCAAATTTTGGGAAGTAGCTAACTCAAACAGTAAATAAATATATTTGATTCATTCTGAAACAAATGACAATAAACTTCATAGACATGGCTATAATTAAGGTTAAGAGGAATAACCCAAAACACTGCACTATTACAGAACCCTACTTTTATGTATTTAAACCATTCAGAACTATTAATTTTCTATAATTGAATGACTGGTCTCAGTGTAAATGCTAATCTCTTAGAAACTGAATCATCAAGAAAAATGCTTCAACTTGCTGTTTAGCTGGAGAATGAAAACAGAGAACTACTTTAAAATGTTCCCTTCAAACTAGCCTTTTCCTTTCCATCTTCTCCAAACAGGATGAGTAACTGAAATTTGAAAATTGAAGCAAAATGTGAAGCCAGCCAACACACCAGAGGTAATCTATGAAAACTATGTATACACATGTGTAGGACCTTTCCATCTTTCTGAGAAGCTGTATCAAAATACTTGCCCGGCAGGTGGATAAAAGCCTGGAGTACTTCCCACAGTTACAACCTCTCTTTAAACAAAGCAAATCAACCCAACAAAGAAACCTCCCAAAACTCTATTTCAGATGAGGTGCCCAGATCTCAGGGGACCTGTTTGCAGATACCCTCTTCTGGATCCAACTGTGACACAAGATGTTAACGATGCTGGTTTGCTCCTAAACAGTGCTCAATCTGGCTGCTTGAAAGGAGCTGCTCCTTTTAACATACTTCCTAACATACTTGAGTTAAAGTGAGCCACACTAACAAAGAACTGCTCCTTACGGCCAGTAAAGCAGCCCCCACACGCTTTGACTGATGCAGGTTCCTGAGCACTCACACAAGCTGCTCAGCCAGCAGATGTGAAAGGCCATTAACTGCCAGCAATGGAGAGGGTGATGGAAAGGATAACTATTTACACAATACAACCATTTGCAGAATATAGCTATCTGTCTGTGACCTTGTATTATTTTAAAACAGTTAAACTAAGACTTAGAAGTTGCAACAATCTCCTTCTTGGGAAAAGGGGTGGGGAGTGTCAGTGGGTGGAAAGGAGGACTAGGGAGGGAAAAGAAATGAAACTCCATTGATTTACGAGTCCATAGACGTGCATTGTAAGAAAACCACTACTTAACCTGCACTGCAAAGACACTGGCCATCAATGACTCAGGCAACTTGATCATTGTAGAGAACTGCTGGTGCTAAGCAGGGAACAGATGGCTCAGTCATTGCTCGTGAAGGTTGCTGAGGCCACTGACAGTGGGACAGGGTGTAGGTGAGGGAAGGAGCTGTGCAAAGGCAGGGCAGTCTTGCCTCAGCCCTATCCCCCACAGACAGTTGACAAATGAGCAAACTTTTGACTCATTATCTGCAAAATGCTCATAATGGGTGACATCCCTGCATATGCTAATGAAGATTAACAAGATTATGCTGGTTGCTACATCCCATCAAGTGCCTTACTCCTCCCCATCAGTCTAGGGGAGGGACCCAAGGACAGCATGAATAAATTGAGGAGGGGCACAGACAGTGGGAATAAGAGTGATGTATCCTTGAACCCTCGTGGCAGGACCAACACGGGAACCTGGACTGGTGATACCTACCTCTATCCCTATCTCTCTCCTTCTCTTTTCTCCCCTTTTCCTTGTTAGCATTCAGTAACTCAAGGCACATCCTATTGCTTGCTATAATTAGTTGTACCCATATTGTGTGCCGTAAGTTGTTGTACCCATAGCCAATTATCGGGAATCCAATTAATGTGCTGCGGGAAATTAATAAATATTTGTGTATGGACTTTGAGACTTGTCTCACTGTTGTCCACTCCATTGTGGATTTATGAATCTAAGTCACTTGTTTTCCTCTTCTGAGCAAGACGTGACATTTAAATTGGCATCATGGACAGGATCCCCCCCAGTGTTGGAGAGTCCTAAGGGATACCAGTTCTCTATCTGACAGGTGCAGACAGGGAGAACTGGTTAAGTGACTTCTCAGCTGCAAGCCAGGAGAGGTTTGAGCAGTAGCAAGCCATGGCTACCCAGGAAATGCAGGTGCTTGACTGCTTCCTAATCCTTGAGAAATTAAAGGAGTATAAGGCATGTCCTACTCTGCCAGGAATGGTTTGGGCTCACGATAACTCTGAGGCAGTGGCAAATTGTATAACCACCCTTGCAGAAGAGCAGAGACGGTGGACTGGGTAAAGGAAAAGCTCTGGTATGTGCTGTATTAGGAGCTGCACTGACAGTGGCACAGAAAGAGAAGCATTTAACAAAGCAGGTGAAGAGAGAAACAACCAGATGGGTGCAGGACCAACTAGCAGCAGAGCTTGAGAAAAACCAGAGTTTACTAAAACAGCTAATTGCTCAGTGGTTCCACACAGCTCTATCAGAGGTGCTCGACTGGGAAAAGATTTTACGGTCTGAATTAGAGGAGAGGGAGCAAGGATCTCCCAGGTGGACTGATTTAGATTCGGTTCCAGGCAGTGAGTCTGGATTTTCAAGCTTAGCACGGTTGGTTGAGAAACAGGGCTTAAGAGCCTTCTATCCAGGTACGGAGTTAGAGAAAAGCCAAAAAATATTCTAGCTCAAACATCAGGAGGCAAAACCAAGGTCACTGATAAAAACTGAAAACACTGATACTGGTCAAGCAGGGGAAACGCCGCAAGTTACTGCCCGAATGGTGCCATATTTGGCAACTGAACTATCAAAAATCCAGGAAAAAATATACCAGGTTAGCTCAAGAAACTGAGACAGATTATGTATGGAGAACATCGCTGGCTGGTGGCGATCAAGTTTTGCTGTGAAAGATGAGGCTCAGGGATACTGGGGATAAGCTGGTAAAGTATGGGTTTGGTGATCAGGTAGTGAGGTGGATCAAGAACTGGTTAAAGGGAAGAAGTCAGAGAGTTGTAGTCAATGGGACAGAATCCAGTTGGAGGGCAGTAACTAGTGGAGTCCCTCAGGGGTCGGTACTGGGACCGGTGTTGTTCAATATCTTCATCAACGACCTGGATGAGGGTACAGAATGTATCCTCAGCAAGTTTGCTGATGACACTAAACTGGGAGGAGTGGCTGACACACCAGAAGGTTGT
>VZRW01005383.1:114572-158855 GCA_013398125.1 Aegotheles bennettii
AAGATGATTAAGGGAGTGGAACATCTCCCTTATGAGGAAAGGCTGAGGGAGCTGGGTCTCTTTAGCTTGGAGAAAAGGAGACTGAGGGGTGACCTCATCCATGTTTACAAATATGTAAAGGGTGAGGGTGAGGGTCAGGACGATGGAGCCAAGCTTTTTGCAGTAATGACCGATGATAGGACAAGGGGCAATGGATGCAAACTGGAGCATAGGAGGTTCCATGTGAATATCAGGAAGAACTTTTTCACTGTGCGAGTGACGGAGCACTGGACCAGGCTGCCCAGGGAGGTTGTGGAGTCTCCCTCACTGGAGACATTCAAACCCCGCCTGGATGCGTTCCTGTGTGATGTACTCTAGGTGAACCTGCTCTGGCAGGGGGGTTGGACTAGATGATCCTTCGAGGTCCCTTCCAACCCTAGAATTCTGTGATTCTGTGGCCAGTCCATAACCAAATTGGAAGTGGTGACTGGTAAATGACTATTGGTGCCTCCTAACAGCTGCAGTGCCTAACACAGCCAATTGATCGCATCCACACAAGAGCAAGCCCACCAGATTTTAGCAACTACTGATGTGAAGGACATTTTTTATGGTCCCTTAACAGGAAGCGGGCAGAGAAGCCCGACAGGAAGCTTTGCCTTTACATGGGAGGGCGTGCAATTCACATTTACACATCTCCCCTGGGGATATTGCCATTCCACGACCATTGCTTACTGTGCATTAGCACAAGAGCCTGCTAAAATACCTCCCAGGGAAGGGGTCAAGGTATATCAGTACATGGACGATGTACTGACTGGGAGCCCTGATACCACCACAGTGGGACAGACCCAGACAGAGATAATCACTCACCTAGAAAATTTAGGGCTCCAGCCCTAATTCCAGCCAAAAAGATACAACTCCCATCCCCTGAGATAAAGTTTCTGGGTATTTGGTGGAGGGGAGGAAAGGTGTGCATTCCCTCTGAAACTTTAACTACCCTCAAGCAGGTGAAAATGCCAGAGAATAACAAAGAACTGCAACATGCCCTAGGCCTGCTCTGAAGAAAACACATTCCAGATTTCTCCATCATAGCCCAACCCCTGTAAACTTAACATGTAAAAGAGCCACCTGGGACTGGATCTCCATTCATGAAGAAGCCTTCAAGTTGTTAATTTTTGAAGCTGGGGTATATCAGGCTTTAGGACAAATACACCCAATGGATCCACTCCGTATCAAATGGGGCTCTGCAGTTCACAGACTATCCACACATACGTGGCAGCGTGGGCCAGAGGGTACAATGCATCCTATAGGGTTCTATTCATGCAGTTTCAAAGATGCAGTAAAATGTTACTCAGCTTGGGAGAAGGGCCTCTTTGTGGTTAGCCTAGCTTTTCAGGAAGCCAGAAAAATCATACGACAGCAACCAACCATTCTACGAGGACCTCTCAAGGTCTTGAAACCAGTGCTAGCTGGAACCCCACCTCCTGTGGGAGTAACACAGTGAGTGAGAAGCAGTGAGGAAGTGGTACACGCAGTCTGACCACTATTGCTACACGCAGCAGATAGAGGAGGGAACGCCCAAAGTACTCCAAATGCCAGATCCACCCTCCGATCACCCAGACACACAACCCCCACCTCGTGCATAAAACCTGCTCCTCCATTTGAGCCTCATCTGAAAAATGTGTGGTGCACTGATATATCCACTCGAGAAGGGAAGGTATGGAAATACCTTGAGGTAGCCCTGGATGTTGGCTCAGGAGACCAAATAGTGACAGAGGGTGAGGGCAGTGCTCAAGTACGAGAGCTAATTGAAGTATGGAGTATAATTGTGAGAGAAATTGAAACTAATGAGCCAGTGTTTATTTACACAGACTCAAGGGATGCACCAAGTGGCTCCTGTTTTGGGAACAAAACCAGGGGGAAGTAAATCGAGTACCAGTGTGGCAACAGGAAAGGTGGGAAGAAAATCCAAAACCTGCCAAACAGAAACCTTTTTAGTAGGATGGGTTGCTGCACACCAAAAGGGAGACCACCCTGCTCATGTCCTAAATAACCAGGTAGATTCATTAACCCACCTAGCAGGAATAGCCATGGAAGAAGACGATGACTGATGCATCCTTGAACCCTCGCTGGCAGGACCAATGCAAGAACTTGGACTGGTGATCTCTATCCCTATCTCTACCTCTCTCCTTCTCTTTTCTCCCCTTTTCCTTGTTAGCATTCAGTAACTCAAGGCACATCCTATCGCTTGCTATAATTAGTTGTACCCATATCACTTGCCTTAAGTTGTTGTACCCATAGTTAATTATCGCGAATCCAATTAATATGCTGTGGGAAATTAATAAATGTTTGTGCATGGACTTTGAGACTTGTCTCACCGTTGTCCACTCCACTGGGGATTTATGAATCTAAATCACTTGTCTCCCTCTTCTGAGAGAGACGTGACAGTCATGTTAAGTCAAAAGCATGCAGTGTAATAAAATGGTAGGCAGACACCAGGTGGATTGACCAAGCAAAGCTCTTAAAGAAATGGAAACCTCCATTTTATAAAAGAATGGTAAAATTTTAGAAAGTGCCCCCCAGTACAACAGAGTGTTTTTAGAGCTGATAGTATTGTTTGCTTTCTGAAAATCTGAGAAGTACTGCAGTGATTCCTATGAAATCAAGGCCAATTTCCTTCCTAAAAAAGAGAGGTAACTGCTCCAGTTTTTCCCAAGAACTCCAATTTTCTTCTGACTTCGTATCATACAGTTAACCTGGTCAGAACTGCTACTAAAAACACTTCTTGAGCCCAATGTGACAGGGACCTCCACTCATTTATTAACTGATTTTCAAAGCCTTACTGGTTACCTTTGCAGATTGAGCAGAGCCATCAACACAGAGGGGATCATACTGAATTGGATGCCAGGACTAGATGCAGAGCAAGAAACAAATACAGAAAGAGTAGGGCAAGCTGAGTTAGGCTGTGAATGCTGGGTGGAAGAAAAAGAAATAAAGAGAGGCTAAAGGATGAAAATGGAGATGGATAAGACCAAAAATAGAAACACAAAAGGAAGATTTGGGGAAAAAAAATTGAAGGAAAAAGTATGGACAGAAAAACAGATGAAACCTCCCACACCAAAAGCAAATGAATGAAACTCCCCAGATGACCAAGGAGATCTTACATGATTTGAAGAAGCACCACAGGAGATGGAGTTACATACAAGAAAGAATACAAAGAAACAGTGGTAGCGTATTCGTAAGATCAAAGGAGAGCTTTTTTGTTTAGCATTATAGTATTCATAACACAGGGTACCCAGCTAAGACATGACAGCTCTTATCATCAGGCTCTTACACTTTAATATGAGAAAACTGTTTTTAAATTGAGGCCTCAGGGATAACTGGTATAAGCAATCTTACTCTGTGCATCTGCCTCGGTAAATGGTATCTCGCCTGAGTCTTGTTTAAATACAGAAATATAATTCTGCAATGCAGAATGGAAATGATACCTCCAAGGCTAATCACTCAAATAGCCCCACAAATTCATTTGAAATCCAACTTTATTTCTACCTTGGGAAAGTTCTATTATTTAGTTAATTGTAGCATTACAATCAATCTCCCAATAGCAACCATGCAAACAATCCCGACACTGTTTCCTATACTGCTTTTTTTTCCCTCAATGGTAAACTCTGTATACTACCACAAGCACATAGCAAGACTTTTGGGGAAACATGCATATCTTTTGGTATTGCCTAAGAACTCGGAAAAATCGAAACAATCCAGCTCCTACCTCTGCAGAATGATCTGCCAAGTGCTACATCTTGACATGAGGAAGTCTTTTGGGGTTTTTTTTTTTAAATACTATAATGTTCTAAATTCAATGTCATTATCTCTAGTTACAACTTCAGTACAGACTTATGCATCTCTGTCATTCTGAGATTTACATCATGCAAACACTGATTGTGGGCCCTGAAAACAAGTACAGTTTACAAAGAACTCCAAAAGTTGGTACAACAGTTTAGTGACAATTTAGCATCAGCCCAGCAGCAGCAGTAACATCTTAGCAGACGGCTGCAGCAGATACCTTATATTAACTGCAGCGCACGTTAAAGAAGTCATGCTTGTACAATTAATTAATTAAAATAAATATGGTAATCCCCCTGCTGCAGAGAGCTGCCAGTTAATCAATTATTCAAAAATCATCAATTAAAACAAATATTCAGCTATCTGTTTAATCAGCTATATGTTTACAATAGCAACGCAAACAAAGCTGAGCACTGTTTATAAATTGTTGTCAAGATGGATCAGAAAGCATGGTGTTATCTATGTACAAATCTAGACAGCAGAAATTTTCCATAAAGTACTTCAGATTATATCCAATGCTTGCACAAATTACGCCTTGCACTTTCATCAGAAGAAGCAGCAAATAAGATTCAACCAAGCTACATTTATATACCAAAATAACCTATCCTAAAGTATATTCATTGTAAAGCCAAACATTTAAGTAATTAGGAATGCCAGAAAACAAGTGAAACTTTAATTTGTTCCCCTTGTACTACAAACACACCTTAGATGTGTGTGTGTGACATGATCACACGGCATTTTTCATAGAGCTCACTTGTTCACACACAGCAGACAATGCCCACTTCAGAAGCTCCTATTTGACGGCACATGCCTGATCTTTTCAATTCTTCTCATGAGATTGTCTAAGTTCTGAAGAAAAACCCAGTACTAAATTAATAATTGTAAATTATTTGCAATTGTAAAGGCTAAATTATTTACAAGTAATTTTACAACTAATTGTAAAAGCCAAAGCCCTGATAGAATTAAATCTGGCCAGGGACATCCAGGGCAACAAGAAAAGCTCCTATAGGTATGTCAGTGATAAAAGGAAGGCTGGGGAAAATGTGGGCACTTCCTGGAAGGAAATGGGAGACCTGATTACCTGGGAGATGGAGAAGGGTGAGGTACTCAATGACTTTTTTGCCTCAGTCTTCACCAGCAACTGCAAGGACATGTAGTGATAGGATGAGGGAAAACAGTTTCAAACTGAAAGAGGGCAGATTGAGATTGGATATTAGGAAGAAATTCTTTCCTGTGAGGGTGGTGAGACCCTGGCAGAGGTTGCCCAGAGAAGCTGTGGCTGCCCCCTTCCTGGCAGGGTTCAGGGCCAGGTTGGATGGGGCTTGGAGCAACGTGGTCTAGTGGGAGGTGTCCCTGCCCATGGCACGGGGGTGGGAACTGGATGATCTTTAAGGTCCCTTCCAACCCAAACTGTTCTGTGATTCTATGAAATGCTTCACATTTTCATATCTTCCTACTGAAGTGGAAGAGTGGGATTAGCACCGTCTCACACGTGCACAACAATGGCTTCAAGAGTATCCACTAATTTGGTGGCATACTTGACAAATGTAAAGCCATAAAGTTCAAGTTCAAATCTTACTAATATGAAAATTAATGCTCTGCACTTCAGTAAAGCAGATCTCACTATCTTAAGCTGCATACTTGGAAGACAAGAGGCACGTACCTGTGGATCACTTACATTTAGCTTAAAAGACTGGAATAATATCAAAAGGGAACTCTGTGACAAATGCATGGAGGAATGTTAGAAGCTGACCGTCAACTTCCTTGACAAGGACATTTCCCATTCTTTTCTTGAAATCTGCTGTATTATTGGCTACAAAGGCTTAGCAACGTTAAGAGATAGTATTGGCAGTTACAAGCTTCACTGAACGCCACATCCTTGAGTCATCTCCAGACCATGACAGTTATGTGGGTTCCTTTGCCAATAGAAGTATTAATACCTGGTCTCATGGCTCATCATAGTGCACCAAGAGGCTCAATGTGAGGGATCTGTGCACCATAAGTACTAGCCTCACTAGCATCACTCTGGCCTCTGTAAGGACAGCCAGAGAGGTCAGAACTTGTAGACCAACACCACAGAATTTCGCCACTTGAGCTAATAAAAAACTGATAGCACAACCAGGCCGTTACTCAGCTAGAGGGAGGACTAGCACAATAAAGGAGCAGCACATTTCACCAACGGACTTCATAGATAATTGTGACATTTCCATTCTTTCACTTAATCATCCCTCATCTTCACTTTTTAGACACTTAATTCCCATTGAATTGAATTGAAAATTGCCTGAATAGAAAGTGTCAGTCTTAAAGAACCTGCTCACTGTAAGAAGCAGCAACTTTGAAGATTACATGGCCAACATACTTTGCACAGCTAGACTAATCAAACTGGAATATTACTTACTGAGAACCTTAATCTGTGCAAAGATGGACCTCAGTATCAGCAACATAATCACCTACCAGTAGTACTCCAAATGCCTATGCGTTACATTTGGTTACCCTTGTCCAGAAGACTGTTTCCACACTATGTATGTTAAGCATAGATCACGAACTCATAGAATCACAGAATGGTTTGGGTTGGAAGGGACCTCAAAGATCATCCAGTTCCAATCCCCCTGCCATGGACAGGGACACCTCCCACTAGACCAGGTTGCTCCAAGCCCCATCCAACCTGGCCTTGAACACTGGCCAGGGAGGGGGCAGCCATAGCTTCTCTGGGCAACCTATGGCAGTGTGTCAGTGTCTCACCACCTTCACAGGAAAAAATTTCTTCCTAATGTCCAATCTCAATCTACTGTCTTTCAGTTTAAAACTGTTTCCCCTCATCCTATCACTCCATGCCCTTGTAAAAAGTCCCTCTCCAGCTTTCCTGTAGGCCCCCTTCAGGTACTGGAAGGCTGCTCTAAGGTCTGTCTGGAGCCTTCTCCAGGCTGAACAACCCCAGCTGTCTCAGCCCATCTTCATAGGAGAGCTACCTGATCACCTTCGTGGCCCTCCTCTGGACTTGTTCCAACAGCTCCATGTCCTTCTTATGTTGCAGAACTAGACACGGCACTCCTGGTGGGGTCTCACAAGAGCAGAGTAGAGGGGGAGAATCATCTCCCTCAACCTGCTGGTCACGCTGCTTTTGATGCAGCCCAGGATACCGTTGGCTTTCTGGGCTGCAAGTGCAGACTGTCAGCTCATGTTGAGCTTCTTATCAACCAACATCCCCAAGTCCTTCTCCTCAGGGCTGCTTTCAATCCATTCCCTGTCCAGCCTGTACTTGTGATTGGGATTGCCCCCGACCCATGTGCAGGACCTTGCACTTGGCCTTGTTGAATATCATGTGGTTTGCATGGGCCCACCTCTCCAGCCTCTCAAGGTTCCTCTGGATGCCATCCCTTCCCTCCAGTGTGTTGACCACACCACACAGCTTGGTGTCATCAGCAAACTTGCAGAGGGTGCACTTGATCCCACCGTCCGTGTCACCGACAAAGCTGTTAAAGAGCACTGGTCCCTGTACTGACCCCTGAGGAACGCCTCTCGTCACTGATCTCCACTTGGACATTGAGTCGTTGACCGCAATTCTTTGAATGCGACCATCCAGCCAATTCCTTATCCACCGAGTGGTCCATCCATCAAGTCCATGCCTCTCTAATTTAGAGACAAGGATGTCATGCGGGACAGTGTCAAATGCTTTGCTCAAGTCCATGCAGATGACAGCAGTTGCTCTTCTCTTGTTTACCAACTCTGTAACCCTGCTGTAGACAGCCACCAAATTTATCAGGCACAATTTGCCCTTAGTGAAGCCATGTTGGTTGTCACCAATCACCCCCTTATTTTCCATGTGCCTTAGCATAGTTTCCAGGAGGATCTGCTCCATGAACTTGCTAGGCACAGAGGTGAGGCTGACCGGCCTGAATCAGTGGCACTGCATTCTCCGCACTGGATTACGCCAATCCTGGAAAATCCAGGAGGATCTTTGCTGCTGTTCCTAGTGAGCGGAGCTTCCATGCCAAGGACATCTTCAGAATTAAGAATTAATGGGTCTTTAGCAGCAGACCATAAAACTGTACAGATTCCAGCACCAGACTCCTTCTAGCAACTTTTCTCTAGACACACACGAGTGCCCAGTCTTTGTCACTGAACCCTGAGCCTTAAGCATCAAGCCAGAACAGCACACAAATGTGTCAAGTCAAACTGCCTTATTTTAGGCTCTACCATTTTGCTGTTTGGATCTAACAAGCATCTTTTGTGATACATAGGTATCCCTTCCTATCCATACAGATCTTGACGAGTGTAATTTCTATGGGCATCTTTCTGTACCCCTTTTTCTCTTTTCTCAAGCTAACTGCAAGAAGGAAAATTCAGAAAATAGAGCATCTGGTCAGATTCTGGAATGATCTCAGAAGCCCAGTGGAACTGATGAGCAGCTGGTAGGCATTCTTTGCTAAAACTATCAACTTCAACCTCAACAGCTAAGGATGCATGAGGAAAGACTAACAGTGCTCAAGAACTCTAGAAACTCACTGAATAAGGAATAAAAATAGTATTTGAACGATGCAATTAGTCAAACCTCTTTATTTTCCACCCTCTCAAGCCTCACCTGTGCAATCTGTATTGGCTGAGATAGAGGGATCTGCGTCATCGGCGTTGCAGCAGAGGCCGAGATGGTGGCACCAGCAGCGCTGTGCTGCTGACTGGCTGAATGCTGCACTGCAGCCGCCAGCAACTGTGCCTGCGCCTGTTGTAGCAATAACTGTTGCTGGGCTGGCGTCAACGTGAGCTATAAACAATTAGAAAACACAGCCATTAATAATGGAACGAGCCACTTCAGCTACAAAGTCATTAGCTAGCTCATTACTAGTTATATTAACCAGACATTCCTAGAACTATTGCTGCAGTTCAGCCATTAACTAGCCCATGACTCTGGCCTTAAGTGAGGACAGCTGGCTACTCAACACAGTGTGGGAACCAACCTACCATAGGCCTGACATGAACCAAACCGCACGAGTGCAAACATTTGCACCTACTGGAACCTACAGAATCTAACTTTACTCCTGAATCTTCTTCACAACTCTACGAGGGGGTTCAGGAAAAAGGTAATTAAGCAGCAAGCAAAAGAAAGGAATCAGTATCGCTGGGATTTGAAAGGAAATTTACATCCAGCAGAACAGCAAGTGATTAGCCAGATGAATGAGAAGCAGGAATGCTGGCTATGACTACTGAACAAACTGATAACACCCCAGCTGCTTCACATTAGCATGAATCCCTGCCATATTCCGTCATTTCCATTATGCCCTAAGATATAAGTAAAGAACATGAGCTCCATTTGTTTCTCTTCAAGTCTCTCCATCTGCCTTTTTTTTTTTTTTTCATTTTTAATAGAATAGAGTTGGCAAGTTTACATCCCTTCCCTCTCCCAAACACACATTATCTCTGTGAAACAGGTGGCAGCAGTCTCTCCTTTACATGTAAATGAATCTTGATGCCCATATTTACTACAATCCATATCTGCATAGGCCTGGAATTTTGAATGTTTCACTACTGTAGACAATCAAATTAAAACAAACCCTTATTTTTTGAGGATGAGGAAAAAACAAAATATGCTGGGTTTTAGTAACGTATTAGAACAGTCTCACTTTTAAAACTTTCAAATGTAATTAACCAAAAACTAAATAGGATGTTTATTTACACACTAGCATACAGAAAGATTTAACAATTGAACATGAAATTAAGACATTGTTTTGTTCAAGTGTAGAGATGATCTAATCGAGTACCTCAAATCATAAATACATTGCTGGAGTAACTGCCCTAAATTCCATATTAACATGCAAACCCTTAAAACTGTAAAGCTGATTATGTGGAAGCAAACTCTTTAACCAAAACACCCATTCATAAAATTTACCCTTTTTTTAAATGACTGAAAGCATTTACAACAATTCAGAAACACCGGTAATCCTAAAACAACACTTATTCCATAATTACCCCCAAAGCCTTCCAATTAAAAAACTCAAAATTGGTAGGCTAAAACAGAAGGGTTGAGTAGGCTTAAGGTAAGAACTAATATAGTTACTAAAAAAAGAAATGTATTTGAGAAGAGGAAGAACTAGTGTCAGCAGTTCCCATTATTTTTGTTCTTCACCCAGCTATCTGATAAGATTTAGTCTCATGCTCCCATGACTCATTTTAATCTTGTAAAAAAGAAAAAAAAACCCTCTTTATGACATGAGTGACTTTCTTATTTGTACACACACCAGGTTTTAATTCCATTATAGAGTCAAGGAGGATACTGAGAACAGAGAGAAATAATTCCTTTTTTTCTTTTTTTTTCTTTTTTTCTTTTTTTTAAGCAAATACTTTGCAACGAAATCCAAAGATTAAAGTCTGCTTTTTTATAGGAAGATATGTTCCGTTCCCTCTTTCATGCAAGTTCTTTCCTACGTTAAAGGAAATGACGATAACCTTCACTGCTCGTTCTACAGGGACTGTCGTAGCTACTGCCATCACTCGCCGGACTGGAGGCTGACTGCAGGATACTTGGGTAAATCTTACCCCAGTGATCTGTCCTCCGGCCAGCATGAGCTGGGTCTGGGGTATGGCCGCCTGCACTGAAGGCTGCTGGGAAGGCTGGCTTGGCTGCTGAGAGTCCCCAGATTCTTCATTAGATTTAGACTAGTCAAAAAAAAAATACAGCTCTTTATAGTGTAAAACAGATGTTAATGTATAACACTGCTATCTCAACACTGCACAATAAAAATCTTTCATCTGCATACAAAAAGCCCTTGGGTTTATTTTAAGAGTGTGTTTAAGCAATGGCTCTATATGCCCACCATCCCAGCTACAACTGCTCGAACGTGGCCGTAGGTAATGCAGTTTAAAAAAAACCAAAAAGACTCTCGGGTCTTTTGTAACTCCCTGACATTATTTTCAGGTCTCATTTCACGTTATGCAATCCAACTGAAGCTGACACTACCTTTCACCATAAATAAAGAAAAGGTTGTTAAAATTATTCATTGCCTAAAATCCTGAACAATGGAACAAGGGAAAGGAGATTGTGTTTCCATTTTCTGTATCTGCATCCTGCACCTCCGAGTCGTCATACTGCTGGCTTACATGGAACTGGCTTGTGATATCCTCGCAGGCTTATGTAACTACAGCAAAATAAACAGCATATACAGTGCTTTTAAATAATCAAAGTTTAGCATTTATTTAGTTGAATGCTGCTTTATTTTAAAAGATTTGGAGTTTTTTGATTTTTTCTGTGTGTGTGCGTGGTTTTGGTTGTTTGTTTTTTTTTAAACAGAAGAAATTGCAAAGACATGAGGGAGGAAATGCAAGTGCTTAAAGAGGGGGAGAGAGTTTCATGATAATTAAAACTGGCTATGCAGAACATTAAAATTCTGCATAGATTTGCATATTTTCCACCACCTGTTTTGGGGACTGCAGAGCAGGCTAATTAACATAAAGGCTCTGATTAATTCTGCCAGTCATTGAGCGATAATTACAGCACAGGACTGTAAACATTCTGCACTGGAGATACAGCCTGTTTGCCAACATCTCTCTCAGGGATGGAAGTTTACCATGGCAACCAAGGCAATTTTCTGCCTCCTTTCTCTTAGAAACGAAGGTCACTATACCTCCTCTTCTTTCCAAATTGTTATTATGTATAAGTGGGTCCACATTCTATTGCATTTCATGTAATGCACTACCTACATTCTTTAATAACAAGCAATACTGAAACCAGTTTTCAATAAAACTGCATCCCTTGCCCCTTAATATAGTACTGAGAGGAAGTAGCACGTTAACTGATACACTGAAGCGTTCAGCATCATAAAAAAGTTCAAAAGCTTTGTTGTCTCACATACATTATTAAACAACAATTACTCTGACTTATTTTGAAATCGCTATGTGTTCTTCACACAAGCACTCTACACTAGCCACACTACATAGTTAATGTTACATTATACACCTATATTTGGCTACCAGAAGTAAGGACAAAATGCAGAGCAATACTTCCTGTGTTTAAAATAAGTGAATAAATTGAAGAACATGAAATATTCCTGGAGGTTCACAATTTTCATGATACAACGCCTGACTGAAATTCAGCATAAAATTACGATCACTGCACGATTTAAAGCACTCCAGTTTCTGAATGCTTACAATCCTGAACCTGATTCTACAGTTGGAAAACTATTATTCCTTCACACCTATCACCTGCAAGACCAGAGTAACATATCAGCTTAAAAACTATCCCTAATGGGACCATAATGCTGTTTGGAATGAGACAAGGATGAGCAGCAGAAGGAAACTGTCTTTACCTGTACATTTAAGGACTGAGCAGCAGCCTGTAAACTTGTTCCAGCGAGCTGGACCTACAACACAGCGCAAAAATCGAAATGAAATAATGTAGAATCTACAGAAAATTTTAACAACGTAAGAAGAACTACCTCCCCCACACAAACCCCAACAGAAACTCCCCCAAAACCAACACACGCCCCTCTAACACCTAAATGTGTGAAACAGGGGCTGTGCTCTAGGCTGAAAAAGATCTGCAAGACTCTTCCACCATGTTACTTGTCTTCCTCTTGCTGCACACATTCTGCCCAGGGATCTAGATATCACCATGAAATTGAGTAGAAACAGAGCATTTGGGGATGGGCAGGCTAACTGTTCCTACTCCTGTTAAAAAATTCCAGGCTTCAGGGGAGGGCATTGAGCTCTACTCATCATCACCCTAATAACTTCAGAATGAGTCTTAACCAGATATTTACAGTGCATTCACCCGCTTCCTTGTATGACAGAGGAGCAATCACCTGCATAGCACAAAACCCACAGCACAAACACACTTCCTTAAGTCAACCCATTCACATATTTGCAGTCCTCAGCCACTGAAAAGAATATCTCAACACAGAGGACTGAAGACACTTTACAAAGGCTATATTGATTCAGGTATACTCAAAACCTGAATTAAGAGTTTGTGATTAACAGGTCCAAAGGAGTTCTTGTGGGTTAGCAGTGAAGAAAAAATGATGCTTCAGAAAGTGAGATTTTGAGAGTGTTATTTTATTTTTAATAAGAATTTTCTCTGTCCAGCAAATGCTAAATTTTCATTTACTGAAGAATGTTCCGATCAGCCTCACCTTGTTTCTACCACCACTCCTACTATAAATAAGGAATGCTATGGAATTAATTACCAACACTTTCAAAGGTCAGAGTTACAGCATGCAGTGAATTCCATCTCTGGCCATGTCTGAAAACAACTGCTCATTTGAAAATCAGGCAACACATAAGGATACAATAAAGAAATCAAGCCCTCTTGCCTCTATAAAAAGATGTCCCCATATAATATACATCACAAAAGAGAGTCCAAATATTTGCAAGCACAGGAAGGAGACTTTTAATTTAAATCGCAGCGCATTAAATTAATAACTGAATATTCAAACAGGCAACTCTGAAGAGTTACCTTGGAAATATTTCCTACTGCTCTGGGTGAAGGTACTAGACTTACTAAGCACGTTCTACATCTAAGCAAACACTCCAGAAAAGCTCCTCCTCATCACAAGCAAAATGTGGTTTGACACAGTTGATGTAATCTGAGCTTTTAACATTAATTAACAGCAGAGAATAGTCTAAACAATATTAGTCTGTCATCAAACATACCCAGAAATAATACTTCAAAAATTACATAATAAAAAACCTACATAAAAGGCTACAAGTGTATCTTATTCAGGTACAGCCAGCATATTCCTGAAAATCTCTTTGAATGCAACTTGGATACCCCTTCCACCACACAGCAAGCATTTTCTGATTAGAAATTAAACAGTTTCCAAAAGCTACCTACAACCTAATGTTTTGTGTTAGTCTGGAGGCAAGCACTGTGTGCTAAGGCTGAGTAACACCCCACTAACAGCAGCCATGCTAGAAGAGGACAGTTTGACACCAGATTCCCACACACCTGCAGGTGCATAAAAGAATAGCTGAGATTTTCCTTTGAACTAGAGTTTCAAGAAGTGAATCACACTTTATCAAACATGAAGTTATAAAGATCCTGACAACTGTTTAAACAAATACATTTCCAAAGCAAGATAAGGGCACTGTGCTAAATACAATTATTGTCCTGGATCAATCTATATAACGAAACAAGGGCTAAAACAAACACACAAAATTCTGCGGAACAGCTGTATCTGTCTCTGTGCTAAGCACATACTGACAACCCATGAAAACTAGTCGGCTTCTCCCCACATAAAGGCAGCCTACAGCAGTCTACTGGTTCAGCAAATTCAAACACTGGCACTCCCTACGCCCTACATAACCCAATCTACTAGGAAAATTGTAATTATGAGACAAGACGCGTGGAATGTTCCATACAATAAAATGGCAGTTCAGAGCTCTTAAAAGAGGGCATAAAAGCTTCAGTACGTCAATTACACCACAATAACCGTGCAACCTCAGACCTCAAACATTCAAGGTCAGCCAATTACACACAGTATTTTAAAGTATAAACTTGGTGCTGAAGAAGGGAAAGAAATTAGGACATTTGTTTTCATACATTGTATGAAAAGATTAAAAAAAACTACAAAAAATGCCCCTTATACTTCTCTTCACCTAGGGACGCCCCATTTTGCTTCAGCTTACACCTGAAGTTCAGCTTTGATTCCCTAAACACAGCAACAGCAGAACAAGGGGTAGTAGTAGAAGCCTGAATATCATCTGACAAACAGGTCCTTGAAAAAAGTAAAAAACCTCACAAGCCATATATGCTTAGTAAGTACTACCACTTTTTTTTTCTTTACACATTTCTAGTTAATGTGTAAGAGCTTGAAAGATTGAAGTGTAGCACTGACTACAACTCAATGCTACTTCTGGTTTCTTAACCGGGTAGTGACAGTTTCAGAACCTTGGCAGCTGTTGGGCCAATACAATCCTTTACCAGAAAGATTAAATCCTACCTTGCTTTTCAATTTGGTACCCCCATTAAAACAATACTTCAGGCATTCTCAAGTCCCCAGAAAGGGGCTTTCTGATTCCCCCATTAAGGTCTCACCCTATCTTGACATATTCTGTAGCCTAGCGCAATAAAGTGAGTGCCACAACGAGAACTTTTTCCTATCCAAGCTATTTAAGGCATGTGGTCTACACATATGTCCCTATACATAACCACTCATCACTCACAGAAAGAGAGAACACAGAACATACAAGAGCAGCTGCATTCATACCTACCCGAGTCTACTCTACTTTGAAATGGGTCTTCTCTTACCTGATGAAGGTGCCCAAGGAAGGCCTGGGCCTGGGCGGTAGAGATTGCTCCTCCGACAGGCACAGGCTGCTTTTGAAAGTCCAGGCCGTTTGTTTGTGTGCCTGGGGAAAGAGATGTTAAGAACTATTAGTTATTACTTTCATAAAATGAAGTAAGAATTAATATCCCTGTATCTCCTGCTATTCTCTCAATACTACGTAGTAGAAAAACACTCTGGCAGTAACAAGAATTTAACTTTTAACTGAAAGGGGGGGTGGGGAACCAGTGTCGTTTCCAGACTTCAATAATACAGTATTTGTCAGCTGAACAAAATCAACACCGTATCTTCTTTAGCTTCTATCACCTTACCTACTCTATGTACACTACTACTTCATCATCTCTACCATGGTTTAAGAGCCAAATGGATGCATGCTGCTAAGGTTAAACTGTGTTTCCATTTCCCATCCACTTTCTATCTAGCCGCTGGAGACTTATCTTTAAGTTCAGAAAGCAGTAAGAACAAGGTCCATACAAAGTCACCTTTCATTAAAGACAGGTGAAGTAATACTTGACAAAAACAGAAGTACCATATATACATAGCAGTTATGGATCATCCTTCTACTCTTTTGGTAGAAGATACCTCCACGTTCCTGTGAGTATTGGTGCCGAGCTCTTATTACATAAGGTCACTGCCTGGGCTTGCTGTTGCTCTCACCCACTTTCATATAACCAAAACCTGATCATTTTCCTACATTTTTGTCATCTTCTTCCTAAACAGCTCAGCAAACATGAAAACCCCCAAACAATCTAGTTGTGAGAATTAAAAAAAACCCAACCAACGAACAAAATAAACCCCAAAAAACCAACAACAAAAAACCACACCAAAAGATTTTTCCCCCAAGAAACTACCACAGAATTCTCTTCTGCCAAGAGGAACTACGACTACAAAGTTTTAAGAATCATTTTGTGGAGAGATGATGAAATCAACATTAGAGATTATCAACAACTGGTTTCATATGTTTGGTATTACTGCCTACAGTGGGTAACAGCAAGAAGGGAGACTCTGAGTGTATCAGGCTCCGTGGAATTTCTAGAACAGATGATGCAATCTTCAAAACTGTGTGACTGAAATGAAGTAAAACCAGCTTTAGACTTGCATGTTTACTCTTCATGACAAACAGATTTTGTTCAGTCCCTATGGACAGGTGTTAAACTAACTCCTACTTCAAAACTTCTTCCATCATCTACATCTTTCACCATAAAAATCTAGGTTATCTACTCAGCAAAAGAGAGTCACAGCTGAAAAACAACAACAGGGGTTTGATATTCCTTAGAACATCTGCAAAAGCAAGCAGGTGTAAAATTTGATTAGTAAAATACACTATCCAATATTTCACATTGCTATTTTGACCTACAAACAGCTTACACAGATAAAATTTCCAAAGATAGAGTCATTGTTCCAATTAAATACAGATACAATGTAGATAGTCAAGCCTTCTAGCACCCACGTAAGGTATACCTAAGGTGGCCCTTTGATGCATCTTTGGTGGAGGTGATGTGGGGGAAGAGTTGGTCTGCTCGCCAGTTTTTAATTCTATGCTTTCGGCCAGGTTTTATATACTTAAGAGACATATGTGCAGCCAAAGATCCACAGACATGTTAAAAATATTCAAACTGTAAACTACATAAAATTATTTTGCTTAATGAGCCTAAAATTCCAATCCAAAGCGAATGGAAGGACTATCACTGGTCTGAATTATCTTGAATGAATGCAACTTGGCTGCATTTCTCCAAAGAAAGGTAAATAAGAAGATTTGTTGGAAGAATTTAATCTATTTTCATTCTTTCCCATAAACTACAGAATTCTCTCAATGCAGAAAGCCGAAAGGAGTGGGAAGATGATTAGATAAATATATAAAAATAATTTCTAACACACAGCTACTGTAATTCAAAGGAAAATCTACCACCTCTTCATTTAAGCAGATGCTTTGAATCGGTTTTCAATCTGTGGTCAGGGACCCCCAAGTAGGAAAAAAATACAGATAAGAAAACCTATTACAAGGCAAATATTCTTCATTCCAATTGGAAACTTGCAAGGGTCAAAAAAATGTATCTGAGAGGACTAGCTGGAAGTCTCATCTTGAATTAGTAAGTGAAGCTGTTCTAGTTAACTATCTTCCCAAAAGAGCCTCAAATCACAGCACCGTATTAAAGGAGCACTGCTGTGCACGTGTGCAGAAGAAATGCTCCAATCAGTGCTTTTGCTGAGTCTTAACACAGAAATTTGAATTGAGCTTCCTAGAGCTGATAGTTTTGAACAAAGCAAGTTCCAAGACTTGAACTTAAAACCTCCGTGAGTCCTAAAAAACAGCTTGGACAGTTATTATGAGAAAACATTTTCTTTAAAGTCAGCCTTGAAGGATTCAAACTGCCTCTGCCCATGCCTCCTAAAACCAGACTGGGAGCAAAAAAAACCCAAACCACACCTGTTGACCCTCTGTTCCACTTGCATCTTAAGCTTTCTTTGGTATTTGAACAGTACAGTGTCCCTTCCCCTTTGGATGCAGCCTTAGTTTTTGAAGGAATGCTACCCACGTTACTTGCATTTACCACAGGATGCCTACGGCTTTTGAAGAACAGCAGAGAAATGGACTTTTGGTCCAACAGGTGAGGGGCCTTGCTCTTAAGGTGCTTATAAGGATCTGACACCACTCCTGTGGAATCCAAGAATTCTGACAAGGAGACTGGAAAATGCTGTCAGAAGCAGAAGGTAAACACATTGTAAAGATGTGAAAGGACCAGAATGCCACTTCTGCTCAAGGTAGGAGTTAAATGCAAAACCCAGAGGAGATTAATAGACATGGCAGATGTAATCACTAGTGCTGTGATTTTAACAATCCCAAATCTTTTCCTTCTCCATCCTAGCTCCCATAACTGCTAAAGCTGATCTAACAGCTCCCCAACAGCAAAAACACAGGAGTGGGAACTCTCTAACTCCCATCTCCATTTTCTTCTTGGTTCCCACTACATTGTCCCTGTCCTGTCACTTCTGGTGGTTCATGGACACAGCAGTAAGCCAATTCATCTGTCAACTGAGTAGAAAACTATTCGTGTGAACTGTTCCCTTTTTCTTTTGGCCAAGTTAGTTTTCTGCTAGTTATGTGAGATGAATTAACTTACTTTAGGGCCCAGCAAGCAGCAGATAATGCAAAGCAGGGGAGGTCAGACATGGCAGAAGGGATCTGAGCCTCCCACGCTTCCAGCAAGTTGTTAAGACTGAATCAAGCTGTAGGATGAAATTTCACCCTTATAGCCCACGTCCAGTGCAACTCCAGCATGAGTAATTCTGCCATAAATTCAGCCATGTGGTTAGCTACTTCACGGAGCTGATCTGGATGAAGACTAAGTGCAATTAATTTTCAGCCAAATCAAATCTTTGAACCATCTCAATCAGTGCCACTCCAGGGAAAGGAACAGGACACTAAGTACATCCAGAACATGAATTAGTTTATGCTGTCTTGGAATTGCACCTGCAGAAGGTAAAGGCATTACAAAATGGAGCAGGCAAGGTAACATTGCAATAAGAAGAAGACACTCTGAAATTCAAAGATAATAATCATCAGGTTTTATTCTGAGTTTACAAACTGCATAAGAAAGGAAGAGGAGTGAGGAGTCACAGGTCTGGGGAGATATGGAGTAAGGTGCAAGAAAGGCCTCAGGAAGGGAAGAAAAAGAAGGAGAAGGAAGGAAAGAAAGGAGAAGCAAAGAAGAATTAAGACTTCCAGACTAACTGGAGTGGGTATTGGCACTGTGCTCCGAGAGACATCTTCCAGCATCCATAGTACATTTCTTCTTCTCTCCCACTCCGGTGGGTCCATTGAGAGAGATAGATATCCCCAGTACACAGAAATTGTTGATTCCTTGTCCACATTACTAGCAAGTTTGGCATTTATATTTATTCAGAATCTTAGCAGTTAAAGAATATTTCATGGTCCCTCTCCCACTGTCCTATAGACTTTCTTCTTATGGAAACTGGAAAAATCAGTCTCTGGAAATGATGCAATGCAAACAAGAATCCTTAGAATCCTTCCAAATACTACACTTCCAAAAAATATTATTTTGCTGTTATGTCAATGCATGTCATAATCCTACACTTTCCACAGACATTAAACCTTGGCTTTCATAGTACTGCATTCACATAGCTTTAAAAAAAGAGTATGCATTAAGAAAACAAAAAAGGTTGAGTTGTTTTGGAAAATTTTATGCTGCAACCTATGAAAAGGAAACCAAAAGGGCTATCTGTTTACTGTAAAACACTCTTCTTACTTCTCTCTCTTTTTTCCAATAGCTACTAAGTAGAGTGCCCACCCACAATCGAAGGCTGGAAGGTTTTGTGTAATTCTGCAATACTGATGACCAGCTGATCAGTTCATGTTCTGGTGAAACAGCCATCCACCAACTCTTGTACTCATAAAGACTTTTTTTATTGTTTTTAATTTGTCTGAAATATGGGCAGCTTTTTCCGATCCCTAAAAGGAGAGTCCAGTTAGCATAAAAATTTTAAAGTCACAATATTTTTCAGTCATTTTATTGTGACCAACGTTTTCAGAGAACTTTACCTTGTTCCCTAAATAGTCAGTTAGAAACACAAAACCCTAATTTGTTAACTTCCATGAAACCTACTGTTAGCTCAGAGAACTACTGATGTTAAGTCATCTTTACCAATGGCAACTGCTGGGGTTTTTTCCTGAGAACACTATCTCTGCCAAATGTAAATTCCATGTCCTACAGTAATTTCTCTTAAAATTTTCAAGTTGCATCAGCTTACTACAGTTTAAAATAGGAATGACCAAAACAAACACCCGCTGAGGTTCAAAACATAGACTAGTAGTCTGCACACAGCAGACTCAAGTGATTTACAAATGTCACTGGAAAATAGACAGTTACAGAAAGTTACTAAATTAAGAACTGTGAGTGTTTATAAAAATCATCTTCACACATTTTGCTTCAGAGCCTATGCTTCCCAGACAATCAACGGCACTTCCAGTTCCTTAGCATCCAAGCTGAAAGCTGACTTCTTTTCACTAAGTATGCACAGAGCCCAAAACCATAATCTAAGTACCCTAACCAGAAGCCCAGAATTACATTCCCTGAGTATTTCGGGGCTTAACATCTGCCAATTGACTAATGCAACTGACACTTTAGTCCCCAAAGAACATCAGCAACGCCATTAATCACTACCTCCACTGGTTTATGACCACTGTATTTAAGAACAAAACAATGACTGCAGAACAAAGAGTCCTCATTTATTTTAGTTTGCATCATTTAAAAAGTCAGGAAAGGAATGACCAAAAGGAATGATTGGAAACATTTAAATCAGAGAAGCAATGTTTGCAGAAGGTTCAAACACTCGTAAGAGTCAAACTTTTGCAATAACTAAGCTTAGTATCAGAGGATAAAAAGATACAGATGCTGTATTCCCTTTTATGATGAAAGCATCTAACATGCAGCTTTACAATCCGTTGATTTCTTTATATCATGACCACCACCTTCACTGAGATGAAGTATTTGCCTAGGAGAGCAGAGCCAGAGTTCTGCTGAAGCAGCTACAATACTTCTGTGACAGTGGACTACCTCTGAGTGAACCAAGTCCTCCTCTTTAACAGCTCAGTTTAGGAGAAACTGCTAGCTAAACCTGCACTTAAGGAAGCACGTGGGGAATGGACTCTTTGGAGAAAGCATGCTTGGAAAGTGTGGTCACGCAGAACAGGAAGTCTGAATTTTCTCAGAAGTTTATACACACCTTCAAGCTACAGGGATTCCATAGGGATATTTAAAACCATTGTTCTCTTGATGCTGTTTATGATTATGAAATATTTACAGTCCTTATGTTTTTTGAAATAATGTTTTATATCATCCCGAGCCACTATTAAATACATAATAAATCATTTTTGTACATAAAAATAATTGATGTCTCTCCTCTTACAAATACAATGGGGAAATTAATAAACCTGAGATGCCAGTAACAAAACACACATTAATAAGTGAGCAGAATTCCTTTTGACTGACCCCATGCATTGGCAGAAAACATCCAGTCTCTCGGATCAGTACCAGGAACACTCAGTCACTCCTAGCTGTATTAAAGCCTTGCATAAAGAACAAGGAGATAGCAGCATAAAATGAAAGAAATTGTTAATTTCATCAAAACTCAAGAGTTTAAAATAAAACTCTCATTATTGAACCAAGAGGAGGAAAAATAATTTTCCTCATACAAGGTAACTAGACTTCTCTCAAAGCAACAAGAACAAGTTTCTTCTCATTAAAATTTCCTCTTCCCAAATGCGCTGAGCTCAGAGAAGATGCAGAGTTAGGTTAAACTATTTACTTTCCATTCAAAACTGTCATTTCTCTTGCTTCCAAAATTAACACTAAATTTCCTCCAGAAAGTAATTAAAACATAAGATAGCATGATCAACTTATAGTGGCTTTAAAAGTTTTTTCAGTGGCTTAGAACTTGGCCAACATCTTAAGGATGTGCCAAAAGGCACATTGGCCCCAACACAAAGGCTGTTCTTCCCCAGGCAAATTCCAAGGTTCTGTTCTAACACACAAAGGAATTACAGAAAAGCTGGCTAACATTTTTTTTAAATGTTGAGAAATTATGCTTTCTCCCTTTGCCTTGTTCTTGAGAACTGTTGTGAGAGCTTGAATGAAATCTAAAATGGAAACAAGATCAGCCTGTGGCCCACACGTGCCAGGGAAAATTTCAACCCAAAAATAAATGACAAAGTTACAGGTGTCGAAGGTATGTTCTGCCAGGAAAACATGAGACTACTTATGGAGATCTAGCACCCCCAGACCTTCCATAATATCAGAAACATTACAGACAGAGGAAGTGGGGAAGGGCAATCTTATATACAAAGTGTGGGTGTTCTGATAGAGTAGGTGTGAATAATGCCCTGAATACAGCAGGGTTAATGACAAAAGTGTTCCCAAGTCTCTTAAAACAGTAAGGGGGAGGGGGGCTGTTTTGTTTTTTTAATCCCTGCAAACTGGTAAAGAAATTTTGCTTTTAATATCTGTTTAATTCCATCAGAAAATATCTGTGCATCAATTCATCATTTCTTACCTGTGTTCCCATCCCCACTCTCCATTGATGGTTTACTGGTTTCTGACGGATTGTTCATTCTTGAGTCTGCATTAAAACAGAAATAAAGATAAACTAATATAACAAAAAAACCCAAAATCTATTCATAACTTCTTGTCCAAGGGAAGTACAGAACATCAGGAATTTGATGTGTACTTTACAGTATTTCAGATTATAACACAAAAAGAACAATCAGAGGCAGAACACAATACTGAATCTTCCGGATAAATAGTTTCAGAATTTTGTATGTCATTATTCCCATACAACCAAACATGGTATTAAGGGAATAAAAGACAGCATGCTAGAGGGCAAAGATAGTTCAGAACTTAATTTTCAGTACAATGAAAGTCATGGGGAGGGGGGGAGAAGGAGGGGGGGAAGGGAGGAACAATGACTACATCAAGATTCAAAAACATTAAGTCTGACCACCATGGCCTACGTTATTGTATTGGGTTTTTTCCCCACCCATAAGAGAAAGGAAATTCAGTCACTATAATTAAATTGATGCCATTTTTCTAATACTGCATTTCTATTTTACAGGAATGTCACTGATATCAAGTTGTTTTATATTTCCTATACAATAATGCAAAACTATACAAATACAAAATAATTCCTCTTCCTTCTCCCTCTGGATGAATGTACTGAATAGCCTGCTCTTGGTTTCAAAGCCTGTCAGCTGAATACAGTGCAATGCAGAGGGCCTCTCCAGATGGCAGAAAGAGAATAGTTTCCTTATACAGGAATCTATACAGATGTTCTGTGTACAGCATCAGCTCTCCAGCTTATTACCTTCTCATTCCTTGCTACCGACCTCAGAGTGCCACATTATCACAAACCAAAATTACAAAAAGAATCTCAAGACAGACCAGTTCATAAAATGAAGCGTAAACAAATCCTTAAGCACATTCTCCCATTCCCATAACCATTTAAATGCAAGTTCAATAAGCTCAAAAGGAACCCTTTACTCCAGGATATTCTCTTGCTGGGTGCTTAAAAGGTTACCTCTGTCACGTACTTTCATCAAAGCAGTGATTTCCAAAATACCAGTGGGCTGAAGAAGAACACAGTAGCAGTATTAACTGCTGCATCTTCCCCCCAGATACTCCTAAGAATGCCCAGACACCTCACTGCTTGGTGGTCTATGAGAGCTGAAAACGAGGAGCCAGACCATTGCCACGTCCTACCACCTGCTACTGCCCAAGAGAGACCAGTGCCACCCTCGGCTGCCAGGGGTGGCAGCACCAGGGGAACACAAGCACCGGCCAGGAGGAATGAAGCTCATGGACAGGGCCTGAATAAAAACAGGAGTCATGATGAAGCCTGGGTGGGAAGAGGAGGGAACTAGTTAGAAATGCAGCATGTGCAAGAGAAAAGATAAGACATCAACCTTGGAAACACTCCAATAAGCAATTAGGAAACACAATTTAAGATGAGTCAATATTTTTAGAACTAATGTACTTTTCAATGTAAACAACTGCTGCAGTTGAACCCAGTAGGGCCAGGAAAACCCAGAGGACTGCAACAAACAGGGATCTTCCCCCAACAAGTCAACTCAACCCCTCCAGAGCCTCAGCTCTTCTCAGAAAGTTCCTATGCCTAAATCTTTCAACTGTCAGCCACGTGAAAAAGAGATCTGAATATCAATGTTACTCTTAGTACAGAGGCAGATGTGTTAAACTGCTTTTTGAAAGGGGGAGTGAGGAGAAACTTTCCACCTCAGCAAAAAGCTGCAAGTTTTGCCCCATTTTTCACAACCTCTGTTTAGCAGATTCAAGCTACAGGTTCACAGTCTCGAACAACAGGGCTCTGCTACGGCTGCAGATACAGAACTTAATGCTTCCCAGCTCCTTATTTTGTCATTCTCTACATCTGGATAGCATGGTCCACACTCTAGAGACAGCACATTGGTTCCACTGGCTACACAGAAATGTTTGGTTCTGATGTGCCCCTCCCTGCTATAGATCTGTGTGTAAAACAAATACAAGTATGCTTCTACCTAGAAGTTACACATACCTTGAATTGAGTTTACTGTTGTGGAAACAGCACATCTATTTGAAGCGAGTATAGGCACCATCCCTTTGATAAACAGTGTCAGTTCCTTCCTTGACACACAGCTGGCTACTGAAATTAGTTTAGGTTCAAAGAATGTGGAATGGGAGACTTCTCTCTGGACACAAACATGGAGAGTCCTCATCCACCAGGAAAATGAGCAAAGAGGGCTTAGAAGTCCAACACTGGTTGTGGAAACTGGGCTAACTCATGGGGCTAGTGGACATACGACATATTTTTAATCTCAGAGCACAAGGAAAGCCTGAGCTCATGATAGCACTGACTGCAGAAGGGAAGAGCAGAGGCTGAGAAGATCGTCTCTCAATAACATGGGATCCATTCCCTCAGCCACTTCAGAAAGCTCTTGCAAGAAAAACAGCTCAGGGCCCCCCGTGCTAGCTTGTTGCAGAAACTGAAGTACTAGAGCCACCCTGCTGGTTACTAGTGGTGGAATAAACAAACTAAACCCAGAGGGGAACACACACAACTGTCCTGTGCTCAGAATTCCAAGAATCGCAGTGACTGTTCCCTCTGTATGAGGAGGCTCACAGGAGAAACCTTCCTGCACGACCAGCAAGTTTGCTCAGGACAAAGTTTTAACTGTACAGAGCTCTTTTCATAAAGCAACCAAGATAGGTTTTTCTTTCAGGCTATGCTGCAAAACAAATGGTTTTTAAAAAGGTTTTCAGCGTTTCCTACTACCAGATGTGCACATACAGTTCACTCAGGCACCCAAAGCAGGGCTAAATGAAGACTGCTTTATTGCAATGATTCACCCCTAACAAAGACCTCAAACGCTGCTATTGCAAAAAAGCACTAAGTTGGATGAAGAAATCTCTTTCTGGTACTGCTCAGGTTCAAATGAAGGATAGCATCCATTATTTCACCAGCTGACTATTTCTTGTTCACTCTGTGGGCCTTCTGCATGTAAAGCATCAAGAACAATGCCGCTATTTCCATTGCAAATGCTATGACATGCATCTGAAGCACAGAACTGCTACCAGCAAAACACACGCATATCCGCAGGACACCGAACCTACCGATTCATTATACGGCAAATAAAAGATGATTTGGTTTATACATGCTCATACAATTTCTGCTTTAAAGTTAAAAGAATAAACAAATGAAGTGGGCTAAAAAATAATGCCATAAAACCATAATGCCCTCACCTTTTCTTTTTCTTTTAGGTTTTACTCGGGTTTAAAATAAAGGCCCTGGGCTACAACTTCTGCCAACATTATCTAAAAACAAACTCCGCAGAAGGAAGGATCGAAAGCAGCAGGTGCGTGATTGAAATCAAACTCTCGGGAGCGAATCCATCCAGTGCTGCTGCTCCGCTAGCGGGGCCGGGGGTGTCGCAAGGCAGCGCTGTGCCAGGCTCTCACACCCCCCCCGTGACATTTCAAAAGGTACTCAGAAGAAATCAGAAGCGAACACTGGACCAACCTGGAGTGTTGGGGACTGTACATAGCTAGGAAAACACAGAAAATCTTCACATGGAATATATCATTAACTATTTCCCTTCACCCATTAAAGTGAAACTGCCTAATACTACATCAGCACCAGCAAAAATGACTCACTGATCTATATGGAAAAAACCAAACTTCTGTGTGAGAGAAAACATGCCAAGGATTCACAAGAAATTCATTCTCAAAAAACCCGCTTCCTATTCAGAAACAAATATTCAGGTGTCTGCTTTAAAATTTGCCATCCAAAAATATATTCTCTTACTTTGACATGTAAGTTCTTACATGAACTTGGAATCAGAAGAATAAATAATAGGGAAAAAAAATCTATAACATTGAGCTTTGGGGAAAGAGCCTTGAAAATACATAAAATCTGTTGTAAAATTGGGATGTTCTATTATTATAAATAACTTTAAAAAGACATGAAGAAGAAATTATGGCATTTCTGTTCTGCAGTCCTGATGGAATCTCAGTGCAAGAAATACATTATCCCAGTAACCTTAGGCACAGCTTGTACCGGTATCAATGGCAACCACTGTGGACTCCACCTTATTTTCTATTATGCATGAAGAACCTTGCTATTACATTAAAAATACACAGACATAATACACGTTCTGTTGGGGAATGGCTCAATACAGCTACTAAATTCTTTGAGAATGGGACTCCCCCTCATTCATTTTAATGCTTTAAAATTCATACCACACAGATATGCAAGTCAAGTGCAGTGTTTGTTAGCCAAATGTTTCTCAGATTGAAATCCTAAAAGCAAAAGGTCTGTATTAATATCATCCAAGCCCAGCAGCAAATCTCTTTCAGTGCAGAGGAAACAAATTCTCCTGGAGTGAGGGAAAGGGGAAGGAAAAAAAAACCACAAACCATGTTATTTCCCTGGTACAGCTCTATCTATGTATCTGTCTACCGGGCAGCTACTTGCTGCCGATTCACTGGTGAGCTTCAGCCTTACAAATACCTTCTCCAGCCTCTGCATATGTGATTAAGCCTCTATGCATAGTCAACCTCCCAGCCTCTATTTCCATATTAAACGCTTATAAGAAAGAGCTGAGCTGGTACCCACCTAGAACGTAGTCGCTGCAGTCCAGCATTGCTGTGGTATCCTCTACAGGTTCAGATAGTCCAAGGAAAGGGAGAATGGCAATTTCTATCAAATCTACACTACTGCTCTCGACAGAACAAGAAATGGAGTGGGGAGGTGGGGGAAGAAGCACAACTTCAGTTACACCATAGCAATCTTCAACTGAACAGGGAAACTTCAGTTGCTCTGTGGAGTTTTAGTCTCTCCTACTAGCTCTGTCTGACATTGTCAAGGCGACTGAAGCGTGAAAAGTTCCCCTTTTTGTAATAAAATAGAAACAAAGATTGCAGCTGGCAGTTTCCATAATGAAGCTTAATCAGTATGCGCCTGATTAGGGCCTTATGCAAATCTCCCCTCGTTAGCACAGCAGCCAGCACTTTGAAGTCCATGAACAATTCATTTGCAGAGTACACTGAAAGCGCTCCCTGCATAATTTAAATCAAGGTATAAATATTTATCAGCTCATTTGCATATTAATTGGCAGTGCATGAAGGGAAAAATTATCTCCTGAGTGCCAGCATAATAATTCGGGAACAAAATGAATTTTCTTCCAATAGCTTGGCTTCTCAGCCCTAACTCAAGCACAGTACCACAGGGGAGCAGGGAGGGGAAGAGACAGAGTTCTGTTCAAATGCCACCGAAATGACACGTACAAATTAGAAACAACTCTACAGACTTAAGCACCTTTAATCTTATTCCTGCTGGCAACAATAACTTCAGTAATAAAGGGGATTTGGAAAAAGCTTTCTACACAATCCAAATAATCCCACAAAAACAATTAGCAAGGTAGAAGCCGAACACAAAGCTGTCAAACCGGTGCTTGCACATCTGCATGGAGCTTTCCACATCTGAACACGAACTGTCACAAGGTCCTGGGCAGGAAAGGGAGTACCTACCACCAGGGCAAGGAAGTGGCAGGATTCCCTTTAAATGGCTAAAGAGCTTGGTGATTCATTATCGGGTAATCCCTTTGCCAGGGCCAACTTAACAGCAGTGGATATGTCAAGTATTGTGTAACATTTGACACCCACTAATCTATCCCGAGTGAAATAAAAATAGATTTAGTCTTTTGCTTTCCAATGACTCCTAAGAAAAAACAAAAATCTATTGCTAATCCCTTCCCCAAACACACACAATATAGCTAAACAAAGCTTATTGCAGAGCTATGGTTTTTGAAGGGGCCACTTCACTCCCGGGTTGCATCTTTGAAGCACTCAATGATAACCAGAACACGCTGGCTGCTGCGACCACGAAGTATGCTGAAGGGCTGGAGAACCGGGAACAGGTTTTGGTCTGTGGAGGAATCAATCTTCTCCAAAAGTGGCCCACAGAACTAAGTGTACTGACGAGTTATGAGACTAGATTAAACCATTCCAAATAGTTTACCACTCAAATACCAGTGTCCTAAACAGTAAGAACATTTATATAAAAATTAAAGTGTACCGTGGACATCACAAAATTTAATATTCCATACTCTGATCAGGAAAAGATAATGTGATGATGCAGGTGACTGCAGGGTTGAGACACCCACTTCCAGATGTTAATGTGAATTTTAAGAGTTGGTTTTTTTCTTTCTTTTTTCTTAAAAAAAAGCTAGCTATACTTCTCTTTTCATTTTTGAAGTGAATTCGAGCACCGCCTCTCCAAACAAGAGGGCATGAGAGAAAAGGGACTTCTCAATCATCTAATACTGACTGGAATTTATTTCCACGCTTGACCTCTTCTTCTGTTCAGGTTCATATCTCTACTTAACACAAGATGTTCCCTGCTATATATTTAACATAAGTGATCTACACTTGAAAAAGATTGCAAGAAGGGAAGGTGCTCCCAACTGCAGGGAAACAACTGTGTGTACCCAATAGGTTTCCTTAATACTTTGTTTCCGACTTGGTTTTCTACTCATTCAGGTGTCCCATTGTGACCCCTGAGGCACGCCTCCATGGTTTGCAGACCTTCAGTAGACTTCACTCTTCCATACACACTTTTGGAGTGCACTTCGAGATAATCCCTTTGCTTCATTGGAAGGATCTGGACACAAATGGTGTAATAAGCCGAGCACTTCACAAAGCAAGTGCCAGTTTAAGTAGTGGCTGAGCCGAGGCAGCCCATAGCATAATAAAATGATGTCAGTGTTATCTTCAGGATCCTTTTCAAACAAGAGCCTGCTCCGAGCTTGTTGAACACAGGTGCAGCACCAAGAGTGCACGACCACAGGAAGTGACCGTTGAGGGCAGGCACGTGTGTAGTGATGGATGACTTGTGTCGAACAACAGAACAAGCAAACAGCAAACAAAGGCCACGAAGGATATACCTGAGCAGTGTTAGCAAGCGTGCTGGTGGCACCATGGTGCTACCACTCATTGTTCATACTATCAACATGGCGCTGACAGCTAATGAGGACCCCATTCCTGACTGCGCCAGCCAACCTGCCGTACAAACACCAACCCCCACACAAATGTCCATTTGAACAGGAACTTCCACTAACTTGCTAGCTGAAATAAAACCTTACACTCTGACTTTTCAAACTAACAACTGAGGGGAGGTGGGGGGAAGAACACCATTCTTCCAGTGAACACCTCAATCTTTAACAAATTTATTATCTTCCCTTTTATGTAAGCTCTTCATTTTTAGCCAAAAACCCCCTACTGTTTCACTTATGCCACACTACTGCAACTACTTATCTGGTAGGCTTCTGAAGGAGGCCTGAAGACACGAGTAGGAAAAGGTTTGGGAAGGAACAGTACACACCAGCCTGCTTTAAAACCAGTAGCAGAATACACTTAGGTTCTGACACATCATTGGCCATTCTTTTCTTTACGAATTCTTACATTAAAAGTTGCCTAAAAGCCTGAACCAAAGCCATACTTCTGGTACTCACACTTAAGCAAAATACCACTCTGGGCTTTGCACATGAAGTTTCTTTTTTGCTCCAAAGGCACCTCAAAGAGGAGAAAGTGGTGCACGCATCTTGTGATCATCAGTACAGAAAACTCTCCACACCCCTGGAGCAATTACAGACACCTCAAAAATTGTTTCTCTTCACCCAATTCTACAATTTGTATGTTGATGACTTTTCCTGCACAACTCTCTTCATACTTTTCCTTAAAACCAAAGGAACTAAGCCACTAACTTGGAGTCAGGTATGACAAAGGCAGATGTTCTTCAGCCAAACACTTCAGAGCCTGCAGATAAGACTTCAGAATACTCCTTCTACCTCATTCTCTTCTCCTCACTCTTTATGTATCTTCCATATCTTCCCATTTCAAATGAATGCTTTTGTTTTGCTGCTTGTCCCACCAATATGTTCACTTTATTTATTCGGTTCTAATGATTACACTTGACACTTCAATACCTTACTTTTTCAGAAAGGAAACTTCATTTCCCCAAACAGGTTACGCAAGTCCTGGTTACACTTCCTTTTGCATCTCCTCTTTTATTTCTCCTCTTGTTTTTTTTTCCATTTATTATGCCCAACTGACTGACTGTAACCACAAAATTATTCCCCAATGTCACCTACTGCAAGTAAGTATTACAGATAGTAAAAGTTTTTAGAAACTATGGGGCGTGGATGTTTAAACCCTTATCTTCAGATGGTCAGTTGGTATCTTTCTTTTTAACATTACAAATAAGGTAAAATTAAAGGGATAAAGGGCAAATTTATTATCAACATTATTCTATTCAACACCTTTATGGGGGAAAAGAATCTTCATTTTTTTATAGATATGTTTTGATTCATTAGTAAAATGTCATTTACCACTTGACCTCAATGACAGCTAAGAAATTTCTACTACCAGCCAACTCTGTGTCAAGCATGACCTTTGTAAACTTTGCGGGCATGCTTCTTGATACAGCATGGCAAGGTTAACCCAGCAAGCCAACAAGTCATTATTTCCCTTTCAAACAGTCTACTTGGAATGATGCAAGGAAAAGAACTATGGTATTAATTGTAACATATAAGAATATTGCTTTTGTTAGAGTACCAATGTCTAGTTTATTTTCTCTTGAAGAATCACTGGAGAAGACTGGTCACCAAAGCTTTGAAAATAATGCATGACTAAGCATAACCTCAATGAACACTGGCAACACTCAGAGTAAAGCTGCTTTCTGTATGCCACGCCAGCCAAGGCCACAGACACAGCTAGTCCTAAACTGACGTTACCCAGAGCTACTACATTTTAATTCAAGATATTTCCAGGTCTTTACTCCACAAGCTAAATGAAACCTAAGAAAAATTCCATCAAACAGAACTCCAATGTGCTATTAAAAATAATTACAAAAATCATGTACTTCAACGAAATAAACTGTTATTAAAGTTGGCACAATCCTCTTACAAGGAATTATGGACAGACAGACAGAAGCCTGTTAACAGTTTGGGCTGCAAACTAAGCTCTAATTTTAGCCACTAGCTTTGGCTTTGTCTAACAAAATTGATTTTACCTTTGACTTTGGCTAACAAAATTGATTTTATCTGAAAATTGCTAAGTTTGTTCCGAAAGCCAAAGTGCAGTTGTCTGGAAAAGTCAAATAAAATTGGCCTGTTTTAGAATTACTGGTCATTACACAATTGCTAAGAGTTGGAATTTTAGTCTACATCTAGTTTTACTTCTCTTTCACAAATTCAACTCATAACTATCCTTTCAAAGTTTCCACCTCATGTCTTTCAGAACTCTTTCGTGTACCTTTTTAGAAGAAAACTAAGCATGCAGACAGCTAAGCAGGAATGCTAATTCATCTTATCAGTGCAGGACAGCAGATACTTATAAGCACCCGGCACATTAATATAAAGAGGTTTGTTTATGGGTTTGATTTTTTAAGTCTCACTTATTTTTGTCCACAGAAGGTAGCAAGTACCATGGTTTAAGTCAATTTTTTTAATTGTAAGAAAATTGTGGTCATGGCAAACTTGCTGTACCACCGTATGGGGGGAAAAAAGGAGGGGGGAGTGGCAGGAGGCGGAGGAGCAGAGAGAAGAAAATAAATATCCTTATTAAAAAATTACAGCTTGGAGCTTTCACAAGCAAATTGAGCCTTATTTGAAACTCATGACTAATTCTATCATTTTAGCTCATCATCTGAACAGTTTTGCCCTCCCCTTACCGCCTACAAGCCGTAGCAAATAAGAAAGGATACAAAGGATATGTATTATATTTACATAAAAGTTTTTCTTTCATTCAAGTTGAGTGTTTTCTTTTCAAAAACAAAGGACAGAAATTCAGTGCAGTTAACTCTTGCTGTTCAAAACCACAACTTTGATCCATGTAATCACCAGAACATTAGCTAACATTGGGTCTCTACATCTCCTGCTTTAAGCACTCTCATATTGTGTTTTCAAGGTTTTCCTCACTATCTCATAACGGCTTGAGACCTTGTACTTATTTACATGCATCAAACACTACATCGTAAGCACTGACTCCAGAAACTTAATTAAAAAAAACAACCCTAAGTGTCACATATTTGAAAACAAAATTATGTTATTTAACTAGCACATTGCACCTGCCATACTTTTTAGTATTTGCAGGGGGACCCTCACCTCCTTTCAATTTAACTAGAAGTTAGCATAGAAAATGAGCAAATCATGCTTTGATTCCACCACACCTGAGCTACTATGGTTCTATACCATTACACATTCATTGCTCTCATAAACTTGCACCCGAGAAATGGTATCCAAAGTTAAGCAGGATTTTTTAAAAAACACAGACAGAAATCTTTTAAAATGTAATTATTTTAAGGGAGACATCTGTTTGAGTTTTTATCCACATATACCTGGGTCTCATCTGCCTTTAAAATTACTGGCTTGTCAAATCTGAAATAGTTCACTGACAAGGTACTGAACACCTGGAGCAGATGTATATTGTTTTATTAGTAAACACCTCTTATATTTTATTACTTTTACAAGATTTGCATGCCTCACATTGCTTTTCAAAAAAGTACTGCGGGACACAAAGCAGAGAAAGACCAAAATGAAGACTGATGTGAAGTTACATGAACAAAACACAAGGGAGGGCTGAAGGTCACAATCAGTAAAACTTCAAAATTTATCAGAATAAGAAAAAAGAGGCAATCTAAGGGCACAGGTCCGTGTAACAGCAGTACTGAAACAACCCAACCAACCCTACAAAAATGCCCCACCACCTTGAGAGCTTGCAAGCTTTCATGGGGCACTGCAGCTTGAGGCAGATGGAGAACCTGGAGCATCACCAGGAGCTGGCCACCATGAGGAGTGGGGATGACCCCAAACTTCCCGTGGCAGGGAACGCCAGCCCATGCTCATGTTATCCCCTGGATCTAAAGCAGTTGTCTCTTACTAGCTGTGAGCTGTGATGGTATTTATGGGAGAACACATCTTCCCCACACACGGTGGCTAGTGAAATCGTGCACACATTTGACTGGAAAAGGTAAATGCTGTTCACAATACGAAAACCCTCAAGCCATGAAGACGGCATAAATATTGTTAGTTTCAAATTGTTATTGCAATACACATTCAAAATGCCAAGTATTTGAGTAAATTAAGTATTCTCTAATATGTAAATCACGACACAATTGATCTGACAACATATGAAGGCTACTTATGCCAAGCTCTAGTATTGAACGGCAGTATTTGCTTTAGGAGTTGTATGACCTATTACATTTTGGAAGCATCACCACGTGTGCATTCCAAAAGCATTTCATTTGCCTCCCCATGTCCACCCACACAACAGGGACAAGCCCTCGGAGCTTAAAAACATTATTTTTAAACTCACCTGTAAATCAAAACACAATGCCCTATCCAAACATGCTGTTTCTCTGTTCTCCACTTTGCCAAAGTGGTAATTACCAGTGTAGCCTGATTAACAGGGGTTCTACAACAGACTAATTTATTACATGACTTAACCATACAATTCATTTCAATTCAAATCCCAGAGTCTCCACACCACTTGTCATTAAATACACTACAGGTCACTCTCAAAATACATAAATCAGAGTCACAGGTTTAAGCTTATTATGATTTCTGCTGTAGCCAACTGGATACATCAAGATGAAGAGCAGAGATAGTATTTAGCTCTGGTTAGCACAAGAGCGTTTGACAAACAAATCAATAGGAAAAAGCAGATGCAAAACCTCTGCACTTCATGGTATGAATCGAGGCTGCCCTGCTGTTATCAGTATCCCTTGCAGAAAGCGCTTTTGCTCTCTCTTCCTTAAAAACTATCTGAAATCTGAAGGAGGATATTGCTTTGACGCCCTCAGCACACTGCTCCAGACACTATTAACACCTGTAGGAACCACAAGACATGTCACGAGAATCAAGCCTCTTTCTGCAGCTTGAATTATTTGATCTCAAAGAGGAAAAGGCCGAATTCCAGCCAAGCTGCTTTGTATGTTACAAATTGAACAAAAAATTGCCAGATGCAAGATCTGAAGAAGGAAACGGCGTTATTCATAGTGCAGACACTGATCCCATCCATCACCACACCTACCCACGTGCCTGGTTGGATGGTCAGAGCTGCCATAAGACTGCATTTGCTTTCAGTCAGAAAAAAAATCTAAGTAAAGCTCCCGCGCACCTGGAGCTTTATGATTTTATGATCCCTTAGGAACAGCAGAAAGGGAAAACCACAGCATAACTACACACACAAGGCATTACCTACATAAGCTTTTCCAGGAAACATTCCCGAGCAGTTCTGCCCGTGCTGAAGCAGGAAAGGCATTGACCAGCTTTTCCGGGAAATAACCGCAGGAACGGGTGTAGTAGCAGCGCTGCTCACGTGCGTGCAGTACGACTGCCACCTGTGGCTGTGCTTGCAGAGGATTTGCTCAGAAGACATGCACGGTTGATTTTCAGGCCCATGGACACAACCACTGAAGCCAGGAATGTCCCATTTATTTCACCAACAAACAGAAGCAAAGATAAGCTTCTCTGCACCGCTCCACTTTCTGTAATTTATTTTGACTGGAAGTGGTAGGTTGACAGATACAGAACCCTCTCAAAAGAAATTCACTATCTAGTTGCAAATTACAGCGTAGAAGTCAGCTGAAAAAATTAGGCCAAAAGGCCTAGCAAAAAAAAAAAATTAAAAAGTGATGCTCAGAATACTCTGATTCTTAGTCACTAATTCCTCAGTAAAACACAAGTTTCATCTATGCTTATCTCACCATTTTCACAGAGAAACCAAAAATTAAGAATAGACACTTAATTTAAGACCCTAAATAAATGCCTGTCAGTACTACAGCCACCGGCCATGAATGCTGAGTCAGCAAAAAGCCAGCAGGAGCCCCAGCAGCTGCAGCTCCCCCATCCTCACTGCCTGCTGCCTCCTCTCTGGTGCTGCCACATACAGAACTATACAGAAGCATTGATCTCTGTTAAAACTACTCCAACCGCAAGCAGCAAGTACTAACCCAAACCTGTTCCTTAATCCAAAGGGAGAAACACCCTGTTGGAGCACAGAGGGAGTGAGGTGGCAGGAACAAACAACCGGGCAGGGCTGTTTCAGCAGCAGCATCACCTTAAAACTTCCATTGTCTACAGCTTAAATCCACTCATACGTTACACATTCAGCATACGAACTCTATAGCATGCAACTTATGTGACAGGCCCTGCAGAGAGACCTTGACAGGCTAGAGAGATGGGCAATCACCAACCTCATGAAGTTCAACAAGGGCAAGTGCTGGATTCTGCACCTGGGACAGGGCAACCCTGGTGGTATGGACAGACTGGGGACGAGTGGCTGGAGAGCAGCGTGGCTGAGAGGGACCTGGGGGTCCTGGTTGATGGCAAACTGAACATGAGCCAGCAGTGTGCCCTGGCAGCCAGAGGAGCCAACCCTGTCCTGGGGTGCATCAAGCACAGCATGGCCCACCGGTCACAGGAGGTGACTGTCCTGCTCTGCTCTGCACTGGTGCGGCCTCACCTTGAGTACTGGGTGCAGTTCTGGGCTCTGCAGTTCAAAAAGGCCATCAAACTGCTGGAGCGCATCCAGAGGAGGCCACGAGGATGGTGAAGGGCCTGGAAGGGATGACTTGTGAGGAGCGACTGAGGTCACTTGGGTTGTTCAGCCTGGAGAAGAGGAGGCTGAGGGGTGACCTCATTGTGGTCTACGGCTTCATCCCAAGGGGAAGAGAAGGGGCAGGGACCGATCTCTTCATTCCTGTGACCAATGACAGGACTCGGGGTAACAGCAGGGAGCTGAATCAGGGGAGGTTTAGGTCAGATATCAGGAAAACGTTTCTCATCCAGAGGGTGGGTGAGCACTGGAACAGGGTCCCCAGGGCAGTGGTCACAGCACCAAGCCTGACTGAGTTCAAGAAGTGTTTGGACGATGCTCTCAGGCACATGGTGTGACTCTGGGGTGTCCTGCACAGGGACAGGAGTTGGACTCGATGATCCTGGAGGGTCCCTTCCAACTCAGCATGTCCTATGGTTCTATGACAAATAGAAGTTCAAATCTCACGGTTATTTCTTTCCACTTTGGGACACTAACCGTCTGGATTTCCAGTCTCCTCACACACACGCTTCCATGCTCAAAAATGGAAGTGTGAATCCCACACTGTAAGACTTTACTATATAAACACTTATTTTCATCAGATATGTTGAAGAAGGCATTAGAACTACGAGGTTTTGAAAGTAAAGAAAATTAGGAGTATTGAAGAGTAGCTACCAGAAGCAGCAGCAGAGTAACAGCTGCAATCACACCAGTAAGCAGTTTAGCATAGACCTGGCTTAGAGTGCTAAACCCCGAAATACAAGGAATTGTTCACAGAAGAATTTAAAAATAAGTACTAATAACCCTATAATATCATAGCAAACCAAACTATAGCAACTAAACAGAAGTACATATTATAAATGCCTGACGCATCCATATGAAAAGCCCGTATGTTGGTCTACGGCATCATGACAGGCTGAAAGCCTGAATCTTCAGGGGAGACCAAGGCTCTGGTGACATTATGATAGATCAGAACTGAAAGTGTTTATAGGTAGACAACCACCCACTAACCCTCAGTATTATTTATATATATATATATACACACACCTATATTAACTTTATGTTTTATATATAAAGATACATACTTTTAACATATTTATACATACTTTGTGGTTTTTTTAAAAAACTTCTATACTATATTCCACGTGGCATGTTTTTTATACATACAAATTTTAAGAAAGTATTGAGTTGATGATCTTAGATTTCTCCAAGCTTCTAAGCCTACGGTTCTGAAAACATATTCCTGCAAGACATTCCTGCAAAAAGGCACCAGGGCAGTTTGTCAGCCCAGGGGAAGAAATAGCAGAAAGAGCAAGTCAGCATACAGTGCTCTTTTAATCACTTCTGTCCAGTCTTGGTCAACAGGCAAGCTGCTGTAGTGAGAATGAACATGCGAGAAAGCAGTCAAGCGCTTAAGTGCCAGGACACCAGCATCCCCCAAAATCCAGCCACAAACAGCCTAGGCGCTGCCAGCCGACTTGAATGAAAATTGTTCCACCGCCTCCTTAGGAAGTCACAGGCACCAGCGAAAGAGCAGCAAATCAGGATTCAGAAAAAACCCAAGCTAAGCTCTCCAGCAACACTCAATATTGCACTGACACTTTAATACCGCGCCGAGTTGAACTAGCATGCTGTTTGAAAAGAATGACCCCTATTCCGTCCATATCACCTTCACAACCCCTCATCATCACAGAGAGATTCATTACAAACACACAGAGTTAACAAATTCTCTGGGATTTAACTAAGTTAGAGGCAATAATACCAAAAAAATCCTCTGTGGCATTACATTTCCAACAAGCCTCAGAACAGTGGCAAAATGCACGAGAAAGGCTACAAAACTGAAGCCTGCGTGAGTATGCGAGAGCCATGAATGCGAGCAGCTTTTCCACCCAATGTGATGACCTCAAAGTGACAAGCCCTTTTCTGCCTGCCTACCAGCTAGGCTGCACTCCTCTTTTCTTTTGAATTTTCCCCAAGTTAAATTGAATGCAAATAAGCCAGGTGTGGTCCCCAGAGCAGTAATCTGCAGATAGTCCCCACCGAGTTCCCATAGCAACTTGCACAGCTGGCCATGAGAAAGAGGTGGTATCTGCTTCATATTGGCTACAGAGTTTAAACACTCAGCGAGAGAAACACCAATTACAGCGTCTTGTACAGGAAACATCTATTAAAAAGCACATCCATTTTTCCTTAATTAACAGGGGAAAATAAAACTCTGGATATGCTCCTAGTTCAGCAACTGCTCAGCATGCAAAGCGGGGATCTGTCATTCACGGGAGGTAATGGCTGCAAAGGAAATGGCTCCTCTCTTCTGCTGCGAGGTACTGAAGTTTAAGAAACACTCCATCATTCAGAAAATGCCTGTCATTCTGTAAATCCCAATCACGAACACACAGCTGAAAGGCAGAAGTCAAAAACCCAAACACAAACCCTCTAGTCAAGTTGTAAGACTTGCTCAAGACAGCGCCTCTCTGATGAGTGCATTGTAATATTTCCAATTTTAATTGTACTCTTTCTGTGCTGGCTCTCTAAGTCGCAGTCTCTGCAACTGACCAACAAAAGATGGTTCATCACATACAAATCCTATCCTGCATTCCTTACCTACAAACACGTATCCCACTTTCTATTCATTCCACTTCTTTCTGCGTCCTGCAAACACAGCTCACTGCTTTCGCCTACATCCAAGTCTGCAACTCTTCTCCTTATGCTTCACCCCAGCCTTCTCACTGTGCCCCTTCCATATCTTCTGGCTAAACAGAGAGAAGGTGCTGGGGCTCATTTGGAACCACAGGCGTACGGACTGGCCATAGGCACATACTTGTTGGACAAATGACCATATAAGCAATGCAGAGAAGGACTACACTTCTCTGTTTTGCTTTAGCATGGCCACAGACAGGACATCTCTCCTCTACCCAGACTGTGGTTTCAAGGAAGAGCAGCCCTAAAACAGGCTTAGGGAAAAGAGCCTGTGTAACCCAGCTAATATCCTATGACCAGCTGGGAAGCAGGAACCAAAAGCTGATGCTTAGGAAAGGGTGCAGGAACACAGAAGGTACACAAGACACTGCTCCTCCAAATTACATCTCAAAGACTTTCGGGGGCAGAGGATGTTGGTAAACACTAAGTAACCCTCAATGGATTTTTCTCTCCCATCAATCCACATCAACATCCCGTTGAACCTCTGTGAACTTTTAGGAGTCAGCCTGCAGCAAGGAGTCCCATGGTTCAAGCATACATTGAAGAACACTGATTTTAATTTGAATCTACCTTCTTCTGTAGCACTACTTCAAGCACAAAAAGACACCACAAGCTTACTAAGCCTCTATTCACCCCTCCATGCACTTCACTGACTTCTGCCATAACCCCCCTTAGCTCTACCTTTTCTAGGATCACAATGTGTGTAGCCTACACACTTGTTCATTAAAAGCATGCATGGCTTCCATGCAATGATTCCTAGTGCTGCTTTTCTACATATTTTTCATGTAGGGGGAGTTGATCTGCACAGTACAGTACCCAAGAGAAAGAAGCAGTAATGGATTATGGCACAATGCTATTTTTTCTTTATTGCTTTACACTCTGTTCTTTCCCTGGCAAGTACTTGCATTTAATTTGCTTTTTGACTACTTGTTGACATGAAAATACATTAGATATTTCCATGAAAAATCGTAACATGAAAGATCTCATACCTGGATCGCTAAGAGTGCCTAGATTACTGCACATAAAGTCATGATCTTATCTCTAACTTATTCACCAGTTTCAGGAAAACTACAGGAGTTTAGTATCATTGAAATACCATAATTTGTTGACTTTGGTTAAAATTGGCCAACTGTTTTTGAGGGAGAGCAGAAAAGTCAGACAGAACCAACACAAACCCTTCTTTCCTTATGAAATCTAGCTAAGATAAAACTAACAGCATGATGCCTGTTTCCAAAAGCACAGGCAGTTGATAAAAAATAGACTCATTATCACTCAGTTCTGTTCATGCTGACTTTACAAAACGCCTGCCCTTGTACCTGGTTTAAACACCTCCCTGCAAGCAATCTGTATTTCAAGGAGGGCAAGGCAAGCCCAGGAACATCCAGCTTCTAAATATGCAAGAGGACACCATTACACTGGCTGTCTCATAGGAGAATATACATTTATGTATGAAAGGGAAAATAAAAGCAAACAGGAGCAGTTTAATGTTGTATAGCTACCATTGGAAGGTAGCTATCATGGTCATTCATCCATCAACGTAAATAAGACATTGTACACCTGTGAGCTTTCTCTATTACCCCACCTGTGGGAACGAGCCTTAATCCATCACTAACTTGAAAGCTGCTCATTTGCTTAAGTAGTTTTAGTTTTCTTCTCTACCCTTTCTGCATTCCCCTCCAAATTTCTTTTCAGACTAATCAGCAGCACTTCAAAGAAACAGCTGAGCTGGTGGCATTAAAATGACCAGGGAATCACACAAAGCTTTAACAGGGTGCAACCACTGAGAAAGTGAAACATGCCATTTAGTGTTAAAAAAGATGACTGTAAGCCCACTCAGTCGAAAAAAATATTCACAATTCATTAGAAGGGAAAAAAAAAAGTATTGCCCTATAGTCCTGGCATGATTTGCACTTTAAGAACCACACCATATGAACATTAACAGTCCATCGTATGTCAATAAAAGCCAAAGAATTAAAAACCAAAGGCTCTTGGTCTGTATTGCAAGCAATAGATTTACACAGTTTACAGAAAGGAATTAAATGGACATACAGCTGGCAGAGCCTGGAATTCAAAAAGGTGAAAAATGAAGAGATTTAACACTGGGAGTGAACATGTTATTTTGAAAGAATTTCAAGCGGAGTACCAGCTAATACTGGTATGACAAATAAATATTTAATGTCAGGTGTTAAGGAGGAGACACTCCAAATGCAAATATGCCTGCACGCACACTCTCACTCGTATATATATTTTATACCAGCAAAGAAGAAGGTTTTGTACATCTCAAAAAAACCCAGAAAACTTCAGCACTTCTTGATTATGTCCTCTCCAGCTTTTATCTCTGCTGTGGTTTCTATTCACGACAGTTGATGCAAGCTGAGGACAAACTTGCAATGAAATTGCCCATACATAATTCGAATGCCATTTGGCCAGATCAGTACTAACCCTACACATGGCACTTGCTGCTAAACAACTTCAATGGAGAATGGAGGGGAAGGAAGAAGATAACAAGGAGGAGTGAAGGTTTTGACTTCTAAAGAGACTTGGAGATGAGCATAGCATTGTTTGATAAAAGGAGGCCATCAAGCTCTCCTGTGTAAGCTACACCTCAACTTCCAGGTGAGGGATTAGGTGAAAAACACTGTATTCTGATCAACACGCTCCAAGAGATGGAGCTACACCCTCTTAGCTCTGGCTCTTAACTTGAAGTCTCTTTTTTATAAACAGTGTAAGGAATGCTTTAAGACTGAAATGACAGGATCAGTTTCCAGCAACTGGATCACATTATGCACCTTTGGCTGGCTTGAAGAAGCTTCCTTGAACACAAGTTCCCTTACGTACTGTGAGCAAGTCACTGTTCATTCAGTCTAACTTGGTTTAGTGAAGTTTAGCAAAATTAAACCAATTTCCTCAGGGGTTAGAACTGGGACTGGTGTTCTTTAAACATCTTTGTCACTGACATGGATGGTGAGATTGAGTGCACCCTCTGCAAGTTTGCCAATGACACCAAGCTGTGTGGTGTGGTCGACACACTGGAGGGAAGGGATGGCATCCAGAGAGACCTGGACAGGCTGGAGAGGTGGGCTTGTGCAAACCACATGAAGTTCAACAAAGTCAAGTGCAAGGTCCAGCACATGGATCGGGGCAATCCCAAGCACAAATACAGGCTGGACAGGGAATGGATTGAGAACAGCCCCGAGAAGGACTTGGGGGTGTTTGCTGATGAGAAGCTCAACAGGAGCTGGCAACGTGTGCTTGCAGCCTAGAAAGCCAACAGTATCCTGGGCTGCATCAAAAGCAGCGTGACCAGCAGGCCAAGGGAGGTGATTCTCCCCCTCTACTCTGCTCTCGTGAGACCCCACTTTGAGTGCTGTGTCCAGTTCTGGAATCCCTAACATAAGAAGGACATGGAGCTGTTGAAGTGAGTTCAGAGGAGGGCCATGAAGATGATCAGGGGGCTGAAGCACCTCTCCTGTGAAGACAGGCTGAGAGAATTGGGATTGTTCTGCCTGGAGAAGAGAAGCCTCTGGGAAGACCTCACAGCAACCTTCCAGTACCTGAAGGGGTTACAGGAAAGTTGGAGAGGGGCTTTTTACAAGGACATGTAGTGACAGGACAAGGGGAAATGGGTTTAAACTAAAGGAAGGTAGCTTTAGATTGGATATTAGGAGGAAATTCTTTCCTGTGAGGGTGGTGAGACCCTGGCACAGGTTGCCCAGAGAGGTTGTGGCTGCCCCCTCCCTGGCAGTGTTCAGAGCCAGGTTGGATGGGGCTTGAAGCAACCTCTCACCTGGTGGGAGGTGTCCCTGCCCATGGCAACCCAAACCATTCTGTGAATCTGTAACCAAAGATTCTGAATTTTAAATTCACTTTGACAGGCCTTTCACACTCTGAATCTATCATGACTATTCTCAGAAACATCTTTGGCTTTGTTAGCAACTCTTCTGATATTTAAATTTCCTAGTAGCACCATACCATTAATCTCAACTGTATTCATAATTCAAGTATTGTAATTGTTATCATAGGTACAGTCTCACTCCAAAAGCCATTTCCAAATTGTAATTTATCACAATTCAATTCATTTTTAGAGACCATGTGTTCAAAAGCATAGGCTGCTCTTCCAAAAGTAGAACATACACCTCTTTCGCTAGATGTTTAGCAGACACTGTATTTAGCTAAATTAAAATACATGGTTCATTTCCCAGAAAAAATGGTGAATCTTACATCCCTTTTGTAGTAACTGATCTGATAGTTGCAACTCCGCCAATCTTTGCATCCTCTTAGAACTCTACCAACGAAGTTCCCATATTTCTTCTTGATCACTGGCAGATACAGAAGAGTACTTGCTGAAGAAAAAGACACAGCGAGTAGAGTTTGACTTTCCATTAACAGCTACATTGAGATATTTCAGTTATCCTGTCCTTAATCCTTTTAGTATGTGTTACTATTGATTTTGTATCACTTTAATTTGGTAATCAATGAAGTAAGCCATTCTAAATCAGATACATTATAAAAGAGTGCATTTTATCAATACAATTACAAAACAAAGCTTTAATCTTAACAAGAACTGAAAAAGCTTACAGCAAATTAATCTGAAGACTCTCTCCTGCCCCAGAAAATTGTATAAATTGACATTAGATTATTTTTATTGACAAAAATTGTCTATCGGCAAATAAAATTATCTAGTCACTCAAGTAAGTGCAACTGGCCTCTAGCTTTTGAAATAAAACAGCCCTGGTTTTTCACATTATTGACTGGCTCATTTTTCCACCCCGGCTCCACAGCCTCCTTGGCCACTTAAGATTAACTGACAACAACAAATACATAACACCAACAAATCAGAACGATTCCTTTCCAGTCATTGTAAGTTACTCAATGCAAGCTGCCTCATCCTGCAGACTTCAGAAACCCAACTCATACAAATCTCAAGCATTCCTCTCTCTCCCCATTTCCATTCACTTTGAGAACAGCATTGTCTCTCCTTTTTTAGGAAACACTTAAGGCCACTCAAAAGCAGGTAAGCATCCAACCAGGTTCACAGACTGTATTCTCACTTGTGACCCTGGTGTTACAGAGTTAAGAACATATGTGACCCTTTCCTGATGAGCAAACACGGTAGTTTTCAGTCATGCCAGCTCAACTCAGCAAACTTGGGAGGGTAACTCATTAAGCTTGTAACTCAGTAACTCAGTAAGCTTGGGGGTAACCTCTTAAAACAGATTAAGAAGTGTGCAAACGTGCTAGTGATCTGTGTCAATGTAGGCTCTCACCCTTGCACGTTTCTAAAAGTGCCTGTGAAGCACGGCTCCATGGGCTGGTCAGTCAACCCAACAAGAGAAAATACAGCCTCAAAGGCCAGGGACCAGGGTGGGTGGGGAATCTCAGTGTTTCCTCTCTTTGGAGGGTTGGTGAGCTTTTTGGCACTGCTTTATCAGGCCACAGAGGTTTTTAACTACCACACAAACTTGCTAAGAGAGAAGCAGGGGGTGATGGGGAGCAGGGTGAGAGGTGCTGCTGCTTCCAGCAGCAAGCTGCTACAGTGGTTCAATTCACAGAATCACAGAATGTTAGGAGCTGTAAGGGACCTCAAAAGATCATCTAGTCCAGCCCCCTGCCAGAGCAGAATCACCCAGAGCAGGTCACACAGGAATGGCTCCAGGCGGGTTTTGAATGTCTCCAGAGAAGGAGACTCCACAACCTCTCTGGGCAGCCTGTTCCAGTGCTCTGTCACTCTCACAGTGAAAAAGGTCTTCCTTATATTCACCCAGAAACTCTTACGTTCCAACATGCACCCATTCCCTCTTGTCCTGTCACTGGGCATCACTGAGAAGAGCCTG